>VXBJ01004676.1:904663-983165 GCA_013400055.1 Nycticryphes semicollaris | reverse complement strand
GTCAGCAGTTACTGCTGGGAGTGTTGAAGGCCAGGCTGGATGGGGCTCTGAGCACCCTGCGCTAGTGGGAGGTGCCCCTGCCCATGGCAGGAGGTCACAGCTCGATGATCTTTAAGGTCCCTTCCAACCCAACCCATTCTATGATTCTGTGACTAGGCAATCCTCGGGGTACAACCCAATTTCAACAAATAACCCACATTATTCATGGGAGAAAAACTATTGTTGTTTCAAAAGCAATAACTCAAAGCTTCAGAAGTTACAAAACTAACACGAGTTTCACACAGGTATCGGTGCTTTTGTGTCTCTAACATTTGCTAACTATTAGCAAGGGTTCTGAGGGAACGTGGATCCGAACCCTGCACTGGGTGTCTGCTCACACCATCTGAAGTTTCAATCTGTCTCTCCTAAAAGCTCCTGACATTTCAGTAGTTGTAGCAAAGAAGTTACTGATTCACACTTTTCCTAAGGTTTTTACAAGCATTTGGCTTTTCTAGAGAAGCCACCCAGCACTGCAGCACAGCCCCGTTTCGGTTCAAACCCTGGGAAACCCAGAGAGTGAGAAGAGAAAATCCTCAAGCTCAGGAAGCACACACAGAGCTGCAGATGGGAAACTGCATCTGGCTGCGGCTCTAACGACTCCCCCTCGCAACGACACTGTTTAAAATGAAGCAATCTTCATTCCTAATTAAATGTGTTGGCATTTCTCTTTAACACCACACCGTGTGACCATTTATAATTAAATATGAAAACACTTACCCCAAATCCTCTATGCTAAGTGGAGGCCCTGAACCTGATGGATTCTTCAGCATTAATTCCTGTAGTTTCGTGTTCTTTTCATCTTCTGACAGACTTTTGTTGCTTAGAATTTGACGCCTTTTAATTGCAAGGTCCTTAATTTCTTTTAGAAACCTAGCTCTATGGGGATTTACTAATTCAAAGTCTTCCCATGTTAAAATCCCATTGAACCAGGCAGGAGGTTTAGGTTTTGGTGGGTCAAGAATAAATTCTGATTTGGAGTCTTCTTCCAGACTTCCTACTGACAAGGAGTCATGTCCTTCTTCTGTAGAAGCCTCCGACTGACTTTCAGTACAGTGCAAGTCTCTGTCACCCCGCGATTCATATATCAACTTACTCATGTTACTTTTAATATCCCCCATACACATGAGTTTAAAAAAAGGCTTAGAAATGGGTAAATCCACAAGTCTATTGTCCTGAATGCATTTAGCCAAGAAAATTCCAAGGAAGTGAAAGAGTTTGGTAATTCTTTCGAGTTCATCACTATCTTGTGGGAATGGTGCTGTGAAGAGTCCACAGGATCTCTGTACGTAGTAGCCAGGAGGCTTCAACCCACCACCAATATCAACCTGATTCAAGAGACACACACAAAAAAGTTGACGTTACTAAAGGTGAGTTTTATTACGGATCTCTGCTCTTGAACTTCCTATTCTCTACTTCTCTGTTGAAAAGAGAAGAGGTAAAGAAGCAAGGTGTGGAGCACAATGGTATTCCTCACCATGATGACTGGCTGCTCAATCACCATGTGATCCTCCCTTCCTGGATACCAAGCTCATTTTTCTTTTACACAACTACTCAGTTTAAAATGCAAAATGAACTGTACCTGACGAGACTCGTCATCTGGAAAATCGTCGTCACAAAGCCAAGCTCCCAAATCTGTCCTCTGAAATTCTGCTGCCACCAATGCATAAAATTCCAAGGTAGGACCCAGGCCTGTTCCTTCCTCCCCTAAAAACTCAACCTAGAAAAACATAAAGAAAGTTAATAATAAAAGAGAATCCTAGTGAAATGTTCAGTGTCGATTATGGAACAGGATATTCAATATCCCGGCCAGTACGTTAGAAATAGCTATCTAACCTCGCTCTGCCAGGCAGATAGGCTTTACCTCTAGAACAGATTTTCTGTCTGCATGAATCTGCATGACATTTTCTGCCCATTCCATCAAGGATTCACCTCGCGGAACTTTCACTCTTTCATGCTTGAGGCGCCCGACTCGGAATTCTCCTGGATCGTCACGTCGCACGGTGCTTGTGGTCCTTGTCCGTTCAACAGTGGCTTCACGTCTGTTCTGCAGCCACACAATTGCTCTGGAAAACAAAAAAACCAACCAAAATCCAGTTGTTTAAAACTTCAATGTCTATCAGCAAGTGGCTACTTTCAAGTTTTCTAAGAAAAAGTTACCTTATTAAGTACTAATTAAACTTCTAATTTTTTTTTTTTTTTAAATTAGAGACCAAAGTATTTCTCAGAAATACCCAAAATGCCCAAGTCTGGGCTGACTCACAGTTTATGAGTTTAGCAAACTAAGTAACTTTTAGTTACTATGGAGGGCCAGCCATAACTTCTGATGTAGTCGATAGCATCAATGAGAACATACAACTCGCCACCGGAATTAGTTGAGGTTTCCAATCACAGCGGAATGCAGAGAAAGCAGCAAATTCAGCAGTGATTTTTAATCACAGAGGCTCAAAACTCTATTTATAGACACTTCTTCCACCTTCCATTAGATCCGGCGAGGCAGCTGTACGTTGCCACACTGATACTGGGTGATACATTGGCCAAGTTTTACAGCCAGATTCACTTACTCACAGGTTGATTAAAAGACACTCCCAAGGGAAGCTGCAGTGCATAATGGGCTGTACCAGCGAAGGAAGAGCAGAGGCCTTTAGTGGCAGTGCTTACTCAAAGTCCAAGTTCAAAATGCTCATACGTGTCACCACGTGCACAGCAATAAACCATCTACAAAGACACCACCTGCTGGTTGTTTTGCACCGATGGCCAAGTGTCACAACAAACTTCTAATTCGCACACGCCCGTGTGCATGTTCACAGAGTTCATGACTTCTAAGAACTACTTCCAGTATTTTAAGAGCTTAAGAAAGCTCTTTCCTTACCAAGCAAACACAAATGGTCCCTGAAGGTTCTCTTTAAAACACAGTTTTTCTAAAACGTTACCTTTCTCCAAAGCAAAAATAAAACAAAAAACCAAACGTCCAGTTTTCCAGACCATTCTTCCGTAGAAATTCAATTTTTCCACATTAAGATTTAAGTTGATGTCTTGCAAGACAATACCTTTTCTTCTGGTTTGTTTTTTTTTTTCTTTCTTTTTAAATGCCTCATTTTACACTCTTCATGAGACATTTCTACTGCGTATTAGAGACAACGGTAATTTTTCCAACTGTCTACACTTTTCTTCCTCTTTGGAAAACAAAGAAACAAAGCCAGCCAAGAAAACTCACAGAAACTAATTAATCCTCCTCATGACACAAAAGTAAGTTGGCCAAAATGTTTGCAGTGCCTCCATCCTCTCAAGGTAATCACGGATTCCTAGGTAACAGGACACTTTAGAGGGGATGTCTAAACGCTCTCATGTCTGGGTTTGTTACAGTTTCATTATGCAGCTTCTACTCACTTGCAAAATACCATCTTTTTGCTCTATTTTGTCTATTTTGTTAAGAGTCCAGTGAATTTAAACGAAATGAGCCAAAACAAACAATCACCTAACCCTTGGAGGAATTATAAGAGATGTGTGCTTTGGTGTACGTTTTCAAAAAACAATTTAATACACATTGATTTTCACAATGTTCTTGATTTTGTTTCTTACTCCTTTATGCAATGAACTGCAACCCAGTTGAGTTACTGCCTGACAGGATAACCTAAGCCAGAGGTACACAACTAAGTCTTTGGCCAAAGTTGAAAAATGGATTTCTTCAAAGGAATTTCCTGAATAGTACCAAAGAGAAGGTAGGCTGCTCATCAGAAACCTCTAACACGATGAACAAGAAATGTTTCAAGTGTCCAAAAGTTCATCCAACTTCTCCCCTGTTTTTTCTACTATCTAAAATCTTTACATTTGGCAAGTAAAATCTATCTTGTTAGGATAAGGTCATTCTGTGAATTATCAATTATAAAACCTGGTGGCTTTTTGGTTGGTTGGGGGGTTTTTTGTTTGGTTTTGGGGGTTTTTTTTGGGTTTGTTTTTTTTTTTTTTACCTTGATGCTCCAAATGCTGTGCATGTGAAGTACAACTGCCTTGTTTCAAATGGAATTAAGAAAGGACACTTGCTTGTCAGCTGCTCACACCAGTCTGGCAAAGCTCCACTTGCCAACGCCAAGGGTTCCTGCAGTTTCATGCAAGGGAGGGGAGGGAAGAAAAAAGAGAATTGTTATCTAATATGAGATTGATGTTGTCCCACTACATTTGTAGCCAAATACATACACCCAACTACGCTCAAGTGCAGAGTTTTCACCTGATCTTGAGCAAGTTTCTTCCATCTCAGCAACTTCCACTTTTTTTTTCCTTCTTCTCCGTTTAAATGCTACGAATGAGAAGATCACAGTTTCTGGGGCTACAGACTGGACACAGGGCACTGTGGCACAAACACACTAAAAGCTGTAGTAAATCCTTGGGATATGCACTACTCACAGCCCTGCGGGGAGTCCTGAGTATACAATTACCCAGAGAGAATTACCTCTGAGTTTTGCCCCGTGGTGATTAGATACCACCTCCTCACCACCAGAAAACATCAAAGGAACTGGGTGGTAGTAAAGATGATCCCCACTGAAATTACTACAGTCCTTTTTAAAATACAGGTGTAATAGAAAAAGTCTGAAGAAATTATTACTTGAAAGATATTCACAGGGTGCCTGAATTGCCTTTAAAAGAAAATGAAAAATTGAACTCTCTTTTTAAATAACTAGAGCAACCTAACTGTAATTAAAAAAAAAACCACCCCAAACTCAAAAATCACACAAGAGCCAAGCAAGCCAAGGATCTTCATCATCATTAAATTTGTTAAAGAAAATGTAGTTCCACTTCTAAACTACATCTTAAATTTTCCTGTTAACACACTTAACCAACCTGATGCCAGAAATATGTTTTCTAAATGCTCTTTTTGAAAGCTTTCTGTGGAATTTATAAACAATGAAACGTTTGTGAACCCTAACACAATTGATGTACCTTTGTTACAACATTATCAGGCAGACCTACACACAAGACATGGTAACATTGATGATTGGTGGAGAAAAGAAAAAAAAATGATTCTTCATATCCTCAAAAGATACAATTCCACTACGACTTTTTTCTTGATAGGTTTTTATTCAGACTAGCCTGTTCTTACCAGAATTTACTCGTCCACAATACAAGGAAGTAAATACCATAAGAAACTATTCAGAAGTCAAAATGGGAAAAAAGCCTGGTAATTTCAAACACTCAAGAGTACAGAAGAGAGTAAAAGAGCCTTAAAAATAATATTAGATATATACATTGTGCATAATACATTAATATAATACCTCAATCTGTTGCAGAATTTTTGTAGTAATTTTTTTGCTTGTGAATTCATCTGGTGGAAAGTTAAACTGAGGATGCTCATCTCCTTCTGAAAATAATCAAGAGAAAAATTTTTCCTTTATTTTGTTTTCCTTAAAACATTTAGGAAGCTCTTTTAAACAACTAACTTACCTTCTTGAGAAGTCCGTGCTGTGTAAGGGTCGCTGGCAACTATATACAAAATGCGAAGTAACTGCAGAACATCTTCTACTCCACAGGAGTTCTGCCCACTACCAGCTTTGGCCTGAGGTTGCTCCTTTGCCAAACTAAGGATATCAGAATTTTGAAGAGTAGAAATGGCCCCTTGACTTAATCCAGATTTTGATCCATGTTCACAAAAATCCTGTAAAAAAAGAATAATTAAGAATGAAAACTGCATGTTTTTTTTACTCTCTTCAGGAATGCACGCTCCATGTTAATGATATGAAAAATCAGACTGATTTCTGTGTTTAAGCTGAACACTTAGGTACATTCTGGATGGCTCAAATCATGATTCAAATGTGTTTTAACATGACTGTATTAACAGAAGACATTAAAAAAAGCAGCAGCAAAACCTAAACTTGATATTGGCATGTGAACATTCAACTTTCCTATCCATGTCAGAGCCCTCCTCCGCAAGAATCTTAGAAGCTGCAAAACAAAGCACAGAGCCATTCATAGTAACAAAGTTTGGATGCAGATATATACCTTGTATGCAGCTATGAGCTGGGAACAATTTCTGTTTTTCCTAATACTTTTATTAGTGCCGGTTAATTTCCAGTGGCGCAGGAAAGCTGAGTCTGCATTCTTCTGCAGGTAGGTTATCAAGTCATTCTTTGGTAATTCGTCAGTGCCAAGGTACTGCTCCACATGCTCTACTGACCAGCAACCCTACAACAGGAACCACCAAGTGTTGGTTTTTCCTGATTGTAAAGTCTTCCAAGTTTTCACATGCATTACACATCGCCTTTTGTAAAGGAGCATGCATTTACAAATATACTCACTCGTATCCTTTAAGTAACTGAAAACTGTTAGTTTTTTTTAATGTAGCATTTCAAAAACTGCGATAAGATTCGTCTTGCTTTTTTTAAACAGCCATAAAAACATACACAAAGGCAGAGAAGTCAGTCTTACCATTTTTCCACTTTCTTTCTCTTTATCAGAATCCTTCATTTCTCTGTACATGATTCTAGATATCAAAACAATGAGTTAATATTTCATACTCAGACCACATCCTCTAAATTCTGAAGTTATACATTAACTTGTTAGACATCAATGACATTTAGATGACACGATGTAAAGCCACAGCAGCAGCTGCTCTTTGCTGCAGAGAGCATCTTGGATACCCTGATGCAGCAAAGTTCTCAAACTCATATTTAAGTTTCATGATGTTGATAATTATCTTGCCAAGTATTTAACTTATGTTTCCTTAAGTGAGGTTTGAGTAATCAAACAACCCTCATTGTGCACATTTCCCAAACCAGTTTTAGGTTCTTCACTACACACACACCAGCTCTTTGTAATTTTGAAGCTCTCTAGGGTAGTTCTCTGGGTATTACCTTAGGAGATAAGCACATTTACAACTATTTCTCATGCTTTCTAGCTAGAAAATAATTTTGTTACAGCACACAATTTTTGGCACAAGGCAACTCAGAACACAAGAACGCTGATGAAATCCGAAATCTGAAGTTAAAAAAACCCTGCAACCACCTTGCTTTAGTTCTTGTTTTCATATAGGTTATTTTTCTAGTTATGAC
Source organism: Nycticryphes semicollaris (assembly GCA_013400055.1). NCBI lineage: Eukaryota > Metazoa > Chordata > Aves > Charadriiformes > Rostratulidae > Nycticryphes > Nycticryphes semicollaris. The sequence continues at coordinate 976,086 of VXBJ01004676.1, read as the reverse complement.
AGAAGCGACATTGGTATAGTAATTGGAAAATGCAGACAATCATACAGTCTTATGATTTCTGCCTATTACTATAAAGCAAGTAAGGTCAACTTAGGGCAGAGAGACTAGCTGAAGCTGGGAAAGACCTCTGGAGTCCTAGTCCAATGCCCCTGCTCACACATTACGTTTAAATTGAAATTTCCCTATTTCCATTTCAGGCATCTTCTTCTTGTCCTTTCACTTGTCGTAACAAAGAAGAGTCTAAGCTCTGTCTTCCTTGACCTCTCTCCCCTCAGGTATTCACACATGTTGTAAGATACCATGAGTTGTTTTTCTCCAGGCTGGACAGTCACTCATCTCTCAGACTCTCTTTGTTTGGCAGATGCTTTAAGCCCTTTGATCGTCCCGGTGGCCCTTTGCTAGAGCCACTCCAGTGTCCATGTCCCTCCTGTACTGAGGAGCCCTGAACTGGACCCAGCACTCCAGATGTGTCTCATCAGTGCTGAGCAAAGCGGGAAAACTCACTTCCCTCAGGCTTCCTAATACAACCCAAGATGCTGCTGACCACCTTTGCTGCCAGGGTGCGTAGCTGGCTTGTGTTCAACTTTATGTCCACCAGGACCCTCAGGGCCTTTTTCCACCAAGCTGCTTTCCAGCCAGCTGGCCCCCAACCTGTACCAGCACATGAAGTTATTTCTCCCCAGCTGCTAGACTTTGCATTTCCCTTTGTGGAATTTCACAAAGTTCCCATCTGCCCATCTCTCCAGCTTGATGAGGTGCCTCAGAATGGCAGCACAACCATTTCATGCAACAATGATTCCACCCAGTTTTGTTTGTCTGCAAGCTTGCTGCGAGTCTGCTCTGTCCTACTGTACGGTGCGTTAATTTAGGTGTTAAACAGTACTGGACCCTTTTGGGGTACACCACTAATGACCAGTCCAGCTGGACTTCAATACCAATGATCACAACCATCTGAACCTGGTGGTTCAGGTACTTTTCAGACACCATCTAGTCAATACTTTACTAGTTTGTCAAGCAGGGAGAAAGCGTTGAAAGCCTCGATAAAGAAAATAACATCTGCTGTCTTCTCCTCATCCACTGAGCTAGTCATCTTATCACAGACAGCTAGCAGATTGGTTAAGAATAATTTCTGCTTCATAAATCCATGCCACCTACTCCCAATCACCTTCTTGTCCTTCACTGTTTGAAACTGGTTTCCAGGACTACTTTCATCACCCTTCCAGGGAGGAGGAGACAGTGACGAGTCTGGAGTTCCCTAGATCAAAAGTCTCCCAATTATCACAACCTTTCAAAGACAAGGGATGTGGTCAGGAGTGTATGTCCTGTTTCTTTAAGTGTCCCCTAGCCTTTTGCCCTCCAAACCCCTCACCACATTGAATTCAAGATGGGCTTTGGCTTTCCTAACCTCAAACCTTAACACTGGAACAACGTCTCTATTTCCTCTGGGTCACCTGGCCCTCCTTCCACCTCTTGCATGGCTTCCTTTTTATGTTTTGACTTCTTCTGGGAGTTTCTGCTTCATCCACACAGGTCTCCTACTGCCTCCCTCTGCTTTCCCACACATTGGGATGGATTGTTCTTCAGTGTAGAGGAAGTGATCCTTGAAAAATCATTTATCTCTCATGGACCTCTCTTCTCTCTAGGATTATATCCCCATTGGATTCTTCCAAATAGAGTACTAAAACCACCAAAATCTGGTCTCTTGGTCAATTGCTTGACTTTTGAAATCTTCTTAACATAGCGCAGTTGAGCATTGGAGGTTATGACTTTTTTTGTTTTGTAGTCACAGCAATAGCTTTAAAACCAGTAGTAAGAACATCCTGACATAAATGCAAGAAAAACTAATTCTAGCATTGCTTCCTACAGAGGAGGAAGAAAAACTTAAAATTGTTTCACACCCATTTCCTAATGGTGGTTCACAGGTTTCTCTGTACAGAATAACAAACTTCAGGGCTTACGTGTATGTTGGCTCCCAAATCCGTCTAAGTTTGTCAGATTTCACATTGCCATTACAGGAAAGCTGTAACAATTTCTGTACATAGTAAAAGATGGTAGATCGGAAGTTTGTTAGGGGCAGTTCTACTTCTCGAGTTGTTCCAAGTCCTGAAACTTTCAATGTGAGTGCTAAACGTGGGGAAGGCATGCACTCAACCTCTTCCAAGAGTTCTGAATGAGGGGTACCTGCAGGTGAAAAAAATCATTTGAGATGATATTAATACAGAATACACGACAAGTTGGCTTAAACACAATAAAGTGGCTCAATAAGGAAGTGTGAAGGATTCCTGCACACGTGCCAAGGAGACAATACTGAGTTGTAATGATGAACTTTATCTAAGGGCTGTAACTGCACAACTTCTTCGTGCAAGTAAAGCTAGCAGGAGTTTTTGCAATCCATATTGATGCTTATGTCTTGATAACATCCCCTTTAATATTCTCACAGCACATGCATTCTTCTCTTCATACACAGTACCTTCCTGTTGTAGTAACTCATTTCATTTCATCAAAATCAACCATGGCTCATTTCCACAGAAACTAAACCTACACAGTTGTTTTTGTAATGAACCTTGACTAGATCCACGCTGCTAAACAAGAATGAATTAAGGAGCAAGACCAGGTGCTGTGCCGTTGCTCATACAGATGGCTCCATTGCTGTTTTAGCTTCCCCCTCGCCTCTGCTTCGGGTTGTTCCAACAAGGCCTCTCCAATCAAAGCTAATCTGTGTAGCTCAACACAGATTATTCCTTGCAGTTGGAAACAGACATCACAAGAGATTTATCACTAATTTGAGGTAAATTCCTGAGTATGCTAACTTTACACAGCGCTTAATTTACTGTTCCCTTAATAGTGCTTTGACCTGCAGAGGTAGACGAGACCCACACAGCCACAAAAGCATGTTGTACTGGTTATTAGTGATAGGATCCCCAGAGCCCAATGGGGCCTTAACAGTGAGTCTCCATCCTAAAGCCGTATCAAGGATCACAACTGTTTTGTCAGCAAACCTGGTGGAGGGATTTCTAGGTCAGTTGTCTGCTGAACATTTGTACGACCAGGTCTTGGGTCAAAAGCAGGAACCAGAGCAGAAAACTGCCTTTTCAAAACATAATCATCATCCCATGTTCTTCTACGGCCTCCTTTGGTTTCATACTCCTCTTCTTCCTAAATAAAATAAAAAAATAAATAAAAAGTAGTTATGGAATCACAGAATTGTCAGAGTTGGAAGGGACTGCTAGAGATCATCTAGCCCAACTCCCCTGCCAAAGCAGGATTGCCCAGAGCACGTTATTCAGGACTACATCGAAGCGAGTCTTGAAGGTCTCCAGAGAAGGGGCCTCCACACCCTCTCTGGGCAGCCTGTTCCAGTGCTGTCACCCTCACTGGAAAGAAGCTTTTTCTCATATTTAAATGGACCTTCCTGTGTTCCAGCTTGTGTCCGTTGCCCCTCATCCTATTGCTGGAAACCACTGAAAAGTGTCTGGCTCCATCGTCCTTCAACCCACCCTTTAGGTACTTGTAAGCATAGATAAGGTCTCCCCTCAGCCTTCTCTTCTCCAGGCTAAAGAGCTCCAGCTCTTTGAGCCTTTCCTCATAAAGAAGGTGCTCCAATCCCTTAATTATCTTTTTTGCCCTGTTGTTTTTTAGATTCTGCTACAAAGAATCTTTTGATCAAAAATTTAACAGTTAACTAGGGAATACAGCAATCATGTAAACTAAATTGACACAAAAGATATCAAAACTGGCACATCACAGTGTTCCATTCAACTGGTCAAGCAGGAATCAAAGAATTATCAAAACCACAGACGTACAGCAATAAACATAAATGAGCTAACCTTGAAACAGGTGCATTTGCAATTTCTTGAAAGAATGAAAATTTCTGTGAGGTACCAAAACATAAGGAAATAGAGAGTATTGTAGACCAGCAAAACTGATGTGGGTATTTTGTATATTCCACAAACTTTGGAATATCGAAGATTCAAATAAAATCAATGGTGTCAAAATAAACAAATTGACTTTTCTGAAACCAAGAAGTATTTTTTTGGAAGTGTATATATATATTGATACGTAATGTATATACATTCTATCCAGATATATAAACACCAAAATACTGGAACTATTATGATGGGAAGAAAACTAATTTTCAAAAAGCAAGTATTAATTGCTTATGACTTTGTTACAACAAGCTTTTAATCTGTTCAACTCCTCTTTGAGAATAATGACAGTGTCAGAGGGACAAGGAATGGAGCCCACAAAAGGAAAGTTTTCTTTTGCAGATCTGATTCTTGCTGTGTAATCTCAAGCAAAGACTAATTTAGGTACTTCTGCTTTTTCCCCATGAACAATAGTAACTCCATTTAATAGTTTCTGAAAAGTGATCAACAATCTATAAACTGAGGTTATTGTTTGCACTGTGGATCCATTTAAGCAGTACCAGCTTTTACATTCCTAACTTCCTATCTCTGCAGAACATGAAATAACAAAACATTTAGAAATATACTTGAGTTTCTATTAAAAGCAAAATGACGTAGGAAAAAATGCTAAATATTCTGTTTCAAATGACTAAAAATTGTGCATATTAGTTACAAGAGGTAGTTTGTGTAGTTCCATAAAACAATATATACATTTATGTAATAAGCATTAAATTATCATCTTATATTTTTCCTCTTAGGCCTTGCAATATCCATTCTGAACACTTCAATGGTGGCAGAAGATGAAGAGAATGCATCACACCACTAATGCACCAAATGAAAAGCCAGAACTAACAGTAATGTAGGCAAGAGCCAGGTGGATTAACCTGCTAGATTGTCTTACNAATAAAAAAAGAGAGGGATTTCCTCTGACATACTTCAGTTATTAGTTTGCTGCATGCAGGCCTTCAGTTAAACACATCCCAGAACTGTATTATTACTGCACACAGTATTAAATTCAGCAGCCTACCCACAAAGTTATACCATTTCATTACCCACTGAACTAGTGAGCCATCATTTCTACTGTCTGTTAACTTGTGGCCAAAGCCGGTTTTAAGGTGTTCATTCTGACCTATAAGGTCTCAAGGTGCACTAATGTTCAAAAACGCTCTTCCGTGGACTAAGTGTTGAAAGTGGTTTAATCTAATTTGGACAGAAAGGGGACTGCCCTATCAGCTGTCCTATCCAGTGAAGACTTGCAATTTTATCATGCTTGTTTGAATGCAGGAGAAAACAGCTTTCTTAATATTCAAAATATATGCAAGAATGGGAAAAAGGGACAAGAAATTGTCTTCATTAAGTAGTATTTAGTTTGCAGCTCCTGCATACTATAACGTGATTTAAAAACTCTGGCATTTCATTTAGACTCTTTATAGATAGGTATTCCAAACTATTTGTCTGAAATCGAAATAAGTTTGGTTTAATTAAGGACCAGATTATAGCTAGGACTTCATATTGCCAAAAAAATCTATGGATTTATGTTGCATCTGAGAGTCCATTAAGATATCATCTATGCTAATCATACTGTACCATAACTTCCTCGTATTCTTGATCTTCTTGATTATCATCTTCATTTTCATCATCTTCTTCATCTGGTTCAGGTAGATCCTCATCATCATCTAACTCTGCCAACAGAGTACTAGCTCGGCAGCTATCAAGAAAATCTATAATACATGTAAATATTTACACATAGAACAAAAAGAACAACTTTTAAAGCAATTTTTAAACAACATTTAAAGAACAGGAGCATTGAGAACACTGAAAAAAACAAATCTCACTTAAACAAGAAAAAGAGAGAACTAAAACATTGCTTATGGCATAAGAATAAAAGCTGTGATAAAAGCATACACCTGATGAAGTACTTAACACTTGTATAATTAAGAGTGATCAGCAAGAGTGATCAGTTTCTTGTTTGCTTATATCAAACACTTTACAATTATACTTCTTTTAAATTACCAAAGATCATGAAAAAATGGCAGACAAATGTATACTGCCTGATTCTAGATTTACTTATTTTTAAAAGCAGGTTAGCAGTGTAATTTCCACTAAGAATGTGTGGTTTAGACCTCAGATTAAGATGTAAAGGACTTTTAAAATAAACATCTTAAAGTGGTATTTTCCAAGATTCAGTTGCTAACTAGTTTCTGTAACAAGAAGCTGAAGACAGGTATAAAGTTCAATTTCACCCACCCAGTACTAAACTTAAAAACCAACCCCTCAAAGCCAGAAAAGAAGTTCACAGCAATCCAGCATGGACTGGGATGAATCTTTAAACTTTTATATTTTTCTAAACACATCTAAGCTATCTGTTTCACCCAAACACCCACTGAATTGTTGCCAGGGCCTTAATAGAAACTGTAAGGTAACTTTATTTGCCCAGTTTTTTATGATCTTTTTAATAAAAATTTTTAATATATTTTTTTTTCATGCAATCAAAATATTAAATGAGACTTAAAAGAATAAAGGGAGAAGGCATATGCACATATCTAAATAGGCTCCCTCCAAGCAGCTCAATTCCAATTCCTGTTGAAATTACAAGATATTTTTCAAGTCATTTCAATAGGCTTTAGGAGAGGGAACAAAATAGAACACAATCTTCACCCCAATCAGATTTTAAACAAATCAAGTATCTTCTCTTTCAAGAACATCTCACAATCCAAAAAACTTTGTATTAGGAAGTATTCTCCCATATCTAGACCAGGTTTTTTTTTACTTCATCAACTTAATTCCTACATGTTATCAACCTAGTTAACTCTGCCTTCTTTCACACTATTCATATCCTGCAATTAAATTCTGTCCTAATGCCTGTTTCTAGCATATAGCCCCCACGTAACTCTGGATTTTGTTCCTCACTTCATACAATGCCATTCTCCAAGTCATTTTCACTTCTGTGTTCTTTCCACTGATTTGCAACTACTGCTCTGTTATTGAGTTACTTGGAACCTCATATACTAGTTTAAGTATATCATGTGCCTAATAGCGGAGGCTTTTCAATCACAGAGTAATAAAAAGTACCTCACAGTGAGCATGTATCTTGCCTACACAACAAGTGAGAAATCATGTTTTAATTAGAGTTCCATACGCAAGCTACATTAGATACTACACTCATTTGATTAAGGAAAAGATTAAGTGCCTAAATAAATCACAATAATAATGATAGTGATGGACATAAACTGCTGAAAAATAAAGACCTGAAAACAAACAAGGAAATACTACTGTTTTAACATTATTTTACTTAGTGTCTTACAGAACTAGTAACATATGAACAGCTCAACTTTCAAATACTTTTCAGTAAATAAACTACTACATGAGAAAATCATAACAACGGGAGAAAAAGGAACAACAACAACAAAAAATAAATCATTAATGGGAAGTCTGCTTACGTTCATTTAAAAATGAAACTTACCATATAAAGAATATTCTGCCTCCTGACCTGTATCGCTCTCACTAGATGTTGATGTTAGGCTAGTAGTTAGAGTATTACTAAGCGACTGACCAACAGATAAAACTGTAGTTGCGGTAGCTACATTGCTGCTGCTAGTAACACTGGATGTAGACATGGTCACTGTTGATGTGGTACCAGTTGTAGTCAGATTAGGAAAACTTTGGGCACCCATAAGAGGAGAAGCTATAGATAAAGATACGGTAAGATAAAATAAATGATTTGACGACTTGAAGAGTACAGTTTACATGCATGAGTCCTGTGTTGAAAAATCTATTTGGGGCTGAAAAATTACCAGGTGTGCTATTTTACAGTAAAGAATAACAGACTGAAGGGGAAGGGTTTCCCACTTTAAAAGTGCACCCTGCAATGCAGGTGCCTGCTTTGAGCATACCCCCTTACTGCATACATTTTTAAAACAGTTTTATTCAACAAATCCCCAAATCCCACTGCAAATCTCAAATTACTTAATTTCATTTTCAACATATGAAAAGTGTTTCTGAAATCTGTTATTCCAATACTGTTTCTGTCTTTAAGCCTAAAAGGCAATTTAACCTCTGAACGGCAATCTAATTAAAATTACACAGGGAAAACAGTTAACTATATATAAAAGAATTGAGAACAGAAAACACAATAAGACAAATATGAAACATACTTTTTGAGCATTTTTCTTAACCTCTTAAAGCAGCTCTGATTTATCTTTCCCATAACAACTATTAGCACGTATGTTCATGATGGGCAACAAGCCCGAGCTGACAGTCCTGAGAAAGATGTGACTTAATACCTTAGTTGTGTTGGATGACTTATAGTAATAATTTTCAGAATAAGCAACAACCACAAATTTACCTTACTGCACATGCAAATAAAAACAGTACATGCATTTTAGTTAACAACTGAATTAACTGCAAACTCAACAGGAAGAATTTCAGGTATCATACATAACTGAGTAAAAGTTATACCTATGTGCAACTGTATATTTACATCCCAATCTTCAAAACATTTTCTCCCACGCTTATCTTCTAACACAGGAGGTTAATCACATGTTTGCATGTGCAAACATCTAGCCTTAAATTTAAACCTTATGTTTTCTAATATACCATTCCTAAAATTTATCATCATATGCAAGTTTTGCAGTTTGCAAGTAAATATTTTCGTTATTGCAGCTTATGTGAACTGAGGCACCATTTTCTTAAAACTGAGGAAAAAAAAAGACCTCCAAATTCTGAATTTCAGATCATTATTACTGATGTCTGCAAAGGTTACTACCCTTGAAAAAGAATACAGTGCAACCAAAGCTTTTGGTAGCTTTTTGAGAAAAGTGTTACTGTTAATTTTTGTTGTTTGTCAGACTTTTTTTTTTCTTTCTTCTCTCTCCTTAGAACAGAAGTAACAGTTTGCAAATAAAAACACAAAAATGGAAACAAACAACAAAAAACCCCCACCAGCAAAGGTGACCCAAGCAGGTACAGTACTTGATATTATTTCTACTGTGACATTTAAATTTAGGGTTGTTAATAAGCCTATGTTCCTCTCTATGAAAGCATGGAAGTTTTCCAGTCCAAACATTGTTTCCTTTTGTTAAGAACTTGAAAGTAAGCTGGTCAGGATTCGTATCTTCCACACACTTCTAATTAATAACACTATACTTTTGCTGTTACAATAAACAGGAAAAAAAGCCATTTAGCATCAGCATCGCATTTGCTTTGAATTCTAGACCAAACTGAAACTTGTCTACTCCAGACTAAACCCTGGCAAACCTTGATGGCTTTAAATGCAACCACTACAGCAAGCCCAAAAGACTTAGATCGCTAAGGGTGATTTCCAGACTTAACTTTTGGGTTGGGGTTGTTACTTGCTTTTGGTTGTTGTTGGTTTGTTTTTTTTGGTTGGTCTTGGTGGGTTTTGTTTGTGGGTCTTTTTATATATTAAACCTGGACAAACCAAAGAAAAATTTAATTTTTTTTTAATTAAAATACAAACCAAACAAAAAAAAAAAAACCCAAACCATGAACAACCAACCAAACAAAAACCCCAAGATACTTTAAAAAGCTCTAATCTAACTCCAGTGAGATTGCTCAAATTTAGTATCCAACCTCTTTTGGGTCACAAGTTCCTATTTTTTAAAAAACAAAGTAATTCCTACATGAGAGGTAATTTAAAGTAGGAATATATTTAATATTATATCAAATTTTTTATTTGCCACGTTCCTATTTCCAGCTCTAGCAGTGTATATCAGACATCCACAAAACGTGTTAAACGTGCTGTTGAAGTATCTTAGTATGTTTTTCAAAGGTGCTCTCTTTGTCCTGCCAGCAGAGAATTACTTCAGAATCGGAGTCACTGCCCATCTGCCAAAAAGGGGATCAGTTCCAGGAAATCTTCCCATGAGTATCTTATTATCATTTTTAATGCAGGCCAAAAGCATTCTCCCCTCCCCCCCCCCATATTCACAATATGAATGCAAGAATGCATAAAAATAAATAAATAAATGCCTCCCCAATGAGAAAGAGAACACTACTCAAAGAAATTTAGAAATGCTAAAAGCAAATGCCACATTTTTAAATAAGGAAGCATAGAAGTCCTAGAAAACCACAAGAGTTTAACAAGAAACTGAGTGCTTCTTTCTGGCTCGGGTAATTTTACTTTTGCTAACCTGCCTGCCTCATGAAATGCAGCTCCTCAGTTAGAAGCCTATCACTGTCACTGAACAAAATACCTAACAAGGCTGGTTGAATAACAACTCAGATGGGAGCATGCTGAAAATTGAGAAGAGTGAACTGCTAATACTTTGACTGCACATCTAATTTAAGAGCACGCAAATGTTAAAGCATGTACAGAATCCCATTTAATTCATTTTTAACTACTAACTTCCTTACACTTAATGTGTCTGAACAGTTGGTGGAACCTAAGCCTTAACGACTATTCCATCTTTAGAAAACATACAGAGTCTTAGAGTATATTAAGTTATTCAGCCTGAGAGTCTGTAGGGGTGCACTAGAATCCTGTTGCACAATTTACTTTTTTCTTTCTACCATGGTCTTAGTTCCTAAGGTCAGAGATTTCACAATATGTACAAACTGCCTTTCCTGATGAAAATGGATAAACAACAGGAACAGGCAGATACAAGGTGAGTATACACAGATCAGAAAGAGCATCCCACATTAGCTACTGTTGCCAGTCTCCCAGCCTTTCGATCTAAACCCATGTTCTCTCTCTTCCCAAGCATGTAATAGGCATCAAATTCAAATTATTTTCTGTTTGGTGGGTACCACAGCACAATCTGACATCACAGGGCAATGTAATACTTTCCAGCTGACACAAGTTCTAGAGGCACACACCAGGTCAAGACTGCTCTAAGTTCATTTCTCTATTAGGCCAACCAGAATCCAAACTTCTCTAAGTCCAATGGAAGTCAAAGAAACAACAAGAGCTTCACCCAAAAGCAAATATAGCTTACTTACTTGCAGTACTCATGACATTTCTTCCCAGAGTATTAGTATTGTTATCACTGCTACTTCGGCTTAAATTCATGTTGTTTGTGGCATTGGTACGTGCTATGTTTGCCACTCTTCGTACAAACGACTCCAGGCTGGAAGTTTCTCGAGATGATAAATTAGGAACGCTTGCACTGGAGCTCATCGGTGCCCCAGCAGCCAACAAAGAACTAACTGAGAGTCTGTTACTTGCTGAAGAGCTTAGAGGTCGTTGGGAAGCTGCTTCTTTATTAGTCAGCTCGGAGACTGAACTCACGTCAGGAGAGCTTACACTAACAATTCCCATGGATATAGCACTGGACTCCCCAGGAGTACGTATGGAGTTATCAGGACCTAACTTCCTCTCTGCATTTTCGTTTCCCGTGTCCGCTGTTAAGGTGCTGGTGCTTGCACTGGAAGATGACCCTACTTCAGCCTGAGGCACACTATCAGCGGAACACAGAACAACAATTGGTTCATGGACGTCAGAGCCTGAAACTATATTTTGCTCCAAGACACTTTCTGATCTCCGCTCCATTTTGGTCGAACCCAAGCTGATGTCGCTGCTACTGGCCACGCTACACACAGAACTGCTGCTTCCTTTTCTACTTGAGGAGCCTGCAGCAGCAGTCGTCTTGTCTGGACAGTTGTTTTTCACCAAGCTGCTCCATGACTGCGTTGTGCCTGAAACAGTGGATGAAACAGGTTTGGGTGATGCCGCTGAATCAGGGTCGTACCCTGGTGCAAGCTTGAGGTCAAACTTTCCTTCTGCGCCCATACGGTAAGAGTTAGAGCCACCAGCATCCCAGGTGACATCAATCCAGCCTGGAAAGGGACAGGAGTGTGTGAGATCCAGCAGAAAGCAGACAGGAGCGTGTCAGACAGTAGCTCCACAACGTGGGATCAGCTTCTCACAAGGGCTGCATGTCTGAATTACTAAAAGCTCTAAATAACCCTTTAATGCCAATTAAAAAGGAAGGGGTAAAATCTAAACAGTATGGTATTTTAAGATGTCGTGAACGTGTAGGCAGTAAACCCAATCAGCTTCTACCTTCTGGGTCCCAGAGTCCAGCCAAAACTAGAGTTCCTTCAGGAAAGAACCTCACCTATTAGGATCTCTCAAAATTTTATTATTAGATTCTCTAATATCAGAAATGTATATTAAAATGTAACATTAGAACTTTATTAATGACTGTCAAGAAACTGTAACCCTGGCAAGGGTATTCTGCAATGTTTTTCTTCGTTGGGTACTTGTGTAGGAGCGTATCTACCTGACAGAAGACGTTTTATGAAACTGATTAGTTTGGGACTTCTTATTCTTGTCCTGTAACATGAAAGAATTCATTTACTGACACTCAGCTTTTTAGGTCAATAATTTACACAGACTCAAACATTTCTCTTTCATACAAGAAGTCTTACAGCAGTCAGGTAAGGACTACTTCAAGTAAGATTTCAGGGTTGCAAAAAGAATACATTTCATAGCATGAAACTTTATACTGGGACCAAACCAGCATTGAAAAGAAAGAGATGCTACTCTTCAATTCCTTAATTACATGATTATTTAGGGCACCAGTACTTTTTTTTTTTAACTGTTAAATGCAATAAATCTGCAATAATGAGGGTAACATGCAAAGTTTAGCCAACTAGGACAGAAACAGGGGCAAAATAGAATTTATTTTTGCTTGTCTAATTGTGTACCACAATTTCAGTCACCTAAAGAAATCCCTTCCAGTATGTCTCATTGTATGTTAACTGTAACAAAACTTGGTGTCACTATTTTAAATCATGCAGATGATCTTTAAAAATAAAATCTCTAAAGCTCAGTCATCATCTGTGATAAAATGTCAAGTCTAAATGTACACATAAATTTTCTTTAGTAAAATAGAAAAGAGCTAAATTGAAGCAAAACATTCTGTTTGGTACTGTCAGGTACACTTTTACCTTATAACTATGCAAAAGTCATCAATTCTAGACCACACCAGATCATCACAGGCAATTTCCTATTTAGAAATATCACTCTGGAAGAAGAGTATTTAAAAATGGATAAAGTTTTCAGATATGATAAGTAGACATCTCATCTCCAAATGATAAGGTTTATATCACATTATTCTCGTATGGGTTTAGTCTGTCTTCATGAGCTCTACCTATAGCTACACGTCACTACACTTTCGATGGGTAAAATTGTGGAGCAAGTCTGAATTTTTGCCTTTGTACAGTTTGTCTTTCTTATCAAACAAGAAAAAAAAGAAAGAAGTTCCATACTGCAGTTAAACAGTATTGCTGCTCTTCTTTATGAATGTCTGACCAGGGTATTTTGCAAAAGCATAACTAAATAATTGTTCTTGGTTTATATAATTCCTTTTCCTAAAATATTAATTAATTGTGTGGTTTTATAGTAATCTGCACAAATTTTTAATACATAGTACATACTATGTATTTAATACATACTCCATCATTACAGCCCTAAATAACTCAGGATTTGTCTAAACGTGTGACTGAAAAAAGTCAAGAGGATCCTATTTTCAATATCCTATTTGAAAGACAAGCAAGGTAAGAATAAGAGGCCTGCTCATAAATGTTTCACGCTGTTTGGCATCACCATTTGATAAACGAACCTCATTTTCACCTACACTTAATAGGAAAGTTTTACTGAAACATAGCAACAAAAACACTGATTTAGTAGAGTACTACTCACCAATAATACCTAAAGTCTTCAAAGTGAGAATGTAGCTATGGATATGTTGCAGCTGATAAGAACAATGCACAGATGACAGAAGAATTCCCTACAAGCTATACTGAATGGCTTAAATAAGATTGAAAGTTTCAAAATATTTTAAGACATTGCACTTTGGACATTTCTCCGTGTTTGAGAGCTGACAACTCAAAAAAATAAAGGAAATTTAAAAATCTGGCTAAGAATGAGCCTAATGGCAGCTGAAGATGCTTCAGAAACAAGGCAAGTCTCATATACCCCAAGACAGGGGGAGAGGAGGGGAAAAACCACAGAAACCACATTCAGCTGACAAGATCACCTCCTCTTCTGAGGCCTCTTCAGCATCTTAGCTTCCTAAGCACTGCCTTTCCTGGCTTTGATTTTGCTCCATCAGTAAATGCTTTTCATGCTTTTGAATTAAAAAAAAAAAAACAACTCAACAACTTGATCCCAATGAAGCCAGCAAGGTAGGAAAGGTACAGGATGCAACAAAAGTAAAGAAAATTACTGCAAATGCTAAGCTAGAGGAAATGAAGAAGGTAATTATAGATTATGCAGGCCCAAAGCTTAATTGATCAGTTTGCGTTAACCATCTTTGTTTACTTTTTCCTCTTTTTAACAGATGTCTAAATAACAATTAGGTAACTTAATTAAGCAAAGCTCTAAAAAAAAAATTTGGTTTACAGCAAGATTTTTTTTTCATGCATTAAAATGGAATTTCACAAATGGACCACAAAAGTTGTAGTATTTGAGTTCCTTCTCCCCCAAATATTTAAAATTATATCAACTTCTTCAAGATACTATAAAGGAAACACTTTAATGCTACCACATGAACTAATCATGCTACAGACACTTAAAATTTCAGGCAATTCATGCTCACCGTTATGCAATTCTCCTGTAACAGTGCCTTCACCCTGGGGGCTTCCATCCTGGTCTCTCCATTTCCAATCAATTCCTCTGATTACACGAGCTCCTGGAACCATGTATTTCAACACCTGGGAACGGACCAGACGTCGCTGCCTTCGCAGATTTGCTTCAGCTTCTTTAGCAGCTTTTCCTACAAGAAACGTAAATTGAAACGTGAAGACTCAAAGTGTGGAATGGGGAATAAATCTAAGCTTAAGGTTTAAGCAAGTTCCACTGCAAGAGTTAACCTGCTTTTTCACACTGATTTCTATATTGTAGGTTCATCAGCATTTTAAGAGAACAAATAGGACATACACATTCTTTTTCTTACCCAGTTGATCTTCACACACTCCATTCACAGTGCCATAAAGTTCAAATCCCGACAGGGAGAGGTAGTGTGTTTGCCCACTGGCGTTCTTTCCCATCTGTTTTATCCTAACATGTCTCCAACCTTGTTTCTCATCTTTTGGAGGATCTAAAGGCCATGTTGCCGTAGACCTTTAAATTGGACACACACATACCCAAAAAAAAAAAAAAAAAAGGCAAAACCAAAAAGCTTAGTACTGAAAGCAAACAAAACCATAATGCTGAACATGTATGGATAAAATCAGAAAGCTGCCAAGAATACAAGATACATAAAACCTGTTTACATTAGGGACAAACTCTGCATGAGTGCTGGTGTTACTATTTTCTCAAAAAATATCAAATGCAAAATTTACAATGATGGAAAAAGAACAAATAGCATTATGTGAACCGTTTAGAGAACTCATAAACCGCTTATTTTCCAGCACATCCTTGATAATTTAGATCACCTACCATTTCTTTAAATAGTTATATTATCACACATACAGTACACATTAAATTAGTCCACATTTTTAACTGAGCTCAGTTCTATAAGAAGCGGTAAAACACACTGACATACCCTGGTTCGTTGAGACTACAGTCATCAACATGAGTATACAAAGTAGTCCAGTTCTGTCCATCCTTAGATACCTGGAAAACCCAATTTCTGAGAGCAGATCGTCCATAACCTCGAGCATGGCGTAACGTGTAAGCTGAGGGTATAACCCAAAGGCCAAGGTCTATGGCAAACCAAGCATTCTTGTCATCGTTAGTGTGACAATTGAGAGCTGAACTGTCACGGCTTAGGATGTCTTCTAAGCGGCCGTAAGGCAGATTTCTTCCTTCTGAGGATGTAACCACTACTAACCCATAGGCTGCTGGGTTTACCCACTCATATGCAGTTCTATATTAAAAAGAGAAATGTACTGTTCAATTATTACTTATATGTAGAAAAAAATAGGTATCGATAACATCTTGCATTTACTGTAAACGTAGATTACAACTGAGTTTATTACAAACCAATATTATTATTAAAATTTTAGATAATTAGTTAACTTTAGAAATGTCCCAAACATCACTTTACTACAGTGGTTTCCAAAAATAACCAACCAACAAAACCAAACCCACCAAAGCCCTGAACTAAATCATTGCAAACAAAAAAAAAGACCAAAACTTCCCCACCCCTTAATTTCTTAGGTAAGCGTATGAACAAGTTCTCAGAACAACTTCAGAGATTTGTATTTGCCTATTATTTCAGTCAAAGAAAAGAAATGCAATTCTATTAATCAACAGTAAAAGCAAAGGTACCTCCTCCAAGGACACCTCCAAAAAAAAATTACAACAGATTTAATTTTGTTATGAGTTTTCTCTCCCCACCCTGCCCCACGGATGACAATTTATGGTATCTAATCTCAAAATACTTAGCTTTGAAGAAACTCACTTTGCATTTGTCCCAATCCAGTAAACAATTCCATTTTCATCAAAATCATGTTGATGCCGGAAAACAAACGTTTGGCCTTCACGTAGTTTTCGTACAAAAACAAACGAAGCCCTATCGAAGTCGTACCATTGCTTCGCTACCTACGCAGGTAGGAAAAGAAATCAAGTATTAGAGATGCAGAATGCAACCGTTTCCGGTGAGCTGTGCGCGGTAGGATGCTCACCATTTTCAGGAGATACTGTTCTAGAGATTCGACAGTTGCCAATGGCTCCATCTTCAGCATTCTGCCAGTTCGATCTATTAAAGACGTCTCCCCCGAGGCACGTTCCAAACGAAACCTCAAGCGCCTTGTTAATATCTGAAAGAGCAGGTAAAGATCTACGTAAGCGCTTCTATTTAACTTCTGTAATTTTAAGAGAAGTGACACATTTCACTGCAACAGTTCCAGAGGCCTGTCAAGTATTTTTGTTGTGCAATTTTGGTAAACTATACTCCAGTTTAATACTTTAAGAAGTAATTGCCTCATGCTCCATTTCTGCAATTAACCAAACAATTATTTAATATGATGGTCAACGTATAAGTCAATTCCACGTTTAAGCTAGTATTTTCTCACTTTTCCATTTTCAAATCTTGCAGACTAGCTACTACAATAATATAAAAACTGAAAATATTCAATAGCAGCAGTGTTTTTTGCAACTTTCTGCAGCTATTTTCTAATAACAACATAAAAACAGAAATATTCCCATCACTGCCATCTTGTAAAATCCTGAAGTGTGCTTTCAAATCGAAAGAAATAAGACTCCACACAAACTGGACAAAAACAAGTAATATTTTTAGCCAAATTGCAGGTTTCCTTCGTAAGAAGCTGGTGATCCTGCAGGTGTCTTGTATTGCCCAAATGAGCACACAGCCCTAGAAGGGATCCTTCCAGCCATTATCGCCCATCCCTAGTCATAGCCATGACAAATAAACACGTTGTATAATTGTCTGCAACTAAATGCTTCTTCAAGTACTAAGCGTTCTTATTAGGGAGCATGTTCCCATATAAAGGGAATGCTTGAACACAAAAGAACGAACAAACACGTTATCTATTCTATCAAAATTTCACAGTGGAAAAGGGACAGCAGAGGAATGCCCAAGCAGTTAGGTTAAGTGTTAGAGGAAATAAATGCCAAAAAGATTGTTTACCTTCTTTATCTAATTCTATCCACCCTTACAAGAACATGCTTCATAGAAACTTAATGTGTGTAACTTGTCCTTACATTCACCTATGACATTCAGTTGTCTATCACTCAGCACGGCATACTGCTATCGCTGTACACTTACCTGAAGATTGTATGTAGATCCAGGTGTATCGTACAAGTGAAGAGGTAGACGTTCAATAGATTCTAACACTGCTATCAATTTCCGAATTAACGCAACTGCTGGACGACTGTGAAAGTGAACAGTTACTGTGTTACCACACATGGGGGGAAAAAAAAAATCCCACAGCCTTTCAGGGAAGAGTACCCAACTGTAGCAACTATCTCAGCATGCTATTTCTAGGGATATCATCTCTTCTAGTCACATGGTTACAGCACAGTAAGAAAAATAGTCATCTGCACTGCGATGAACACAAATCACCTTTTACCAACAGATGTATATTCAGCATAATTGACTCTTACAGGGAGAAGTAATTCAGTGAAACTGTCAACTGCCAATTTTACTGGCATCTACTGCCAGTAGATGCTGTCTCTTGTGACCAACTTTCTATTGCAAAGACAAACCGAAATGGGAAGAACTGTTCCTTTGTCTTTAAATTATCTTAAACATATCTTACTGCTTCACAGATGCAAAGGTTTTTACAGTTTGGGGTTGGTTTTCTTTTTTTTACCTTTCATCATCTTCATTTTCACTGAATGCTGTTTTGAAAACATTTATTCTCTCTACCAGTTGACTACAGTCTTGTTTCACATCTAAATCGACATTCTAAGAGGGGGGAAAAAAAAAAGTTACTGTTAATACAAATGAACATATTCATTCTTTATACCGACAAATATATCTGTTTAGGCTCACTGAATTCTCCATTTAAAATCTGTACGTGAAAACCTAAATCATCCATTAAATCAGACCAGTACTGACTTAAAGATTTTTAATGACTTATTCAAACTAAATTCATCTATTGTGATGCATATATTTGACAGGCAGACCCCAAGCTGGAGCAAGTCTGCCTCAATTTCATCAAGACAAGAAAAAGCCACAATTACAATAGATTTTTTTAAATCAAGGCACACGCCTACATTATTTTTTTAAAAAAAATTTTTTTCTTCAGAGACTTATGTTCTATAAACTCACATTGTTTAAAACTGTAAGCAACGATTGAACTAAGCCACTACTGCACATTTCATATGGAGAAATAGTATTCTCATCCTTTAATAGTACAATTAAGTTTTCCAGCGCAGTCTTCATTAAATCTCTCCAAGTATTTTCTCCCTCAATACACTGGAAAACAAAAAAGACAGTTATGGTGAAACAAGGCAAAAGTTTTTCCACTTGCTTCATTTGAAAAATAAGGCCCCAGTAAAGTACATAATTAGGAATTACATGCATTAAACCCCGCCATGTTTCAGACAGACATTGTGACTTTCCTTTAAAACACCACAGACTAGTCCGAAGATTCCGATGCCATTTCCAGTGACATCACACGTTACAAATTAAGGGAGGTGCAGTTACCTGTCTGTTTGTATGAAGTTCCCATGCAGACTCTAACTGTGTTGCTATATTCCTCAGCGTTACAACCACTCCTCGAGGCATGCTTTCAACAGCTTTAAAATGGTCATCGTATAAATCTCTTGCCATAGTACGCACCTACAAATGGATTTTGATAATCAGGGGTCATACCATACTGCAATGACACTATTATTGTTCTCCACGATACTAGAAACTTGGTCACCTCTTTTAAAGAATCCCATTACAGACACAAATAAACAAGGAAGAACCAAAACCTATCATACATCATGAAATGCAACGTTTATGAAAGGATAAAAGCACAGGAGAAATATATGGAAATACACAGAACCTTGCTGAAACTCACAGAAACTAAACTTATCATCATATCACAGAATCACTGGGACTGGAAGGGACCTTGAAAGATCATCTAGTCTAATCCCCCTGCCAGAGCAGGAACACCTAGATCAGGTCACACAGGAATGCATCCAGGTGGGTTTTGAATGTCTCCACAGAAGGAGACTCCACAACCTCTCTGGGCAGCCCCTTCCAGTGTTCCGTCACCCTCACTGTGAAGAAGCCTTTCCTCATATTTAAGTGGAACCTCCTGTGTTCCAGCTTGCACCCATTGCCCCTTGTCCTATCACTGCCTGTCACTGAGAAGAGCCTGGCTCCATCCTCCTGACACTCACCCTTTACGTATTTATAAACACTAATGAGGTCACCCCTCAGTCTCCTCTTCTCCAAGCTAAAGAGACCCAGCTCCCTCAGCTTTTCCTCGTATGGGAGATGCTCCACTCCCTTCATCATCTTTGTAGCTCTGCCCTGGACTCTCTCCAGCAGTTCCCTGTCCCTCTGGAACTAAGGTGCCCAGAACTGGACACAATATTCCAGATGGGGTCTCACCAGGGCAGAGTAGAGGGGGAGGAGAACCTCTCTTGACCTACAGACCACAGACCTTCTAATACACCCCAGGATGCCATTGGCTTTCTTGGCCACAAGGGCACAGTGCTGGCTCATGGTCATCCTGCTGTCCACCAGGACCCCCAGGTCCCTTTCCCCTACACTGCTCTCCAACAGGTCAGTTCCCAACTTGTACTAGGACAATAGCCAGGACTCTCAATCTGTAAATCTGTTTTAGAATTGTATCATGAACCCGCCAGTCTTTTTAGAAGTAACACTAAGGGGGTTTTATATATGGTTTCTGAATGCTCTCTTCTCATTCCTTAGACCAATTCACACAGGAAGTATTTATATACTAAGAATTACTTTTTCTGCAAAGTACTGATCAAACAAGACAGCGATTTCATAAAGTTCTTATTAAAAACATTTTCATTTTCATTAGCATCATGTTAGGATCATCACATTACCATATGCTTCACAGGCTTCAGAGCTACACAGTGCAATCTCAGGTATTAAAGAGCAGTGCCTTCCTCTTATCATTCCACTTATCCTCGCTCACACAGCGCTTTCATTTTCAATTTAGCGTCACATTTTGTCAGATATAAATGTTCTTTGATGTTGCATATTTTTGATACAGCACATATTAGCTGCACTGTTAGAAGCTACAATAGAGGTCAAGTCTGAAGATTAGCTTGAGCCCTTGGCATCAGCAGGGCACACCGTATTGTTATTTTGTGGTTTTGTGAAAAGCTTAGTACTTTGTGTCTTAGTTCTTCTTTTCCTCCTTGGTTTGAGGAGAGCAAGAAGAATTTTAGAGAAGTCTAAAATGAGGGCCTTTACGCATTTTGCTTCACCACCACCACTCTCAGAATGCACCGTTCAGTTCCACCCACCCAATATTGCCACAATATTCAGCCTAAAATTCAGATATTAATTTAGTGAATAGAAGTAACACATGTCCCTGATACAACTGCAGTATTGATCGTAATACCTTCTTTTTCCATAAGAAAAAGAAAAACCTACAGACTAATACGAATATAGGTCAGGAGAATTGGATTTTCTTAATGTTTTTAAAAGAAAATTATTTTTTCTCTAGAACAGCACAGAGTTTACCAAGATTGTTGAATGAAAGCACCTGCAGAAGTGTCTTGTTATGAGGGAAGTTTTCCACTTCAGGCTTAGCATAACATTGTGTCTAGTTGAAATCTGAGAAAATTTTAATCCTCTAAGAGGAAACTACAACTCCGTAAGCATGTTATAAAATAAACAAAACTCAACTAAACTCTAAGTATAAAATTCACAGATGCTCACCAACCTTTTGCTTTGTCTTCTCCAGTTTTGATTTCAGCTTTCTTCCTCTTTTGCCCGTCCAGCCAGTCACAAATTCCGACCCTGCAACGTGTTTTTAGAAAAGTTACAATTCCTCCCAGGCGTGAAAAGCAACAAACAGACCTCACACACACTTGCCCCTACCTGCACGTAACACGTACCTACATACTTACCCAAAGAGGTTTCAGCTGTAAAGGAATGCTTTGTTCCTCTGTTAGATTCAAACACAAAGCCTGGCAGATCTTCTTTCAGTATTGTAGCTTGCTGACCATCAGAATTGTGAATAGCAATTTCTCCTTCTTTTAAACAGGTGAGGGACCAGTTACCCACAGTAAGTTTAGTTGGCCCTGGTGCCGATAAAATTGGCTGACTGGTGGTAGATGGCTTTACTTGGCTTCGAGCTCTTTGCAGCTTCTCAAGGAACTCACTCCTGCTTTCTATTTAACAAGAAACAAACATTTTTTTTTTTCTTCCAACAATTGATTCCACCATCATATATCTATAACTTTTTTTTTTCCTAAAAGCAGAACAACTGAGGACATTCAATGCAAAATGAAGTTTGAAATTAAGGGTCTTAAATACACTGGGAAGAAATTTAGATGCTTTATATACTTCAACAGTGATTCATTCCACGATGACATCAAAGTGGGCAATGCAACCCTTTCTGAATGGTGCTACTGACAGATGTATTAATTAATCTTTACAATTATAAGAGGAAGATAAAAAAAATCCATGGTAAACTTGTAGCATTACAAAAATAATTTATGTCATTATTGCCAGCATGAAGTCATTTTAAAAGCAAATTTTTAGAAAAAAGATTTTAAATGAATACTCCAACAGGAAAACAGCAATTAACTTTGTAACTTAAAGCAAGCAGAGAAAAAAAATGTTGAAGCAGTATAAAAATTAGAAAAAAAACCCTCACAAAACTTTACAGAATCTGATGATGAACACGTGCTAAAAGCAAAAACTGTGGTAACAGCTATTTGCTCAGATTAAGTGTCACATATGCACCCAAAAAATTCTTTTGTAAGCTACACTAAAACTTTATTCATCTCCTTCGTAGAACTTCTACATTCACCTCAGAGAATGCAAGAAAGCCACAATTACATTAGTCTATACAGTGACATCAGGCTAATTCAAGTTACTATGCAGTTGTTCCTATTCTTTTTTAATTACAATTATTTTTAAGGGCCTCTATATCTCTGAGAAAAAAATGAAATAGAATTCTAATGGCACCACATGAAACTTGATGAAAATCTAATGCTTATATGGTAATATTTAATAGATTACAAACAGGATCATATTCCCCTTTTAGGATATATAGGTAATCTATTTTGAAGTTATTTCAAAAACTATCGCAGTTTAAATGAAATTATATTCTGATATTGTTGTAATTGAAAGGCTGCACGCTACATTTGAAATGTTAATTAGCATAATTCCAGAAAATTTGATGAGTTCATAATTTAAAAAATAAAAACTCCATAAAAAATACAAATGCAATGATCTCATTAACGTAAAGATTATATCTCAACTTCAAAATTAAGAAATGTCATCACCTTTCAGCATACTGATTTGATAAACACAGTTCTTATATTCCATGCACTTGTAAAATTGCTGTTTTCCTCTTGCTGCAATAACCTCAGCTCTAGGCTTTTTAAATTTGCCATTTTTACTGTTGTATTATACAACAATAATCTCTATGCAAAAATATGTATGTACTCAAGGCATAACATTTGTTAGTCCTTAAAATTCATAGCATCCAGAGAGAAGGTTTATAAAGAGAATTTTGAAATTTCATATGGACAATTAAAATTCTTGTAATGAATTATTTCCAAATTTCCATAATTCCATTTTAACAAATTCATGATATATCAAGTCACACTGAACATACGATGATTATACACGGTTGGGAATAATTTAGGGTTGTGAGACTCACTTAAAGCTTTAGAATTACCGTTAAATTTCAGTTTTTGCATTGAACTTTTATTTTTTCTAATAATTCAAACAAAACAAATATTAAGCTAATGTGGAGAGGGGTGAGTACAGACCTTCCAAAAACATTCATCGAATATTTATCTCCCCCTCCCGCCCCAGCTTTCATCATGCGATACACACTTACAAATTCCAGTACTCAACCCTCTATATTCTTGCCAGCCGTGAAGTTACTAAAAAGTATATCACGAGATTAATCATTAACGATTTAGGAGAGCAGAACATATCGTATAGTTCAGGACTTAAAGATACTATACTGAGGCTATAACGTACTGTAGGAACTTTAGTTAAGCTTCACAAATACTAGTTTCTTATCTGTTAAGTTAAGGAGAGGCTGCTGCACACACTTAGAGCTACTGGTTAAAGTTCAGGCAAATTGCACTGCCATGTCAGCACTCTTAGCAGATGCCTGTTTAAGAAAAAAATCGCCAGAAAACTCATTTAATCCTATTTTAGCCCCTTCCATCCCATAATATCCACGCTAGGTATCCTGTTCAAAAACTTGGAATTTATTCCATTTTTTTGTTAGAAGACTGATATAAAGAGATACATCTTGATTCCCGATATGACTTTTTTGCTTTAAGTTCTCTTCACTCCAAATCCATCTGAACCATCCTTGTTCCTCTCATCTTATATAGAAAAATGCCATCCCCACGTTCACATCATTTGGAAAGAAGAGTGCAGAACTGGCATCCAGGGGTTATGAGTATTTAAGAAAGTAACGTGATGGATCTTCTTAAAATTATATTGCGTGATAAACAAGTATCTCTACTCAAAATCATTTACTTTTGGAGGTATTAGCCTTGTTAAAGAGAATGCAAGGATACATTTTTCTTAATGAAAAATAACCCAGGAGTAGGCTTCCAGCTGTGTTATAGTCTAGAACTACACTATAACATGTTCGGTCTTCATGCCCCAAAATTGATGGATAAAGTCATTAGCACTTCCTTTCTATCCTGAATCATAATATGTTCTGTTAATTTCACTCAATGGCTTGTTGAAAACATAATAATATTGCAAAGCATTTTATGTCTGCTGGTTCATAAATGCATGAACCATTGCAAAAGAAGACGAAACAATAAAGGAGGGTTGTTTCTGCATCCAGAACATTCTGTACAGAAAATTAAAACCACCTGTGCATTGCCAGTGCATAAGGTCTGTTCCCTTATCCTCTCCGACAAACAATTAAGACACTGTAATTTGTTTCCCAGTCTCGATGAGAAACTTTCCATTACTTTGTCTTCAAACACATGCAATTTCATTCTGCTTAGCTAGAAGCAAACAACAAACTGCCATTTCAACCTGCTTTTCCTGGGACGGCCACTACAAAGTGCTTTTAATGACTGGGGTGAAAAAATTAAGTATGCATGGAGAAGAATCAAAACAAAACAAAGTTAATACACTTTTACTGGCAAGGTGTTTACTTAACACAATTCACCAAGGAAGTCAAGTTATGGTCACATGCTATCTGATAAAAAGCATCACAATTAACTGACCACCTTCCACCTGTTTACATCCTTTACTATTTAGTAAGCCAATTCCTGCAAAACAAAATAGTTCCAATCAAATTATATAAACAAATATAACAGTCTCAAAACTTAACTTGGACTTGAATTGTTAAAGAAACTACCTGAACTATCAGATCCTCCTTCAGGGCTGCCACTGGAATACATTGTGGCCAGTTTTCCATCCAAGATAAATCTGAACCATCCATTACTACCATTAGACAGTTCCAGGGCTGCAGCATCACTCCAGATATACAGGCAGTCCCTTCCCCTAATGATTGACCAGTCTCTCCAGTGATACGGTTTACCCTGCTGCAGTTCTTTAGCATCCTCCTGTGGTTCATCCTCCTGTAATAAAATTACATTAAAACAAGAAAGAGAAACAACAACAAAAAAACCCAACCACAAATCCAAAAAAAACCCAAAAAACCAACACATTAAAAAAACCCCAAACCAACAGAAAAACAACACACAAAATGCAGACATTTTAAAAAGGCCTGAGGAGAATCACTCAACCCAGAAGTACAGGAACTAAACTTCTTCCCTCTGTAAACCATATTTTTTGAAGTATTCTTTAATAGAATAATGTATTTAAGATACAGATTTATCTATGACAACAATCACCTACTGCTTGGGACATCTACCTCTGTTCAAAACTTGTGTTGTGAGAAAAGAACCATAAAATGGTTGGAAGGGATCTCTGGATATCATCTAGTCCAACACCTACTTGAGCAAAGCCACCTACAGCCAGTTACCCAGGACCAGGTCCAGACAGCTTTTTCATGTATAAACACTAAAAAAACCCAAAACAAACCCACCCTAAACCCAAACAAACAAAAAACCCACCAAAACAAAAAATAAACCCACGCAACCCAAACCCCACAGTTAAAAAGCTTAATCATACACTGAAAGCTTAAACTATAAATCCCAACTGAATGAGTAAGGGGAGCGGTCTGTTATCCAATCAGTTCAGCTGAGTGGTCAGTAGCTCGCCTGTTAGAAACTGGTAAATAACTTCAATATGCACAAACAAGTGGCATACAATGAACATTAAATTACTAACCTAACTAAATTGTCCCGGACATTATCGTAACAGTGAAAATTTTAGGAGAATTGTTGATTTTACAGCAACAAATAAAGCTATCAATTCTGTACCTACCTTCTCAGGTTTGGACTCCTCTTCATTTTCATCATCAGATGACGGCCCCGCCAAAGTTGACACTTTACTAATTACACCAAGTCTAGCCAGTTGGTCTAGAAAGAGATCACCACCTTTATCCACCAAATCCCTTATGATTTGCAAGGCTAGCAAATGGCCATCATCATCATCCTGTAACACATTGGGATGAAAAGGAAAGAACAAAGGAGATCTTTACTGAAAAATATCTTTAGATGCTGAACTTCACACATGGTGACAGATGGATGCTATAACTGCTTTGGGGTTTGTTATTAACAAGTGCGTGGACTGAATGATCAAAACCCCCTTTAGTGCACTACTGAAAACATACAAGGACAACCTTTTCTTTCTTCCTACCTCTTGATCAAGAACTGTAGCTGTTATCTCAACCAGTATCGTTGGTAGATTGTGCCCAGCATCAGAGTCACAAACCTCTTTCAGCAGCGCCTCAGAACAAAAATGTATCATTTTCCTAATGAGGGCAAGACTTGCTTTCCTTTAAAAGAGACCACAGGGAAAAAAAAAAAAAGATTCTTACACAGGTAAAGTAAGCAGCAATCAAAGCAACAAAAAGGTTCAATGTAAAGCTGCTTTTCCATTTATGCATGCTTTCAAAACAAAAAAATAATTTAAAATAAAATGAGTTCTAGTAATTGGTCATTGTCAATACATCTCAGATTGTCTCGAAGAATAATTTACCTACTGATCTTTTTTGATTCTCCAGCACTAGGAGTCTAATAGATTTTCCTCTCCTCAACCCTTCTCCAGGTAAACCTTGTCTACATTTTCTCTTTATACACCCTTAGTGATGGCAATTCACTTCTGCACACTTCCTCCAAGGTATCCAGCCTTCCGTTTCTGTCACGTACTTCCTGTGCTTTGGCGAGATCCCTAAATTATTATTAGGCCATGCAGCCTTCCATATTAACAATGACAATTAATTTGGAAGCTAATTACTTCTGTATGGTTAAAACTAAATGTTTTATTCAACTGACTTTAAAAAACAAGATTTACCTGATTCATAAAGAAAATTTCACAATACAGAGAGCCACCTACTTCTTTACTCAATCAGCAACAACAGTTAATTGTGCCCAAATTGTTATTTCCTTCATTTAAAATGACCTAGTTTAAGCTTCCTATCATTAGCCACGTAGAGTTTCTCTCCACTTTTTATATTATATTTTCATCCCTCAAAGTACTTGTGAACACTGAAAACACAAATAAGAAATTAAACATATGTTATAGTTCCAGTGTAAAAGGCCGAGAGGTTGTGGTCAGACACAATTTATCACAACCATTACACCACTCACGGTATTCTTTAAGTGTCAAATTAGATTACATTCTTTTAATTCTCTCAGTAAGAGAATCAACTGGGATCTCCAGTTGATTTAACACTTAAGCTGTTAAGAAGTCTTCTAAAACCTTCCAAAACAGCTTTTTCAGTCTTCCCGATTTTCCACTGAATGACCAACTCATTGTTTTTCCTCTCCCAAATTAGTACCTTCGTTATCGTGGCTGCAAACAGCTGCAACCAAATACCCAGTATGCAGAGTCTATACAAGGTACTATATGAACTGAGTTTTCTTCCATCATGCTACTATAACTCATAGCATATAACAACAGTTCATAGCATATACGTATGCTTCTCTCTCCCACTTTTAACTAACCAACTGTATTTTTTCCACTTTCCCAGAAAATTTCCCAAGACACCACTTTCCCAGAAAGGAAAAAAAATGCTACTTAAAATGCTAAGTAAAAACCAGACTTGCAACACTTTTTAAACCACCACTTCTATTCAAACGGAAACACATTTAAGTGTCATTTGCATTACTTGAACTTTCAGATATTCTAATTTTTACTAGGAAAAAAAATCCACTTGTTTTTTAACAGAGTGTATTAAGGAATTCAGAATATGCAGGGAAACTGTCCATCATGACTGTTACCTTATTGAAGGCAACATCGTTTGTTGAAATGTTTGTGCAAACACAGGCAATAATCTTTTCAAGTATATGGGTGCCATTTCTGGATCTCCTTTGGGCTCATTACATTCTTCCTCATCTTTGTTTGCATCTTTCTTTTTCTTCTCATCTCCTTTGTTAACAGGACACATCCAGTCTCCTGCAAAATATTTTTTCCCCAAAAATATTCAACAGCAAAACACAACCAACAAAACAACCCCCTCCTTCAAATAAGTGCCTGAAGAGGACTATGCATGGCTAAAAATATAAAATTCACATGTGCAAGACTTCTTGAAGGAAGCTGATTGATAACAAGTACCACTAAAGACCACTCACAGAAGAACTTCAAAGTCTTTAAAGCGAACTAAATGTGAACACATAACCACCTGTGGTTCCAGCACAGGTGAAGTGCAGTTCCCACACAGAAAGAAAGGATGTCAAGAGAAGCTACCAGGGCTAACATGCTCCAAAGCCACAGCAAAATCCCAGTCTAGCCCCATTCCACAGCTGAAGAGAGGACCGCTGGCATCGCTTGTGCCCAGTCTGCTGGTTTTTCAGTCACGCTCATCCCTCAAGAATATCTAAAACACTGAAGTTTCAATATGTACTTTGAAAGTTAATGAAGGTTGGTCAAAAAATACTATTTTTAAAAATTAATCTTAATAATAATTCTAATATTTTAATTATTTAGCATACCTAAGCATTCCTATTAGCAAGGTTACGGAATTAAAAACTGCGCTCACCTGGAGACTGAAGAATAGCTACTACTTCACTGTGCCCCCTTTCACGAGCCTTGTCTAAAGGAGTTTTCCCATCTTCATCCCTCAAATCAGGGTTTGCACCATGTCGTAAGAGAGTCTAGGAACAAGTATTTTTAAAAACCCACTGAGATTGCTTCTTCCCAAGTAGTAAACATGTTTTTCATACATCTTTCCTACACTTTTATGATGTTTGTAAGCAAAGTTAGAACACTACATGCTCTTTGTATCTGTAAAGTTAATTTAAAACTCCTTTTATTCATATTAATGCCCTATCATAACAAAAAATTTGCATTTTGATAAAAGCTGTAAAGAACATGTAAATATTTGACAGTGCACGGGTTAAACATTGCGTCAAAGGCACTTTGTACAGAACTGGGCAAAAAGTCAGTACCTGAGGCTCTCTAACAGTATCAGTTTCAACCGTACCTTTGCTACCTGAGGTCTTCCAAAACACGCTGCATAGTGTAGTGAGGATGACCTCTGACCTCTGTTAACATCAGCACCTCTTTCACAGAGAAATTCTACCTGTTAAATTAGAACAAGGAAATGAGGGGGTTTTTATCTTTCTTTACATAAATAATCCAACTTTTTAAGATTCTGTAAAAATAATTTACCATTTCCTGAGTTCCAAAAGCTGAGGCCCAATTTAGAAGAGTTTGTCCAACATCATCCATAAAATTTACTTCAAAAGCTGAAAGATACAATTAGAGTAATTAAAGCTCCCAGAACTATAAATTAAACTTCACCTTGTGTTCTTTAAATAAGTGGCAGGAGTTAAAAAAAATTTAAGCATCATTAATAATTCTAGGGAAGCATTTACGCCCTTAATTGCAATTAAAGAGAAGAAGTAACATAGAAATTCTTATTAACAAGACCTGTTGTGTATTTAATATAAAAGTGAACTTGTATATAAAGAATTTCAAGGTATTACCTAAGTCTTTGTTATGCCACTACAGATGGTAAAAATAAAAATAGACTTGCTTTAACTTATTCTCTTTTTCAGAGGATTTTTGCTTACCTCCTGTGTCAATAGCATCTATGAGTGCATCAGTATCCTTACTGCGGATGCAATCTATCAGCTGCCGATGAGAACGTTCCCCAGAACTATCCAGCCTTCGCAATCCTGGGATTCTGCCTGTGGATCCAGCACTGGATTTTGGCAGGGCTTTTCTCCCTTCGAACAGTAGCACCAAAAGAAGATCTACTAACCGCATGGTATCCAGTACACATCTCTCATCACCCTGCAACGCACTTTCTATAGAATCTGGAAGTTCAGATCTTAGGAGATCCTGGAAATAATTAAAAGTCTGAACAATAAAAAATATACAGGGCTTTAGAAAATACTATCAAACTTGGGTTTCATTTCCATATGAAAAGTTTCCTTTTTTCCCCTCTTTATAAATAACCTATGTGTATGTACAGATATATATCTATGTAAAAATAAACCCTATAAATCTATATATAAAATAGCAACACAAATATTGCATATATTAAAGTACATGAAGGGAAAAACTCTGAGAACAAAAAGCTGTAGCGTAAAAGGATTTCTTACATGTGTTACTACTGGAGAGCCTCTACACAGGGTTGACAACAGGCTTACAATAGTTGACACCTGATTACTTAATTTAGAGTCTGCGGCTGTAGATGGCGGCCCGGTTGTACTCCGTCCAGGTTTGCAAGCTGAAGATGGTCCTGATGCTGTCCCGCCAGCAGCTGCCATGCGAGACAACAACTCCTCAGTTAATCCATGCTTAGCTAATGGGGCTGGGTCAACTCCGCGCCGTGTGAATCTGTCAGCTAATGAAGCAAAACATCTCAGAGCTCCATCGGAAACCTAAGAAAGAAGTGCAAGAGAAAAAAAAATTAGAAGTCTGTTATTACAGATGAGAAGATGCTAAGGGAATAGTCACAGGAATACAGGACACAGAAAAAACTAATTTCCTCAGGTTCCCTTCAAAGTCAATGAACCAGGGAGACAAGTGTTTTAAGTCAGAATCTGAGTCGGAACCCAGCAGAGCTCTGAACTGCTCACATGAAGGACTGTACTGTTGTTGGGATTTGCACCCCCCCATCTCTCTGTTGACATAAGGAAATCAAGAAAACTATTTTTCTCTGTTTAAAATTTCAGCATTGCGAGCATCTCCTTAACTATATGAGCCAATCCCCAAACCAATCTAGAAAAAACACATTTAATAATCAAATTGTCAAATTAATAGATATTGGAGGTACGCTTTTAAAACAGTTTTTAGTTTTAGATATTATTCTTACAGGAAATGCAACTATTTACTAGCCCCAACTAGCAATTGTCCATCCTGACAATACAGTCTGAAAAAAACAAAACCAACCCACAGCTTGATATTGAAATATGGAGTACTTAACCTTCTGGGTGGTTTTGATGTTAGAAAATGTTAAAGCAACTTTCTGATAATAAACCTTAATACAAATAAATAAATAAATAAAATCAAAACACCAAGAAAATCCATTATGAGGTTTTACTACTTAACTTTCAGACATTTGTTACATTTTAAATTTGTTTCTCAAACAACAATGAAGACAATTTTAAAATTTGCAGTTTTCTTTTAAATTTATAGAGAATAAAATATTCCAATATGTTATCATTTGATACTTATAATTAACATTATGCTAACACTACAATATGTTATGCTAATTTGGTGCTTTCGATTCTAATAAATGCTATCAAACAAGCCATTAGCTGAGGCACCAACTCAGAGCTCCCAAAGCATTAAACTGGTAGTTAAAGTTGTATTTAAATGCCTATATACTTCTCGTAAGTTAAAGACATTTTTCAATTAGACCAATGCTAAAAATAGGACAAACTGGGGAAAGCATATTTTACCCTTAGGTAACCTAGACTGTCCAAGTGTTGCAAGTCTGGTTTTTACTTAGCACTTGACCCAGGGATATGCAAGTATTTTTGTGACAATAAAACACAAACTCCCAAATTTAGGTTTGTCGCTGAAGGAAAAAATAACCACAGCAACACTGTGGAAACAAGGCTTACTAATGATCCTCTTAACTATCCAGTAAAAAATACTGCTGGCTGATTGCCCAGGAAAGGATCCAACTTCTTCTCACCTTGATGCTGAAAAGAAAGGGAGGTTTTCCCTTTAACATCTCTCTGATCTATACACTCAAAGTGTCTCCACTTTTCAGATCAGGTCTGCACAGACACATCAGGATGAGCTGCTTCTGACATGTTTGCCTTCATAGATAAGCAAGAGCAAACCAGACCGGTGTCAAGAAATACTAAGAAAAAGCCCACAAAACAAAAACCCCAACAATACCTACTCTTTACCAAGCTCAAAATTACCCCAGTTCTTCATCCCTAAAGTGTCAACAAATTCTAGCACAGCCCATGTTCAAAATGATTGGCAGCTATCATATACCAACAGCGTAAAGCAGTTACTCATCAACACACAGAACAAGATCAGAATATTAGCCAGACTTCATGAAGTTAAAATCTTAAATTTCCATTAAAGTTTGCAAGGACTTAAAAACCAGCAGTTTCTCTTGAATAAATGCAAAGCATGCTAAACTTCTGGCACGGTCCCTGCATGCCAAGCATTCTGATTTATCGGGACCCTTTCGCAAAGAATGTTGTCTTTAACTTGTAATGGTCACTACTCATGTGTGCTGGCATTTTGTTCCAGTTCTTTGACAGCAGGATGGATAAACAATTCTGCCAATCTTCGTCATCTGTATATACTTCATGGATTTGTACCAGAACAGTTGTCACAAATATACAAGAAAGGTTCCGCTTATTTAATACACTACATTAGTGACATCAGTTTACAAAGCAAGAGAGTACTGTGGAAAGTATTTACATTTCTTCTCTCAAACTGCAAGTTTGGTAGAAAGGTTTTAAAAAAACCAAACGTAGAGGTAAACTGTTCTTTATTTACGTTTCTCCTCTCAAACTGCAAGTTCTGTAGAAAGATTAAAAAACCAAACGTAGAGGTAAACTGTTCTTGGGCCCACATTCACGTGCTCTAAACTCTCCCTTCAAGTGGTTTTACTAACCTGCAGCCCACTTGTAGAGTGACCAAATCCAACACTGTAAAGGGAAGGGGGGAACAATGACACTTTATAAAGGAAGTTACTGTGCAAATCTGTAATGTGCATTCACATTCATTGTAAATCCTGAGGCTTGTTTCACACAAAACGTGTTTCTCAAGGGTACGAGTACAATCTGTACTTACTATCATCTGGGTTATTCCAGTCTCAAGCTTAACTGCTAAAAGATTAAATTAATTTGAACTCTCATTCAGATCTCCAACAGCCCCAGCAACTGGTTTCTTTCAAACACATAAATTCAGGAACAGTTAAAATACTACAGTCTTCTGGTCGAAACTTCAGGATTATCTCGCCTGAGATGGTCAGTGCATTAATAAAGTCACATCGTGTCTAAAAAACATGGCAGCTTGTTCTGAAATGGTTGGTGTGACAGCCCCCTGCCAACTGGGTCTTTCAAAAAAGATCTAAAAATATATTTTAAAAATTTAGCTCACAGGCAAATAGATTTAGTCTCCTAAATAAGATAAACCAGACTGGGGGCGGGGGTGTAAAGAAAGAAACGAGGACAGAGCTGGGGGCGAAACGGGGACTGAGAATGGTAGGGACAAGAAGCCTGGCCAAGGTACAGCAAGAATTTGGCTCAATAACTACTGCAAAGCAGTACTATGACAGGCACAAAAGGATTCTACTTTCAGGAAGATAATTCCTCTAGGATTCATTTTCTAGGTTTTACAAGGACTACTTCATCTTGAGTTAGTAAAACTTCAATAAGAGGGGTGCTGCACCTATAGCAGTACCATTTCAGCTGGCTTCCAATGTCACATTTTAGCTTTGATTGTGGATGTTTTTATTGTTTCTCTTAGTTTGGAAAAACAAACCAGATTGATTTTTGTCTCTTATTTATGTTCAATTTAATAGTCAGTAAGGTGCAAACATAGAACAATAATTACTTCAGAAAGTATTTCAAAATGCACTGCAAAAAGGTACAGGATATTTTTCAGTATAGTTTTCAGAGGTTAAGTAAGATCATATTCACACAACAGTGCTTGTAGTCAAACACTAAGCAGTATTTTTATCTTCTTGTCATCACAACTGCAAAGGAAACTATCATAACATCCAAATATAACAACCACTATGTAAACATCTAGTTGTAGAGGCTATATAAAAATACCTAGCTAGTCATTTATTAAACATAATGGAAGTTAAATTCACAGCACATTCAGCCAATTACTACATTACCTGATGGTCTTCATGTTTTAATAAACTAGACAGTGATTCCACACAGATCTCTAATGAAGAATCCTGAGGCTCCATTTTCCCACAGAGTCGGGATACTACAGCCATAGCTGAATGCAAAGTGTCTTTATGAACAAGGTGGCCACTGTCACGAATGAATGTCAGAACACAATTCAATCCTCCAGCTTCAAACACAGCTCCTGACTCACGGGTACAGATTAATTCTAACACCTGCGACAAAATGAAATTTCATTAGAATAAAGCACACGTAAGTTGCCAGTTATTTGTTTATATCCATCCACAGAACTGGTAAAGAAAATGAAACAACAGAACAAAAAAAGCTCTCTCTTCCTCAACACCCAGAAAGGGCCAAAGTCTCCAGTACTCTAGGAATCAGTGGTTTTTTCAAAAATAGAGGAGTGAATACAACATCCCCCAATAGCACAGTCATGACAGGTGTTCATGAGAGACAGTGAGGTAATAGTATCTTTTCCTGGGAGAATTAAGTCTTTGGATAACACACAACTGCAAGCTCTGAAACTTCCAAGAGTTTTGTTACCCCAGTAGTTCAGTGATGTACTTTGAGTGGATAAGAACTAGGAAATAGGAAACACATCCATAAAGCCTGATGCCATGGTAATCAAGGACTCAAATTGCAGGCCATCACATGGACATGGGTTATGCTTTAAACAAGAGGATTTTAAGGGTACTGTAAACTTTTCTGAAAGCCTCACAAGGGTGCAGAGGAGCTGTGTATAGTGCTACTGAAGAGACAGCAGACTAGTTTTTTTCCAATGGGTAATTTATATCTGGAGCAATTCTTCATTCCCTTTTTAGCATAAAATTAGCCATTAGCATTCTAGTCATGTAAGATAAACAAGAAAAATTTCTTCTAGTATTTTTGTTTCTTTTTCTATACTTTTTTTTTAAAGGCATCTCAGCTGCAACAAGCCCCACACTGACAGTAAAGATAAGCAGCACTGCTGGTATGTACACTTTTATCATACTCTATGGTTTTGCTTCGTGTTTTAATAAAGTGTGAGGAAGCTTTTCAGAAAGAGCAAATTTTCCACCTCTTTCTTAAAAACAGAAGTTTCTTCAGAATACATACCTTCACACACTGCTCTGCCAAATCTCTGCTGGTTCTGTTGTTAAGTTCAACGACTACTAAACGATTACAAAGTGCCTTGATAGCTCCATCCACTCCCACAATCCTACGGGTGCATTCGGCCGATACATCCAGGTAATACGTTATGGCACGAGCTGTCACTTCTAATACATTGTCTGGAGCACTTTCATCAAGAAAAATTTTGCACAGTGCTGGTAAAAAAGTTCGAGGAGGGCATCTGCAGGAAAACAAAAAGAACCACAACAAAACATTACTGAGTTGTGCAAATTTCTCTATATTAAGTAATTTCATAGACTTTCACATTAACAGATTAACACTTTTCACGCTGGCACGATTTGCTAAATTAGTTTACAGGCTCAGAGAATTCATTTAAAACGGTAGGACGTAGGCATCTCATACACACCCTAAAAGTCAAATCAGAAATCCAGAAGACTGCTGTATTGGGGAAGGAAACCAGCAGAAAAGAAATATTATTGAAATTTTAAAATCATGGAGGGAAAAAATTATCCTCTTGGGAAATCAGTTTAGAAATTTTTCCTCCCCCCCACAT
This sequence comes from Nycticryphes semicollaris, assembly GCA_013400055.1. NCBI lineage: Eukaryota > Metazoa > Chordata > Aves > Charadriiformes > Rostratulidae > Nycticryphes > Nycticryphes semicollaris. Next base: position 940,523 of record VXBJ01004676.1, on the reverse strand, counting down.
TGTTTTTTTTTTCCCCTAACCACACTGAGAACATATTTAATTCATTTAACTTGATTCTATTGTATTTTCCCTTCCTTCTCCTGCCTCTGGCTCGCCTCTTTATTGTTAGCCCCATTTCCATATGCAAGGACAGTCAAGAACATCCCCACAATGTCGTAACAAAATAAGCAAGGTGCAACAGTCCTCCTTTTACCCCTCTGATACAATGGGATACAAATCAAAACAGATGGTCATAATAATGCTTTCCACTATTATGGTTGTTGTGGTAAAGAGTTATTTGGATCAAAAGTTCTAAAACATGGAGCCATACTTTAAGATAATATATCTTCTAATAGCACACTTATTTAGCAATATATAACTTAATATAATGATTTTTCACTGCAGTGGTAGAAAACTCCCAAGGTGATGGGGAAATACATTGTGACAGTAGTCAAAACAACTGGATACTTCATCTCTAGATGTAAGAGATCAGAACTAAATCTACAAGAAGCAAATATTGCATTTTTTAATTAAACGAGGTGTTTGGTATGCAGAAAGAAGGCCTAAGACTTCTCCAAATGCAAAGAGAAAGAACACAAATAATAGCGTGCTTTGGTCTGGAAGGCAGGTGAAGTACTCCTCGATGAGTCATTCTGGAGACTAACCCAGAGGTCACTCAGTGTCCCATGTGGTACGCACCGTGACTCACAAAAGGCGCCAAAGCCTAGGACAGCAAAACCCTAATGGTTTCCTTGAAGATCTGGTCTTGCATTATGAAGTCATTAAGTAATACTGCGTGACAAATAAAAACACTACCCATCATATTTAGTGACATAAACCAATAACTGAAGCTTTGATAAAGCTAAATCACTTAATACTTATATTAGCTTATCCAGCCTATACTGCCTGTTGTTCTTAAGAAAATTGCTATTTAAGTGCACATCTTCCTTAAGAAGAGTTTAATACAGTAACTTTGCATTTTTATCCACTGGACACAAAAGTCTGAAATTTGTCCTCATTATTAGATGACTACCATGCAATGACACAAGAAGCATTTCAGTACATAAAATTTAAATTAGACAGTGCTACCTGTTTAAGTGGTTTTGAGCTGGATCTTTTACGCTGCATTTTATGCAACCTCAGACCACTAAAACATTGCTATGAACAGCCTTCTTCAAACATTATATTTCAAGAAAATATACGGATATACAATGGGCCATGGTTATTACACCAACAGTATAAGGTTCCACAAGGCCAAGTGCTGGGTCCTGCACCTGGGTGGTAACAACCCCATGCAGTGCTACAGGCTTGGGGGAAGAGTGGCTGGAGAGCTGCCTGGCAGAAAAGGACCTGGGGGTGTTGGTCAACTGTCAGCTGAATATGAGCCAACAGTGTGCCCAGGGGGCCAAGAAGGCCAACAGCATCCTGGCCTGTATCAGGAACAGTGTGGCCAGCAGGAATAGGGAGCTGATTATCCCCCTGTACTTGACACTGGTGAGGTCCCACCTCAAGTACTGTGGCCAGTTTTGAGCCCCTCACTATAAGAAGGGCATTGCAGTGTTGGAGAAGGTCCATGGAAGGGCAACAAAGCTTGTGAGGGGTCTGGAGCACAAGTCTAATGGGGAGCAGCTGAGGGAGCTGGGATTGTTTAGCCTGGAGAAAAGGAGGCTGAGGGAAGACCATGTCACTCTCTACAACTACCTGAAAGGAGCTTGGAGCGAGGCGGGGGGGGTTGGTCTCTTATCCCAAGTCATAGGACAAAAGGAAACAGCCCCAAACTGCATCAGGTTTGATTGGATTTTAGGAAAAATTTTTACACTGAAAGGGTTATCAAGCATTGGAACAGGCTGCCCAGGAAGTGGTAGAATCTTCATTTCTGGAGGTATTTAAAGGAATCGTAGAGGCGGTGCTCAGAGAGATGGTTGTCACTTTGTCAGTGTTAGGTTGATGACTGAACTACCTAGACAATTCTATGATTCTATGAAAAAAATTACCAATAAACACAAATCTTAAAAACCAAACCAAACCCACATGTATAATCACATGGAAGGTAGGGAGCTCCACTGTCTCCATTGCAATATTAGCAAGTAGTAGTAAACTACTTTTCTTGGATTTCTAAAGATAGCAGCAGAAATGCTCTACATTTTCACAGGGAGTTGAAAGCAATGCTTAGCAAATCTGACATTTATATTTTTTTTCCTATGATTTAATAGTTTATAAAAAGACACAACACAAATGGAACTTGGCAGTATTCTCTGAAAATGAAAATTTAAAAATTTGGAAGAAACCTGTTCCAGTCCTTAAAACACCTGTCCATAAGAGCCAATTACCCAGCAGATACAGCAAAAATACAAAGTTACTAAGAGCCTATCATTTACATTGAATTCCTTGCCAGCACACAAATGCCAGTGCACTGTCTATCAGCAACGCTCTTAGAAAAAATGAGCTCATTGGCAAAATCTTAAGGGTTTGGGTTTGTTGTGGGTTGGTTTTTTTTTTTTTTTTGGGTGGGGTTTTTTTTTTTTAATTACTTTTTGTCAGAACCTCTACCTACATTAGTCAGAGACCATATTTTTTCAATTATGAAGCAAATAATAACCTCCATTTGCTGTCAGGACACTTGTTCTTTGACTTAGAGGAATGATTTCCAGTCCTCCCATTAAGAAACCAACTTGTATCATAAGGTTTCAGGAACAAACTGTAGATTTGTCATACACTTTCTGTGGGAATTACTTGGTTCTCAAAATAAGAAGCTACCCAGACTACAACTAGTTTTGTAGACTATATGGGTAATAGATGTTGAATTTGTAGAAAACAGCAATAAGAACTTCACTTGTTCTGAAAAATAGCAACTTGTTTCTGAAATAGCAACTCATCCAATTTTAACAGGAGCTTTCACAGAAAATTCTTTCACGCTACTTCAACCTCCAAGCTCTATGTACTTGAGACTTGTTGCTTTTAATAGTTAGGTTTCAGGTTCTTTTGGGTTTGCTTTTCTTTTACTTTTGTTGGATATTGCTAGTAACCAGGAAGTTGAGAGCTCGATTCCACCGTGTAGAATAGGCAGCAGAAACATCTTATGAATATTTATTAAGGACATAATGAAGACTGAAGAGAAAAAAGGAGGAAAAAAATAGTAATTAAGTTGTCATCGCCCACCTCTCTTCCCCCTTCTTTCTGCAGCAAATCAAGAAACACCACACACGAAAATGCTGGCTTGAAAATAAACCAGAACAAAACACACTGGCTTTGTGGCATGAAATTGTATGTACTATCCACTCCAGTACACACTAGTTCATTGCAAATTAAACATCTATGATGCCTATTATTGTTAATATTATTTTTTTCCTTTCAAAAGTTCATTTATTGTATTTCAATACAGAACTCATTACATAATTTCATATAGCCACCTGCTACCTAAAAATGAATGACTAGCCTTCTAACTGAATGCCCCGGACCAACTATAAAACAATCTAACCGATGTTTAACAGAAAAATATACTGTAAAAAAGATGAAAACCTTTTGTGAAGAAGCATCATATAATGATGTATCTAAAGATAATATAAAGCTTGATCATCATTACTGCTCATACAACTTTAGTATTAACGGAAGCGTAAACTTCATTTTTCCTCAGACACTGCTACAAGGAACACGGCAAAAAAAAGAAATCAAAACAGAATTTTTGTCTTAGTCTCCAAAACAGCAAATGCAAGATGCTTCGTCTTATTTTAGCACACAGTATGTACAGTTGTGTCATCTTCTTCCCCCTCATGGCTCTCTCAACTCATACCGTTTGGTTCAAGTTCTATACAGTACAGTAATACAAATTAATTTATAACCCCTAAAGTCATACTAGACAATAAATTTCATGCAGAAGTCTAAAGTACTTCTGTAGAAAGCAGAACAAACAGACCTGGATTCCATCAGCCCTGAGTCTCTCCCAGTGTGACTGTCAAAAAGTACTTTTATCATTGTTTCACAAACATTGCATTAACTATCTATTATACATGGCTACTATTTCAAAGAGGTCATCGCTGGCAAAAGATTCAACTTGTTTTTTCAAGCCCCAAAGGATGACAACACTGACATTGACTTCAAAAATAAAGCCAAGTCATCAGTTATATTCTCAGTACAAAAAACATGTTTGGCCAATGCAGTCCACAATACACCAGTTTGCCTATATAGGACCTCTGTGCTATCTTGCCCACTGCTCTGCACTATTATTTCAGGCCAAAATATCGCTATATTTTGTTCTAAACAGCACAGTTCTTTAACATTTTGGGGCTGTAATTATATGAGCAGGAAAAAAAAATTACTTGCTTACCATGTCAGCCATGGTTCTCCACTACTCCTATGAAACAGCTTTTCTGGTCAACTACAAACTTTTTACAATTCTATGAAAACACAATTATCAAGTTACATTCATATGCATTTCTGAAATGCATCTTCAAGAAGCTGTGCCCAAGCCAGACAGACTTTCACTCTGTGGGTGTTAAGAGTTTGAGACAAGTCAATTTACTTATACTAATATGCTTTTCTATTTCCTGGAATTTCAGTAATATCCCAATTGTGCAGATTGTGATAAATAAGATGGTCAACTTCTGTGCTGAACTAAGTGAAACAATCCAGTAGCAGGAGCTTCTTGTGGACAGATGTACTTGACTGGCCACCATTGAGATAAGCAGGCAGGCAGGAACACACACACACACACACATACCCAGCAGGTCCAAAATAGTGCCTTCTCCCAGGGCAAAGGGGGCTTTTGTCACAGACCAGGATCTCCCTGCACTATGGAACAAAACAACAGATCCCATCCTAAAGTACAATTGTACAACAGGACAGATACAAGAGAATGCAAACTAATCATCCCACGTTATTACATCTTATGTTGATATCACAGCAGTTTTGACGACAGCAATACTGCATCATTACATTGCATTTCCTTACTCTACTCCTTCACAGCTTTTAAACACTACCCATTTATTGTCAGTTAACCCATCACCAGCATTTTCTGCTATTTTAATAGAGAGGTTCTGGGGAAGAAGTATTTTTTATTCTGGCTTCTTCAAAAGCTATCAAAGGAATGGATTGCACTGCTGTTGTTATGCCCACAACTCCTACCTAAGTTGTTGCATATGCAAAACAGCTGGGTAAGACTGATTCCCTACTTGGCTTTACTTGCAGCAATAAAATTCAGAACAAGAGGAAGACGTACGCCCCACAAGCACAGTGCTACTCCTACTGAAGGTTGCAAAAGAACTGTCACCCTGGTTGTGTAATAATCATAGATAAGTTCTTTGCAAAAATATCTGGTCCAGGCACTAGAAGATTTGGTAGAATCAAGAGCAACAGCTGAATAAAGGGAGAGCAAATTTACTACACAACTAGAAAAGGTGCATGGCCTGCCAGAGAAAGACAAAGATTAATACACTTACGAAACATCCTGAATACAAAGCAAAAAACCCAAACTTCCTTCAATATTGTATAGTAAAACACTGCTGTGTTTATTTCACGGTGAAAACCACAAACTAGTGTTCCAGTAGACAAAGAATGCTTAGTTACACAGGAACTCTTCAAAGATGCATGTAGGTTTCATTCATAAGCACGTACATGCCATACAGACAAGTTCACATCCTTTTTGCCAGCTGATGTCCACTCCTGCCTTCACAGTTCCTAAAGCTCCTGCTGGCAAGGGAAGAGAAAGCACCAGCTCTGTCCTCCAGACCCAACCTACTGAGTGACTGAGCCTGTGAAACAGCAGAGAAGGGTGTACCAACACATCCTCAGTGCTCCAGCCACAGCCTTCTCCAACACGGGGCTAGAATAATTACAGCATAACACGGTACAGTTGTTGTTCTGAAGAATTTCAGTCGTTATGCCATAGGTAACTTCTCTATGAATAACTGTGCTACATACAGAAGTACCCAGGTCAGCTTTATAGAGATCACCCTCTAATCCCCAAATCCACACTAAGCTACTACTTGGGTCTCTTGTGGTTGAAACTATGAGCATCTGCTTGCTCTACGTGCCTCAGGGACAAGAACGTGCACATGAGAGTAGTGCCAGGGAAAGGACTGGAAGGGGCAGATGGGGAACACCAGCACAGGATGGGAGATTGGGATGCAACGCTGCTACAGCCATACAGCAGGTGTCCCAAGCACAGCCTTCCCTTCTGCGTGCTGGCCCTTGACCCCTAAGGAGAAGGGGAAATCTCTACACTTCAGAGTTGTGTAAATGGGCTTTCAAAGGAGACTTGAGTTTTCACTCAAACCAACGCTGAGTAAAAGTACCTTGTTACTACAGCATAAGCAAAGGCAGCACAGGGAAGAGAAATCCACTGCTCACCTGGAAGCACTTCTAACAACCAAGTCCTGAGAAGTGCACTTTCTGATGACCAGCCTCTCTTTTTAATGAAGCACCAGGTCAGCAGATACAATCAGCAGAATCCAAAGAGTGAGTCAAACCAGCCTTGTTACTTATGTGTCACTATTACACGTTAATTCCAAGGTAAATCCCTACTGGCTTCCTTAGACAAGCTGAAATACATCAAAGAGACCTAAAACCATCTCAAGTATTTGCTGTAAAATACTGGGTCCCATCAATAACGTAGACACTAATGTTGTTCCAACTAAGGCTGTGCTCAGAACTAAGATGTACTTGGACAGGTAGAGAAGCAAATCATTTCAGGAGTGCCTGTAACACAGTGGCCAAACGTTGGACTCGCCCTTTGAAAACTGTCAGTGTGGGAAATACAAGGCTGCCAAAATCTCCTGGGACAGCAGGGAGGCTGAGGGCAGAACTACAGCACTGAAGGAGCTGATGTGACAGGAAAGCAACTCATGGTCAGCTTTTAGGACACGTCCATCTACTGACAGACATTGGGTTTGATTTCCAAGAGAAAAGAACACAAACAAACTTTTCCCCATTGCAGGCCTCGGGGGAAAGAAGCCAAGTGCGTAATTTCTAAATTTAAAACATCCAATATTGTAGCCAGGTTTACCATGTTGCTTTTGTCTAACCACATATTAACTAAAAGAAAGAATGTCTTTTTTCTGAGAAAAATGACAACAAAAAATAAAAAGAAAAATAGTTGTTGTATCCTCAAAGTTGGAGTAGGGGAAAAAAAAGTCACTATTCACAATGACCTGTTTGCAGTGGAACACACAAAAAGATAGTGGAGAGCTTGTTTTATTACAGAAAAAAACTTTTAAAGTTTTTATTCTTTCAGATTAGAAATTAATGGCTAATAGGGGCCAATAGGTAGCTCCAAAGTTCAGACACTTCTAATGAGTACAAAAAAATAAAGGAAAATACTTTAAGATTTGAATTTCAAAGAAGCTATATTAACACCACATTAATGTATGGTAATACAGCTTCCTAAAGTGCTTTAAAAGAGTCCTCTCAAGAAGAGTGATTAGGGATAGACTTAGTGAATTAATGAGGTTACTCTGTGTTACTCCTTAGCAAAAGACTGACTTCAGAGTGTTAATGAGGTTACTCTGCAACCAACACTACAGCTCTTACTAATTACTTTAAGTCTCTCAGTTCTGGATGTCCACAAAACTTCATTCCTGTACACCCAGGAAAGTGCTTCTGCCACTTATTATCTTGCAGTTTTCAACCCACCATATTTCAAAGATCTCACTGGAAGGCAGGTTTGTAAATAACAGTTTTTAAAACGTCTGAAATAAGTACTGTTCAGTATCAATATTTACCCTTTACAGAGGTAAATCCATTTACATTAGGGCAGTGGAGCATCCTCTGTTCTCTGTACTGACATCAAGGAAGAACTAAAACACATAATAAGTGCTGATAAAAAAAAAATCCCCGCTTTCAGTGTTACAGTAAGTTTATTAGAGAGTAAAGACCATGATACAAAAAATCTTTAATATACATTCTTCCTCTGGAGAAAATGTAATTGTTCTAAAAAATGTTTCTAAACATCACAATCATATTGATAAGATGTTGAGAAAGGCTTTTTAGCATTTTATCAAATACATACGTTATATTAAATGTATCATAAAATCTATTTACTAATGTAATTCTATTACTACAGCTTTTACAGCACTATAATCAGCATTACTCCATATGCTGACACAGTTCTGAATCATTCCTCCATTCCCTCCCCCATTCCCCCTTTAGGAACTAAATAGCTATAGCAGTAAGCTCCCACCAGTGCTAAACCCTTAAACTCAGACGAAGTGACTCAGCTGATTTTAAAGCTGGCCAGTGGAAAGATATACCAAGGAAGTAAAAATAGGCACTGTAAACTCATTTATCTAATTGCATTTTGTATTTTAAACACACATAAAAGCCTTCGCTGAAACAGAGACAATAATGGTAGTTTAAAGACTACTGTTGTGTTTAAATAAATGACAATCCCATGTCACCCCCAAAATGGTTAACGCAACCACTGCTGGTGTTGGGGCGTGTTACTCAGCTCCCCAGTAACCACTGGACTGGGCTGATGCAGAACTACCGCCATGTGACAAAGCCTTCAGCTTTGGGTGTGGGGTCCAAGGCATGTGACTGTGGCAGAAAACCAAGCACAGCGCCTGCCAGCACTTGTGCTGGGTCTGTAATGCATACCAGCTGCTGAGACCAGTTAACAGTGGGAAAATAAGGAATTATACGTGCCTATGCTATTTAATAATTATCTAATTAGTTTAACTAAAAACACTGAATTTAAACTTCATTAATAACTGGTTTTAAGGGAAAATATCCCAGTTAGGTATTTACAGCAATGTGTCGCTTTAAAGTTTCACAGAACATACACCCTGCACAACTGATCTGTTCTTAAAGCAACAGCAATTGCAACTTATTTTTCCTTTCTGTAGTTCATAGAACGGTTTGGGTTGGAATGGACCTTAACCCCCCCCTGCCACGGGCAGGGACACCTCCCACTAGAGCAGGTTGCTCAAATCCCCATCCAGCCTGGCCTTAAACACTTCCAGGGATGGAGATCCACAACTTCTCCGGGTGAGAGTTCTTTCCACAGAAGAAAGTCTCGGGTACCAGATTTTCCCCTCATTGTTTCTTTGCTGAAATACTGTTTTGTTTCCATGTATAAAACAAAAACATCACATTTCCACTTAAATATGAAGAAAAACTTTTTCACAGTGAGGGTGACAGAACACTGGAAGGGGCTGCCCAGAGAGGTTGTGGAGTCTCCTTCTCTGGAGACATTCAAAACCCACCTGGATGCATTCCTGTGTGACCTGATCCAGGTGTTCCTGCTCCGGCAGGGGGATTGGACTAGATGATCTTTCAAGGTCCCTTCCAATCCCTGATATTCTGTGATTCTGTGTAATCAAGATGGTCCACAAGAGAACTGCCTGCATTACCTACAGGTATTCTTCTGGACCTGTTTCCAAAACACACTGTCCACTGTTTCCTTACAATGCTCTTACAGAACAAATAAGGGCCAGAAAACATCCACTTACCCGTAAGTCTTTAGAGATACCATGCTGCATCTTAAAGGTATGAACAAGAAGCAACTAAAAATTAACTGCTGATTTAAGAACTTCTACCACAATTATAAAACAATTAAACTTTTACAACTCTGAACCTCTACTCTTACCTACCATCACAACTCAGGCCAGTAAACTAAAGCCAGGGCATTAACAACTCCATTCTGTATCCACTTCAGCAGAAACTCTGCATTATTAGAAATTAATTTAGAATTCAAATGGACATTTAGGAATACTGTCACACTTCCTTTTAGTTAATGAAAGGACAGACAGCTGAACAACTGGACAACTCTCCTCTGTGCGTTCGCTATTAGAAGGGAACACACCAAAGTTCTCAGCCACACATTCAATAAATATCAGTTGTGTAAAATGAAATAATAAATAAAAAAACCCGCACAAGAAGAAATAGCTTCTGCAGGACAGCTAATTTCTAAATAAATTATCATTAGCTTAGCTCTTGAATTTGTCAAGGATATGGTGGGCTGCATTTTCCAGTATCTTATAAAAGATATGCCATGCCTCAGGGTAGTAATTCCACACATGTTTGTTCTCTTATCTCCAGCATTTGGCACATGTTTTGCAGAAACTTGGTCGCCAATAGCTGAATAAATTAAAGAACCTGAAGGTACAGATATTTCTGCCTATGTTTTTCACTAGTAGCAACCTTAATTCTGCAAAGGCATAATAGTTCAAGTACACATTATTTGCTAACATTTCAAAGTGAAATAAGCAAATAAAACAAAAAAGTATGATTTTGTAAGCCTGCCTAAGTAAGGATATCTCCCCACCAGTTTCTGCTGGACAGCCAGGTGCTCAAAAAGAGAACAGATTTACACAAGAAAACTTCCTTTTCTCCATTACCAAGCTACTGACCATGCACTCTGTCTATGCCTTGTACACAGCTCCTTCATAAAAGGCTGATTTTTAAAGTATTTCAATGAGTACAGTAATTCAAGAAAGGAAGCCCCCTATCTGAAAATTCCTGTAATACCTATTTTATTGGCCTCACCCAATCTATTAGGGGATGGAATCTTTTGAAAGGCCATTAACCCGCTGCCTTAAAATTCCACACCCATCTCTTCTGTGAAGATTCTTGCAAGAATCACTTCAATTTTCTCTCAACACAAAGCCCTGACCAAAACAAAGGGAAGTTGATGACACTGATACTTTAATGGGAAAAAGCAACAGACTAGTAAGCCGTAGCAAAAACAGCGTGATGAGTTATGCAGAACTGTCTGGAGTACTCAGAGGCATAGGTTCATTGAAACAAAATGTGTTTTAACACATACAAATGTCAAGTTACAGATCTTCATCTACGTAATACATCAAGCCACGTCTAAGCAGCAAGCAATCCTATCCTGGAAAGCAACTCTGGAGACAAGTTATTAAAACCACACTTCCTGTACAATGTTTTGGAAATATGTAACTAAATTTGGGATGTGTAACTGGTAACAGTTAACTTAAATGTACTCCTATAAACAGCATGGATGAAGCTAACACTGGAAAATATTTTCAAAAAACTTGGAAAGTGAAGAACTGGAGAGGGGGAGGAAGATCAGGATACTTTTGTCCAACTACATTCACAGCAACAGTGGTATTGGCTTTTAATTAAATTGGAAAAGGCAGACTGACTGCCCCTCCTGTCCTCCCCCCAGAATGCCCAAGTCTGGCAAATTCAAATAGAAAAGGACAAGTAAATTTCAACAACGAAGGCAACAGATTAAAAAGGAAAACATGGGGCAAAATTAGCATTAGCTGCACATTATGTTTACAAGTGGAACAAGATGCTCAATTCAATAATAACCAGGTAAAATACAGGGCCCGTGACAGAGAGGATGTCAATTCAGATGACCTAATCTTCCCTTCCGTCCTTTGCAACCATTAAGATTCTCAAAATGACTAGACAAGGCTAATTAAACTCTGTAATACCCGTGACAACGAGGCCATAATTCCCATATGATGAAGAGCAATCAGGAAGACACAGCATGTTAAAATTCTTACCATTGCAAAAAAAACCCAACCACCCAACAACAACCAGCAGAATCAGTTGTGAACATCATGCCCTAACAAGAGAGCTCCCTGAAAAACACAGCACACACCCCTACTTCCATCTCAGCAAAGCACTCTATAGGATGTGAAGATCCCTCTATACTGGAGTTCACAGAGTGATTGACTCGATGCTAGCCATTGGTAAAGCTTACAAAATTTCATATGAGAGACGTCTGCCTAAGTCCAAAACAGTAATTCACTGAGAACATATGCTTTGCCTGGTTTGAAATAATGAAAACCGTAGCCTATTGTTGACAGCAATATTTATTCTGATTTACTCATGGCTGTACTCCAGCACAAAACCGTAATAATAGCCTGACTTGGAGGTTTTTTTCCCCTGAAAATAACAAAACAAACAAATCTGCAGGATGCACAACCACCTCAATACAGAACAAGCTGCCCTCTCAGCTTGGTAGTTTTCTCACGATTATTATATCTGTTAAAGGGCACTTTACCACACCTGGATTACAAAGACGTTTTAAAAGCTAGCCCAAGCTTTAAAAATAGGCCTGACAACCACCACTTTGGATTCCCATCCCTATGTCTACACGAAAAGTTTCTTGGGTTTCTACCTATATTTAATTTTTAATTACTGAAGCTATACAATCCTGATAAACACAGGAGCCCATAGCTTTAAGCAATCAGGTGGAGGTGAAGATAAACTGTTCCATGTTATTCTACCACAGTCTCACTCGCTCATGTCAACACAGTCTTTGATTCACTAGAATTTCTTCTTACACTTACTGCATATTAGCAAATACAAGGTAGAGATATAGTACTGAATACATACTTAGCAAAGAACAAGTTTTGATCTAAATTAAAATACACTTATTTGATCTAAAAATATAAATGGAAAGGATTTCTACTTTACATATTAGAAGGCTAAATTATGATCCTTTGTATAATTTTTGTTTTTATTTTTCAAATAAGCTGATAACTCTTGATAATTCATTGCTAACCAAATCTGTTAGTCCTAAATACACTGAAGTGACCTAGGGCACAGCCAAAAGGGAAGATACACTTTCTCCTTCTGAGCATTAATAAGGCCTATTTCCTCTGTTCAGTGTAGAAGAGTCTTTACTTCACTTGTTCTACAAGTTTTCTTTGTAATGAAGGAAAAAAATAAAATCTTCCTTGCTAATTACTTTTACTCTGGCAGATAGGGAAAGGAAAAAACACCACCAAGCCCAGTTCTAAGGCATTTCATTTTATTTCACCAAAAATGAAGTGAAACAATCAGGGCGAAAAAGATAAATTGAAAGACCTATGTTGAAAAGGGCTATATTAATAATAATAGAGAGACTGCATCTAAGAGCCTTTATGTTGTTTTTGAAATTACTTGTAACAACTTAAACACTAAAAATATCACTTCAATTATGTTAATATAAAACACATACTTAAAACACTTGTTGAAGTTGACTTAGTAACACAGTTTAACTACAATCTGGGACTAACTTATAATCACAACGAGTTTAGATATTTTATTCCAACTACTTAATGAGTTAATAAAAACGGGTCTGTTAAGGTTCTGCAGTTCAGGCTACTGGCTTTTGCTGCTGGTAAAACGTTAGGCATCCTTCATGCGAAGTGACTAACAGTGTCTGTGACTCATTATCACCAGAAGATGAATATGCCACTGATTTCTGTAACGTTAACGTATGAGTAATACTAAAAATAATTTAAGCAGATATAATATGTAAATCTGGGGGAGAAGTAAAGAAACTTCAGTTATTTGGCACCACTACCTGTTACTGGCTGCACACCCTGCAATCTGTTGGGATACCACTACAACTCTGCCAGAAGGCTTGGAAACACACCACCATACGTGTGTGCCCACTTCCGTTTTTCTGATTTCATCTGAAACACTATTTTCAATATCCATCACTCATGTCCAGAAACAAATTACTAGCTTTAAAATATGCCATTTCCCTGAGAACGTTTGCAAAGTAACCCTATTTCTTTACTGCAATAATGAAGTACTAGATTTTTAATTCATCACTTCAATGCCTTTTTTTTTTCCCCCCTTTTTCTCCAATTTTGTCATCTTTTTTGCTAACTGAGAGTGTGTATTGTCCTTAAGAAATCAGTCTGGAAACAGTGGTGTGCTTTTAGGGAAAATGCATACCATTCATGTTAGTATTTTTCACGTGTCTTTGTTTCATGGCTTTGCCAGTTCTCACCACGTGCAGCTCTTAATCACCAGATGTACCTCACTAAAATGACGAGCTCTTTCTTAGCCTGCATCATAAGAGCAAATAATTTCTTGCATAAAAGTAGACTAATACTTAATAAAGTTGCTCTAACTCATCCCTGAAAAACACAACATTTCATTCTCCAAGAAATTGACTGTTTTAAGATTCTACCTTCCTCTTCCAGTTGTTGAATTCCGCAGATAAAATATTTCTTAGTTTTCTTAGTCAACATAATAGCAATAAACAAATCCAAGATCTTGAATTAACATCTGCACAGCATACAAAAATTTGGGAGTGCTTTTCTTGCTTAGCAGAAGAAAAAAAATGTTCTAAAGTCTAGAGGCTGGTTTTCTTACCAACAGAAAAATATGTCCACATTGTAAGTCAGGCATACACTCAAACTATTTCCAAAATTAGTTCCTGAAAAATGTGTTTGGCAACACTTTGGTCACATAGTAAATCTACTGTTTAGATAAGCAATAACTCCTTTAAAAACATTGCTGAAAAGCAACTTAAAAATATTATTAAAGATTGCTTTAGTTACAGTCTCTCAGCACGTGACAGTTTTGGTTACTTGTACTGTCATTGCAAAAGATTTTTAAAAAACGTTTTAAGACATCCTCACTTTCTTACAGAGAGTTTATAAATAAATAAATTCACCTTGAAACACAGGCTGTAATACCACAGGCACCCCAGACAATCCACTGAGAAGTTCTCCACTGCAGAGTGCCTTATACCTTTCTCTGCTTCTCCCGTGTTTCCAGTTAAGCAGTTCCACCTCTAGTGCTCAGACAGCTCCGTAATCTCCTGTAATTCACTGTAACAGCAGAAAATGCACCTGCTTCTTCCCTGAGTTTGAAGATTAGACTGCTCTTCTACTGAATTAGAGGAGTTCAGGAAGCCCTGATGCTGGCATGAACCAAGAGCATGGTTGGGAGGAATGAAAATGGTCAGTGCTAAATGGGAAGAAGTAGCTCTCCTTTTGAAGGTAACTATCTATTATGTTGGCTCACCAAATACCATGGAACCGTCTCTTCAATGCATTCAAAGTGCTAATTAAAAGTCCCAGGTTTAACTTTACTGTAAAATCACTTGAACAGGCAGGGAACTTTGATAACTTTTCCCTAATTTATGCTCAATTCTCTGCTGTTTGTTTTTGAGGGAAGATTACAACAGTAAGAGATGAACAACTTAGAAGACCAGTAAAATTAAATTATAACAAGGCTCAAAACAAAAATTAAAAAGCCAAATGGTATTTTTAATGTTCCTTTAGACATAAAAGCTAATTTTAAATCCAGAACACTGCAATAGCAGAGCATTCGGAATCTACACTATAAGAAAGAAAAGCACTTGGAGTATTTATTTATATTGATATTAAAGTCTGTTCTAAATAAAATGCATAAAACCTACAAATGGTTTACATTTTAGAAGCTGACATTTCATTCCTGATTCTCAAATACCCAGAAGACATCCATACAAATGTTTACGCCCCAACTTCTACTTCTGTTTTATACTGAATATAATGAAACAGGAAGCTCCCCTAGATTTGTCAGAAAAATTCATTCTTAACCACCAAATTCTCTTCTACAGCAGAAAATTAAGAAATCAGTAAAACAGCTTTTCTGAGGCTGAAAACATGGTGCACACCTGTATCAGTACTATGAGGGACCGACAGGGAAGTCAAAGGCATCTCCCTACAGCAGGTAACTTTCAAGTCAAAATTTTACCTGTAAGCTCATTAAGGACAAGATCAGGCAATTTGAAATTCCAAAGCAGCGCACAAAACTCTGCCCACTTTCATGCACCTACTACAAATACAAATTTCAGAGATGTATGAATATTACACTTTTATTAAAAGTTGTGAAAGGTGAACAGCTTTTGAGACATAAGCTCAAAAACCATTCTCTTCTTTGGCACTACAATACTGAACACTGTAACAAATATCTACCTTCTTAAACACTTCTAAACCCACACTCCTAAGAAACAGGATGTATCAGAAAGACACCAAACAATCTGAGATGAAAAGAAAGTGAGAGTAATGAAAAAAAGAAAGAAAAGAGGAGAGATGCAAAAGAACCAGGGAAACAAGCAAATAAATAAACCAAACACTAAAAAAATGTAAGAGATGTCAAATTTAAAAGTCGTGATTTTAGACTTTTGCTACCTCCTTTCCATACTACTTGCAGGCCCTCACAGGTAACATGCACAGCAACACAATTAAGTTACAGAAGTGGTTACATCAGCATTTTGTGCTGTGAGAAATATAAAAAGGACGGAGAGCAGGGTCTGAACTATACGAAGCTTGTAAATGGAATTGAGGATGGTGGCACAAACAGCAACATTCTTCAAAGTGGCAAAATATTTCTATGAACAGTGGTTAGTACTTGTGATTTTTGTTTAGATTTACAGAGCTCAGAAAGTCTACTGTATCTCTTGAGAAAAGTGTTGCAAGGGTATGGACGCTAAAAATGTATCTTGGTAATCATTATAGTTTTCATATAAAAAATAGTTTTCTCTACCATTAAAAAAAAAGAAATAAAAAAACCTCCAGCACTTCCACATTACAACTCTGAAAACTCTGAATACATTTCTTTAAATTTAACAACCAGAATGTGTGTTAGAACAGGCACTGCAGATCACACACAGGACACTACATTTTATATCAGACAACAGTACTTCACACAACGTCAACAGAAACTCTTCATTTCACTGATCTACACTCAAGTTCAGTCTGTAAAAACATTTCTGAGGCTGAAAGTTTCTAGGAATGTTGTATGTCGTATACAACTACCAAGAGAGGAAAATAACGTTCCATAAACGAAAGCCAAAACTACTTACGTTTCAAAACAGCGATCCACGTTGTCTGACATCAGAAGGAGCATGCATAGCTGTTCCAGTGCTATAAGCTGCATATCCCTTTCATCTCCCTGCCCCATCTGCAGCCATTCCAGCAACGTGTCTGGGTCCACATCTGCCATGTTTCTTGTTTTAGAAAAAAAAAAAAAAGTGACCTCCACTTAAATTAAAAAGTACCAAAAATATCCTTTAGTTGTTCCAAGTGAGACTAACGAGCACAATTAATATCTCTCTTCAAACAGGCCCAGGCTTCTGCAGTTTTCACCTGGAAAGTTTAAAAAAAAAAAAAAAGAAAGAAATAATTATCATCACAATGTTGTTTTTAAACTTTTTGGATTTGCTCCTCTCTACAACGTATGGCATATTTTTGGGCTGACATTATGAAAACTCACACGTATTTGACCAGCAATTATTTTTTTTTCCAAGCTTTACACACGAGTAAACAGTAGTGAGGTTGTTCTGTTTCACTGGAAATAAATCTCTAGTTCCAGCTGACAATCAAGCAAGACTTAGAACCTTCTCTTATTTATAGGGTAACTCAAAATTAAAACTTAGGTAGAAAAATGTGCTTAACTCCTCTGTATATTATTAAAGCTAATATAAAGACAAATAGTGCTGTCTTGTCTATCCCTTTTTCGTTAATATCACTTTATAATAAAGTGTTCATCTTTCTGAAAGATTATTTTAATACTTAAGTGAGGAGGTAATTAGAGAGAGACATATCAAGTGCCACATTTTAAATACAAACCCACAAAACAATTACGATGTACAACTAAAGACTTGGAGAGTCTCTGCAAAGTTTTATTAATCCTTCATATTTTAAAATAGCATCCAAACACAGGGAAAATAAGGTTTGTAAGGCAAAGGATAAAAAAAAGACAATTTAAGATTCACTTGTACTTTCAAGAGTTAGGAGTTCGTTGTTTTGTTTGGGTTTTGTTGGTTTTTTTTAAAAAAAAGCATATCTAATTTAATTCATAGTTGTTTTTTTTTAATGCAGTGAATAATTCAAATAATTCATGTACATATAAGGAAAACAACATTATTTGCTGGCCCAACGCCACAGTTGCACATGCAAGCCAAAGACCAAAAAAGTCCCTTTAAAACCTTAAGAGATATTTTTGACCTATCTGCTTGCTTCCTACTTTATGTTTTACTAACAAATAGTCAAATTTACCTCCCATACCCAAGAACAGAGCAACCATGACTATTTATTTTCATACAAAAACTGAAACAAAGGTTACAAACCAATCTCTCCAACTTACAGACACAAGGAAAAAAAACGGTTATTTTTTAAAAATAGCTTAGAAAAAAGAATTAGTTTACCAAACCCACAAGTAAACACGAAAAGCATGTACAGTGTCCCCACCAACTGTAGGTGCTGGGGGGGGAATTCGATCTGGACAAAGTCTGCCTACTTGTTTACTTTCTGCTAATGAGTTAATAGTTAAAAAATAACTCCACCAAGGGCACATCTACATAAGGGAATCAGAAATTGGTATTAGATGAAGAAACATACACTGAATCAGCAGTGCTGTTTCACAATAGCTCTGAACTCAAAGATGTCACAAAAGTATGACAGATACGATTTTTTTATATTTTAGGACCACAACGACATTACAGATCACTCAATTACTGCTTGCCACTTATGTGCTTTTAGTATTGTTGCACTCTTGCTGTAAAACGGAATCAAGACGTTACTAGATTCATATTCTATGCTTTAAACAATGCCTACGATCCTCTGAGCTGCTTACAGACTGTATTTCCTGTTCCAATACTAAATAAAACTACTTTCAACCAGCACAAGTAGGATCGTATTGTAAGCATAGTACATCTCCTTAACGCGACTAAATTATTAACTTCGGGGAAGGGGAGGGGGGGAGTGAAGGCAACAGAAACAAGAAAATTAAGAGAGGCGGTGAAAGTGGGGTAAGTTCAACACAGGCACCTGCTGTTCTTCCACCCCAGGCGGGCTCTCCCCAGACGGAAACGACCCCCCGAACAGAAAACCGACAAGGACGAGGGGCCGGGGCTCCGAGAAGAGCCGCGCCAGAAAAGGGGCCAGGCCGCAGCGGAACTCACCCCCCGCCGCCCGGGCCTACACACACCGACACACCGCGGGGCCTCAGGCCAGGCACAGGGATTGGGGGCTCCCTCCCCGCATCCCCCTCCTCCCCCCAGAAACGGACAACCCTCGCACCACCTCCCCTTTCCCCGCCGCCCCCGCGCCAGAGCCCGGCCGGCGGCCCGAGGGGGCTCCAGGCAGCGCCGCCCCTCTTTGCCCCTCAGCCCCCGCACACAGATTTGCCGGCACCGGCCACCGCCGCCCACCTCCAACGCCCCGGCCCGTAGCCGGGCCTCCCGGCCCGCTCCCTCCGGGCCTGCTCACACCGACCTGCCAGGCCCGGGCAACGACGCTCGAGTTCTTGGCGAGCCGCAGGCCTCGCAGGGTGACCCGGCCTGGCGGCTCAGGAAAGGCACCGTCTCCCCAGCGCCAGCAGAAGCGGGGCCCGCACCCTTCCCCGCAGCTCACGTCAGCCTCCTGGAGACCCTTCGCCAGAGCCGACCCCTCCTCAGCGCCGCGGGGAGACAGGAGAGGTAAGGAGGCGGCGGCGGCCCGGGCCCCGCAGCAGGCGGCAGCCAGCGGCATCCATGGCGCTCCGCCCGGCACGGGATTGGGTGGGAGGAGGGGAAGGCAGCCGCGCCGCGGACCCGGGGGGAGGAGCTGGCGCCGGACGAAAGGCCGCTGGGGGCGCTGCGGCAGCGGCCCAGCCGCCTTCTGTCTGCTGGCAACCGCTCTCCGCGCCTCCCGCTCCTTCCGAGGCCCCAACTGGCGGAGCCGCCGGGACGCGAGGGGCGGGAACAGCAGGCCCAGCGGCCTCCCGGGACGATAGAAGGCCCTGCGCTGCTGCACCCACGTCTGGGGGGGCGGAGGCTGCCCTCTCTTCGGCCCCAGCTCAGCTCTCTCTGCTTGAGGGGACCCTCGGACCCGGCTCCCCCGAGCCCGGGTCCCACAAAGGTGCCCTCGGCCAGGCGTTGGCATCGCAGCTGGATCCCGGGTCCCTAAGACTCCCGACCGCCCTCGGCGGTGGGGAGAGGAATGGAGGCCTGCACGGCCGGCCTTCCCCAGGCTTGCGTGGCCCAGTCCTGTCTGTATAGGGATTATTTATTTTTATGGTTGCAGGTAATTTTATTTCATGCCATATTCTAGTTATTTATTTAAATATTCTTTATGTTTACAGCATGGGGGGGCTTACGCCTTGCAGGCCCCACTCTTGCGAACACTTTGATCCACCTCCATTAAAGGGGCAATGGTGAACGGCTTTAAACATGGCAGTAACAGGGTTTTCAGAGCAGAGGCTTTAGCTTGCCCTTACCCTGTAGTGAATTTGTGACTGCAGCTACACTGCGCAGCCTGGGACACGTTTTGCAGTGGGGTAGCCCCCAGCCACAGGTGCTGCAAGGTGCTTGTGCATGATCAAAAAACAAAGAGGGCAAGCTGCTATAAGTTTCAAATGAAGGACTAAGAGGACCTTACAGCAAATTGCTGTAAACTGAAAATGAAGGACTAAAAGTGAAGGATCTACAAAATAATTTCCTTCTCCACAGGATGGCATGCTTTTTTCTAGGGAATTTAAGCCTATTATATAAATACAGTAAATAAGATTATTGTACATTTGAATGTCACCCCTACCTACCTCATAGACATTTCCTGTAATTAGGAGGCTAAAACGACACACTGAACAAAAAGGCAGTAGCAGTCATGCTTGGTTAAAACTTGCTGAATGCAGAAATTTTTATTGTTTGATGTTGGTGTAATAATGCCTCTAGAAAGTGTTATCTTTATTACTGCTGCATTTTTTTCAGAATACAAGAACACCAGTTTCTTTGTCTCTGTTTCTCATTTCTAGTCAGCTTAGCCTTCCTGTCTTACTGTATTATATATCTTAACAGCCACTTGTTCCAGCCCCTCCGAGATTTACATGTATATCCTTTACCTATGCTTGTCCTTCAGAGGTCAGCAAGACCTCTTATATGCTTAAAGTTGAGGGCATGAGGCAGTAGGAAGACTGAGTCTGCAGTCTTTAAAATTAGAAACTTGATCTTCTTTCACTTTCACTGGTGCAGAAGCAGCAGCAGAATTAGGCCAAACTAAAGAGAACTGCATCTGCTAAGTGACCTGGCTACTGTTGCACAATGCTGTAAGTTTCCTGAGCTCTTTATCGTGAAGAGAGGGTTCCATTAAAACAACTTTACACAGTTCTTCTGAAAACCAAAAGCAAATGTTATTTTTCAGTTTTAAAGACCAAAAACTTTGAAATCAAACAAATCCTTCTTTCTTTTCACATAGGCTACAGTTTCTGGTTCAAGTAGCTTTGGACATGCACATGTATCCATGTTAACTTACAAACAAAATAAAATCAAAAGTTTAAATATTGTACGTGCAAAGAATACAAATTGTGGATTTTAAATACTGTCAAGTAGGAGTACAATGCTTAAAAATACTGGAAATAGCTTTTGGTGCTGTATGTGTTTATTTCTAAATGGCTAAACATAAATATTTCCATGTCCTGTTGCATCAATTGCCCAATTTGATATAACCTACAATATTTTTTTATATTAAAGGAAGTGTTTTGAGTAATGTGTTACAGTTGTAGTCATGAATTAATATTATTTTTCATTGTAATACATTTGTGGTACTTAAGAATTTGCTAGTGATTTTTGTCCCTCACTATGAGATTTATTCTCCTGAGAATGAATCTGAAAAAGAAGAAATTACCCGCTCAGCTTTATTAATTATATACTTCTTATAATACAGATGTTGATGGTCTGAATAGTACTTTTTCCACTTTGTGTGCAGACTGGACAAATTATTTTTGGCAGTTGTCAGAGAGTACTCACTTGATAGAAATATATCACAGCAAGTGATACCCTCAAGTTACTGCTTCAGACTCCCTCTGTGTACAGCACCTAAAGAGTCTAGGACTACCTCTTCAAAAGCGACTGCTCTCTAATATTTAATAGGAAGGAAATCACTATCAGGTAAGAGTACAGTTAGTGGGTAAGAAAGACACAAGAATTGCATCAGTTATTTTTATGGAATTACATGTTTTCATGTGAATTTTCACACGAACAGTATTTTGTTCGGCCCCCCGTATTTCCAGCCTGTGGCTGTCACTTGGGCAGTGCTAGGTCTAAGCCTATTGAGGGAGAAGGACTTGAGGTGGATTAGTGCAGCCAGGCGGGGAAGGCAGATAAAGCCATGGGCTGGAGTGACACGTGGTCACAGTTGCTTTGAAGAAAATGGTGCTGAGCATTGTATGAAATTCGCAAACCCAAGTATAGTTCCCCATACCTGTGCAATGTACGTGTTACTCATTCAGTTAGAAGATGACCTAAATTCTACCACCAGCTGACATGCACTTCATGTATGACCTTGGCCTATTCCTTTTAATCACTGCATGTCTCTGTCTCCTCCTTTATAAAAAACCACGCTAGTAATACTGGCATGTCTTGGCATTTACGGAACTGTGAATTGCTGAGGCATGTTACTATATTAAGACTTAAATAGTACTATAAAACAGAATTCCTCTTATGACTGTGCTTGAGCAGACCACACATGTAAGTGACTGAGGATGCTTTTGGAAATTAGGTCATATAGGGTCAACTTGAATTGACCTTTATAGCGTGTGACATTGGCCAGTGAGCAGTGTTTTTGCTATATCTTTACCTGAAAATTAAAACTTGGCTTTAAAAGAGAAAACTTGAGTACAGCTACTAGCATAATATTGTGTTGGGAACACACAAACCTCAGAGAAATGTGCCCTGGAGAGCAGCGAGGGTCAGGGATTGGAGGGCTGTGGATGCAGAGAGCTTCTGAGCTGCGTTACGAAGGTCACCCCATAAGAGACAGCTACTCCATAAGATGGCATTGCAGGTGTTCTCAAAAGGCTTAGATTCTGTTTGAAAAGAAGTGATGTTTGGCAAATTTTGCACGAAAATTTGCTAGAATTTTGCAAAATCTTCTCAGGACGGGAAAAAAACCCAATGTTTTTTCATTTATAGCTCAAAGAAAAATATAATTTATAGCTGGTTTTCTATTATATTCAGGCTTGTGTTTTCTATAGGGTTTAGCTGAAAGTAGAAGGAAACACCTATCCTGTGTACTGTTGATGCCACAGCATGATAGTAAGGATTGTAAGCTTCAGGTAGGAATGATCCGGCTTTTGTTAGAGAAAATTTTTAGCCCAAAATCACATTTCAAACAAAGCAAGAAGTCTCAGATTCCTCTGTATGTTTTTAATTGATTTGGAAGCTAGAACCTAGATGTTTTTGTTAGCTGTACTGCCTGCCTCTGTACGTGTGCCAAGCTGATGTTTCCAAAAATATCGTTCCTCTAGAGTAATAGACCAGAGGGTGACATAAACAGCCCCTGAACACCTCCACAGATTTGAGTCATTTATGCTAAAGGCCAGTCTTGTGCCCAGACAAATAAAACAGGATATTTACGGATTATTTAATCTTCTCCTTTAACTCTTTCTTCTCTGCCACCCACACGATAATGTAGTAGAAAACACTGAAAGTTCCTTCTCCCCTAGTGTATGAATAATTCCATACACATGTCATTTTCTCAATGAATGTTACACTTTTAAATAAATAGTTAATAAATTTTGACTATGCATTTCAAAGCAAGGAGTTCAGATATTGGTAATATCTGAAGGATATTACCAAGGAGCGGAGCTTCCTTGCTGTATCAAGCAAAGTTTAGTTTTACAGAATTTGGTTATTTAAACATATTGTTAAAAAGATTTTCTTCTAGAAAACTTACTTTTTCCTAAATAAAATGCAGTTGGTGTAAAAGTTTTTATTTAAATCCTCCTATGTTGTCGTGGTCTCTTCGTAGCCCCTTTACTGTTGCACAAGCCTGGGGACAGCAAACACGGTGTCAGCCTCTTGACTTGCCAAAAGCAGGTGCCAGTTGTCGCAGCCCTGGCAACGCGGCCGCACCGCTCGGTGCCCATGACACGTGGCCTTGGGCAGTCGGTGGCAGCGGGCGCTGTGCCCGGAGGTGGCCTCTTTGGGAGTCCCAGTGTTGCAGCTGCACAGGTTGATGTGGCGAGCGGATGGCTGAGGTTGAGGTGGTAAATGTGCGGGTGGCACGCCGGTGGGTGGTGGCTGGGGAGGCACAGGGCTGAGTCACTGCTCTTCTTGTTAGACTCCTCCTCGGGGACGCGTCAGCTTCCTGAGAGGTTCTTGTCCTCAGAGCCGAGTGGAGGGATGTGGAGACCTACAGGTGGTTTTCAGAATACTGCAAATATTCTCAAATTGCCTTTCCTTCTCCTGAAACTGTTGTGCAAAATCGTATCTATTATAGTGCTTTTTCCTAAGTAAACTCACTTATGTGGGGTTTTTGGGTTTTGTTTTTAAAGTATAAATTTAGTTTTTTGCTGTTCCAGGCTGGAGAGTCAGAAGTGGGTACACTTTATATCACTTAACTCCTTTTACCTCGGTTTATCTTCACTTATTTGGACATAAAATAGAAAGAACCTGTCATCGCAGCCTACCCTCACTCATGGCCCTTCCACCTCTGACTGCTAAAGGGAAAGGGAGGCAGAAATTAGGCAATGGTTATCTATTTCAGGCTCTTCGCTGTACCCCATCTACCAGTAACACAGGCAGTGGCAATAAATCTCTACCCAAGACAAGTGCAAGGAACAATCAGTGACTCAGATCACAGTATTTCTTACTGCTTTTAATGGCACAGACTAGGTTATAACTTTTCAAATCAGAAGATTAGTTAAGATTTGGGATTTCTTCCTCCTAGTTTTACTCCCTTGTTATGGGAGTAAAACCTGTGCAATCCTGCCTAGCATCTGATGTGGCTCCCAGAATTTCAGTGATCTGTGCTGATGAGAAGACTTAAGAAGAAAGTGTCTTAATCACTAAATGATTCTTCTATATTCTGTGATTAAAAAACCCCAGCTACTTAGAGTTTTATTGGAAAGAGTGTAATTTTTACAAACTTAAAAGCTTACCAATGCCTTTTACTATTCTTGTAATGAAAATATGCCCTATTTACCACTGTTGAATGTCTTGACATGTAAAAAGAAGAAACAGTCTCAAGCTCCTAAAACCTGAATTTCTG
This sequence comes from Nycticryphes semicollaris, assembly GCA_013400055.1. Classification (NCBI taxonomy): domain Eukaryota; kingdom Metazoa; phylum Chordata; class Aves; order Charadriiformes; family Rostratulidae; genus Nycticryphes; species Nycticryphes semicollaris. The sequence goes on along the minus strand of VXBJ01004676.1, from coordinate 915,831 downwards.
GATTAGTTGCTAACTGGAAAGAGCTACATCCTTCATTCAAACCAGGAAAAATCAGCAGAATATTAATGTGGGGCACGGCAAAGTTCAATGCTACCACTGTCCTGGGGCACTTCAGACAGCCAAGAAAAATTGTATCATTTACTAATGAAAGAGGAAAAGTTTCTTGCCCCACTGGCAGCTCTTAGGGAAAATGGGAAGGTACTGTACTTCACTAACAGTTTGTTCCTTCAGAAGGATAATCTGTGCCCTCTGCAAGCTCCATTAAGCCTTGGATTGTTTGGTTTGCAGGAAAGGTACCATTCAAACAACTTAAATCGTTCTCAGAAGTGATGAAATTATTTAGAATTGTAGTAGTGAGTTGAAACCAGGTTTCTGCAGATCATCAAGTCTATATCCCTGCAAGGAAAGAATACACATTCCTTAGTAATCTATTAGAGGCAGTAAACTGTGTACCTGGTTTGCGCTTAATTCATTTTTATTAGTAGATGAAGATCTATATTGTGCATGTGTTGGGATTTGTCCTTCACTGTAATCTCTGGACTTATTCNATTTCCTTAACTTTGGTTTTCTTTTGCTACACTACCTTTTTTGAACTTCCTTAACAGACATATTATTGAAAAGAGCAAAAATAACCCCCAAGCTCAGAGTCCCAATTCATTCTGTTATGTTGAATGTAAGGAAAAGGATGAGAGACACAACCCTTCCCAGGAGATTAAAACCAAATTAATACATTCCTGTTTAGAAAATATCTTAGCAGAAGCAGGTTTTGAGACATTTGAGACTTGTATGTCTCAAATGTCCTTATTCTAGGCTGTATTGGATTAAACAGCACCTCTGGCGGAAGAAAAAAAAGTGGATATATAATGGTGGAGGCTCAAAACATTACTCTTGCTCACTACATTTTAAACTGTGATCCAGGCCAATTAAAGAAAATCTTTTGATCTGGTAGTAGAGAGGTTTGTAGAGGGCAGACCTGTGTGTTTGTAGGAGAGTAAGTGCCCATGGGAAAAAATTGGTATAAATATAAAATTATTTGCCTAAGAGCTTTCAGTTAACTATTTCATACAAACATAAGGAAAATAATACCTAGACTTAACTTCTTAAGGCATAAAATGCATGGTTATTGACCTATTTCTGAAAAGTTCTATCATGTGTGAACTCCATAGGTGCTCAGAGATCCACGTGACGAGTGTGACAGCAGCACAGGATAAATGATTCATACCCAGTTTTGTTGTCATACCCTATGCTTTGCCTTTTGGGCACCCAGTGACTTAGGTCAGTAAAATGGGGTTTCCATGAACAGGTTGCAGATTACTCCAACTGCAGCACAGGTTTTTGTATTTCAGTTCTTGCGTACTTGGTCTGAACACCTTACAAAACGAGGCACGCTGTGGAGTAGTTACAATCCGATTCCAGCCCAAGATGCTGTGGCTGAGCTTTTAATGTCGGTGTCCTGTTTGCCCTGATCTTAGTTACATATGGTAAGAAACCAGCATTATTTTGTTATGTGAGTGTATTGTACAGGCTTTTACTACCAGGTCTGTGTTATAGGTTTACATTTTTATTCTGTAACACATTAGCTTGTTGGGGGGTTGCTGTCTGTATAAATTCCTGTGTAAACACTGATCTCAGTGGACACAGGTAACTTATTAAAATGACTAAGTATTGTGTGTCTGAGCCTGCATCAAAGCGAGAATGTACTCTACCCATTTTTTTTTAATACAGTGCCAGCCTTAAAATCAGCAGGCTAAATTATCTGTATAAAGAAATGCCATTCTACTGAAGTCAATAAGGCCTCACCAGCTTGGGTCAGCAGGCAATTTGGCTCAAATACTAGCACCTATTGTAAGAGTTTATCTAAACTGAGTCTCCAGAAAAATTCTTAGCTGGCTTGACATTTTAAGGTGAGACCCAGACTCTGAAGCACTTGAATTTTGTTTTTAGCCTATCTCCAGCAAAAGATTAATCTGCTACAGTCTGTGTCATACGATAACTCTTGATTCAGGACACAATTCACTTCTGTAGAATTAAGGTCGACAGATCCAATGGCAGATCTTAACTGTTCCTTTAAGGAGCGGCAAGTTGCAGATTTAAAGAGTACAAAGAGCTGATAGTGCATTTGTAGCCCTTCTGGTTGTATTTCAGTGAGAAGAAGCGTTGAGATTGCCTCTTGTAGGCTAATTTTTAGGGAGTGTCAGTTATTTTGATCAAGAAACGTTCCCTAGTTACAATGTGTTGTCATAGTAAGTGGTGTGCTGCACTGGCGATGGCAGCAGTTACTGTTGGTAGAAATACTTGTCTATGTCATTTTTGCAGTAACATTTCACATACTACTATGTTTGTATGTAATTAAAGCTCCTTCACTACAACAATTAGCCTATGTCCCAGTTCCTGCTCTGACCCTGAGGAGAGAGGAAGAATAGCCTGGGGTTGATGAATCTTATGGTAGCAATTCCCAGGTGTTCCATAGTGGAGGATCAGTGGCATTGGTAGGAATTTTTAATATTGAAATATTGAAAGGCCCCAACTGAGACTCAGGCCTCACTGTACACGTGATAAGAGACATCTCCACCGTGGAGTTTACAGTAAACAGAAAATTCAGACAAAGGCTACAAAGCAGATCAGAGAGTAACATAGTCCGTGCTGATCAGCTGCTTAGACGTTTAACTGTCAACTCCCATACCCCACTGCTGCATGTTAATGGTCTCCCAACTATAGTGAGCTAGCTTTTTGACTTGTGCAAAGAAAGCCAAGGGGAAACCAGCAGCTGTTCTGCATCTGCACTCCATACAGACCATGGCTGTAAGCTAGTCTGCATCTCCTGGCCCAGGGGTGACCCACCCAGACAAGGAAGATGCACCCAGAGGGAAGGATTCTGTCCCAGCGCTGGAAAGAAAGGGAGCACAGCTAGAAGGGAGCTGGCTTTCCCAGTGTCACACCAACTTTGAGCTTCTTTCCTGACTGGGAAACTTAGATTAAAAAAAAGCCTGTCTCACAGGCAGAGCTGGTACCTCTGCCTAGGAACAAGTTGCCCAACACTTAGCATTGCAAGCTCAGCGGTGCTTGATGCTTTATGCTGTTAGAGTAAGTGCAAATCACTGATGAGGACTAAAAGCAAACCTAATAATGAATATTAAAAGCAGCCTCATCAGTGTGAGTTGTGATTTATAAAATGTATAATGACAGACTAAAATAATGCAAAAGTGATATGTCTCGGACTACTGATCTTGAAATACGTAGTTGCATTAGAGCAGGGCACTGAGGATTCTCTTGTCTGATGGCCTTAGACATAGTTATAGATAAGACCGGCAAGTGAAATGAAATATTTGAATTAGTTTTATTAGTAGAAATTATGTAAATAAATATGATACTTTTATTATCACTTCATAGTGATGCTGCTGGGTTTCCTTTCAGGCAACCTCTGTGAGTAGAGCTATTTGATTTGGCACAGTTCTGCCTGATAAAATGTCTCTTTTTCCCTCAGGCCCTTCATGGCAGATGTGGAGCATTTCTGGGACTGTAGCAACACCTACCCCACCACTGCCTTGAGAGAGCTTGCCCTTCTCTTTGCATATACCTGACACCACTAACACCAGTTCTCTTTTTGATGCATTTTTCACAGTGGTTTAAAAGATTTTTAAGGAAATACATTTTGGTCTCTACAGTGCCTTAAGCAGTTCTTCTCCAAAATTGTAACTTACACGGCGAAAATAGTTTGTTGGGTTTTCCGTCCTTCAAATAAGCCTCTCCTAAATCCTCTTTCAAATGACAGACACATCCTTCATGTAAACTTCTCTTATTAAGGTAAGTGGAACTGATGAGAGGAAGCCACGAGAATCTCAGCTCCCCCTCCATCTCCCCAGCACACCCAAGCACGAGGTTTCCTTCCTCTGCCATTAAACCTACCAGTGTCTTCTCCCCCTCCTCTCCCAACAGCATAATAGCTTAGTAGGTCCATGCAGTACCTTCAAGCCTGGGGGTGGGGGTGGCAATGCAGGCTGTGTCTACCTGATAGGCCATTGCAAACACTTCTCTAAAAAAACTAAGCCTATTAAATAGCAATGATATAATATTTCTGAAAAATAGATCCCTCTACTACTTTTTTTTTTTCTTCCCAGAAATGATGCCATGTCCAAATCCAATTTGCAGTAAGTTCAAAATTTTCCTTTGCAGTCTGTCCAATCTCTTTGACTCCCTTTCTTCCATTTTTATTCCAGATTAAGGTTTATGTGCAATGTAACTTGAAATTTCAGGAAATTCCAGTCTTTTAAATCAAAGGTTTCACTACCAAAATCTTTGGATTTTATTTAAATTGTGCTCAAGTGTTGCTCAGGCTGTTGCTTTCAGAACCATTGGATCAGAAAGCTCTTTGTAAGGTAACCTTATGCTCAGCCTCATGGCAAAGATCAGATTGGACCAGAAGATGTCTGAAGAGAGCAATGTAGTGGACCTATATGAAAAAAACCAAAAGGGCAACACATCATCTGTTTTAATACTTCAACCAGTTCCACAAACTCAGCTTGAAAACCAAAGAATATCAGTGACTGATCAGATATGAAAAATACTTGAGAAAATGTAAAAAGATGGAATTAACCTCGTTACCATGCTGTCACAAAAGTACCCCATCTGTCTTTTTGTTTCTAATCAATATGGAACGAGTGGAGTAGTGTGATTTTAGACCAGTAACAACGCCGGCAAAAAGCTTCCCTACCCTTAGCTTTTCTAAACACTTTACCATGCAAACAGTCATGTTTCCCGAACTGACAAGTAATGTGGTCAAATTGTTATTTAATTTTTGGAGGTTTCCAGTGATGATTTTGTTTTCAGAGTGCTGTCGTCCTTGTAACAATGTTAATTACTGAGAATTTATTCACCAGTTCTAGTGATCAGTTCCAGTTAGTCATATAGGAGTCAACAGTGACTGAACTGTAGTTCAGCTAAGAAGTGGGCTCATCTTGGGTTGTAAATGGGCGAAGTTTAAAAGCTCAACCACTTCATAATCATAATTCTGTAGTGGAACAACTCTGTTCTCAAGGTCGATTCATCAGCATTAGGGCATTGGTGTAGCTGTGAGTGAGTGCAGAGGCTTTGATTTCTAGAGAACGTTTGGTCTGGAGAAACTATTAGGACTTCTTAACTAGATAACCTGCCCAACAAGTATCTTATTTGCATGACAATAGTCCTTGTGGCCTCAATATAGGTCTATAAAGCTGGCGTTTTGCGAGTAACTAGACCCTCTCAAGGTGTGGTTGGGATGAGAGAGACAAACAAGGGCACAGCAATATTCGGTCTTCACAGAATGTTTTCACTGGCACCTTCGTGATTTGTTTCCGTTTCCCCTCTCTCCCCAAAAGGGCAACAAGCATTTTTATTTGTGCTTTTGAAAATCAGTTCTCTTCTTAAGCCCTGCTTTGTGCAGACTGGGGTATCAGCAGCTGCCATTTCTTCACAACTGGGGAGTAAGAACAAGCTATAATTAAAGGTGGAGGATATTTACCCTCTCTTCCCTGCCCTGAAGCAACAGAGCTGTTGCCGGCAATTACAGGCAGTTGGCAGTTCCTTGGGATCACAATAACCGGGAACCAGTAAGTCACTCTGGTCCATCTACCTGCCCTAGAAAATCTCATCTGACAAACACTTCACAGCTCACTCGCCATTCTTTCTGGCTTCTGAATGCCCTGTAAGCAATGGCCTTCATTTCCAAAGACTACTCACCAGTTCATGTCAAAATCCTAATCCAAGAGCAGCAGTGTAAGTTTTGCAATTCAAGTTAACTCTTTATAAGTAATTTCAAAATCTTTTGGTGCAAACGTAGACAGTGTGCACGCATGTGTGCTGGGACCAGTACTGAAAAGGCTGGAAACTGGAGCGTGTGTCTGCTGTTGCAGTTGATGAGTTACTACATTTCAGACTTGTCTTCCTAATTTGCATACTATTTAATCATTTCCTTTGTGTGTGTGTGTGGAACAAACAGTGCTTTCTGATGTTTCTGTCACTGCTGTGCCTGTTTTCATGGTTTGCTTAGAGACTGTATCGAATGGGATCTACTGGTGGCTGCTTTGCATACTTTGTGAACAGGTATAGATTCCCAGTACTGCACGCAAGTAACTTTGCATTGCTTTACTGTAAAACGTCATTAACTTGCCTCATCCTGTGCTGCTGGTACAGAGTGGTTTGCTTTGATTTACAGAGATTGTTGGCAGTCTCTCTCTCTCTTTTTTTTTTTTTTTCCCCCCCGATGATAAATAATGGCAGTACAAAACTGAACAAGCAAAGCTAATGTGTCATAACATTGTGTGAGCTTTACAAACCAGAGTATTTTCATTTGTAAAATATTTTATGGGATTCCAGTCAACTCTTTAGCTGTGATATCTCACACAGGCTGTTTGGAAGCAATGAGTGAATCAGATAACCAATTTAATTATTATGTTCTCTTCCTTCTCTCACTGCCCGAGCACATGTTTCTTGTTCTGCTTGCTCCTTCCTTCCTCTCTGTCCTGTCCTAATCCTTCAGTGTGTTTGATTTGAAAAAGAAGTCTTCAAGAATGGTGTAGCTTCCTCTGCAGCCTTTGTATTTGCTCCTTTCCTGCTGCTTTTCCCTCTGGCCTGCCCTGTCACCACAGCAGTCTCTGGGTTCACTCCCTGGAGCATATTGCCCTCTAGCACCTGTACCCAGCAGAAGTCACCCAGCAAGTCACCGCTGGGTGTTGGCTACCTGAATACAAGGAAGACAACCAGAAAAGATCTCTAACAGCAAATTGCACATTGTCCTGGGATATTAGCATGAACAGGAACTGGATCTAAATTACTTGCATGCCTGCCTCAGTTCTTCCACTTACTAGAAATACACAGATAGGAAAAAAAAAGTAAAAAAAGATCCAGTTGTTTTGGTGGCATCCTGTGTAGTCTAGGTACAGCTTCACAAACCCAGAGTCAGGAGGGAATCCCTGACAGTTAATATATTCATTACCTCCTGAAAGGGAAAATTACAGCACTGAAAGCCGCTCCTTTATCTAATGTCCAGAACAAGCCAGTGAGGAATACAGTTTTGAATCCTGACCACCAGCCATAAATTTGATGCAGCCAAGAGGTACCACAGCCTGGAACAGCCAGTTCCCACAGGCAGTAGAGGGTAGTTCATGAGCTGCTGTGTCTCCTCTCATTAATGTATTAAAGCCACTGGCAGTTTTGACAAGTTTCATATAATGGAAAAAAGTCTCTCCTAACTACACAAAGGTGTCTGTCACATGCAGAGGCATTGCAGCCATGGTGGTCACTTCAAGCTTGACAAACCAGGTAAGTCCCTCGTCTCTTTTCCTGCTCACTGAAGCTTTGCTGTAGTTATCTTCTAAATCTGCTTCTGTGGTCTCTCTATAGCCAGTACATCCAACAGCCTTTCCTCTTCTGTCTCGGCCAGAAAAGCTCCAGGAGTCTTTATGAATGACTGCTGCTTATCCTAAATCATGACAGTTCATGGTTCTGAATGTTGCTGCAACTGCTGCTCGGAAGGACGTCAAGGAGAGCTGTGCTTTCGTGACAGCACAGACCAAGGTGAAGAAGAGCTCACTTCTATGTATCGTTTGGATGTATCCACAAAGTCTAGTTGCATTTGACTACCCACAATGTGGGCACACATCCAGGTCACCGGCAGTCCCTGAGGAGCACACATGTACACGACTTGGTATTCCTGAGCAGTGGTAGCTGCACGGTCCAGTGGGATCCCAGAACAGGCACCTGTGTGAGCAAGTACTTCACAAGACCTACTAGAAAGGTAGGGAATAGCCTACTTGGAAAAAGAAAAAGGTATTCACTCATAGTTTCCCCAAGTTCAGCTGTCCTCAGATGGAGAAAATTACTCTGGTAGTTGATGCTGTGCCCACAGACTGTCTTCCCTCCCTGTCCTCCAGGGTAGGGGTATTTACTGACTTTTGCCATGTCTCCAGGGCTATGTGGGAAAATCAGGATAGAAGGCTGCAAGCCTCTAAACCCCAAGGGTCTGCACGTATTTACACTCAGGGTGTGGTTTAGAGGGTATCCAGAACTACAGACAGGTTGTGGCTCCAACTCACAACAACTCATTCTCAAATACCTCTCTCCAATCAGCTTGAGAATTCTCATTTTAAAAAAAGTAAATGATTTCCAGATTTCTTGGCCTCAAAAGGGAACTAGGAGGAATACGAACTGAAGAAAACCCCATCTACCTCCCGTCCTCCCCCTGACCACGTCACCCTCTTGACTCCCCGACAGTTAAACTCCAGATTCTGCCTCAGGTTGCAAGTGAAAAACCATTTACTTGCATCGTCTCTTCTTTTGTCCCTCTTCATCCCATCCTTGCTCAGTTAATAAATATAGTTGAATGAAGTCGTATAAAAAAAAAAACTGAATTTTTTTTTTTCCTATAGGCAAATTCTTTTATTCCTCTAACTAAATGTCAGGTAAATTTGGTGGCATCGGCTTGAATGTGTGTATCCCTGTATCTGTGTCTCCTGTAAAGTACACATACATCTGTGACAAGTTTTTCTTGATGTTTGCCTTGAAACTTCCATGAGAGAAGGTGAGGTTAAGAGCATTTGACTTCATAATGATAGCTTATCTTTTCAGATTGCATAATATTTCTATTTTTAGACATAAATCAAAATTGTTTCCAGAATCCCTGAGGCCTGTAGTTCCACTGAAAACGTGTCTCACACCAAACCTTCTCCTGTTCTTGCAGAAAAAGATACTGAGAACTAAGGCACAAGGCAGAAAAAACTGCCTACAAAAATACTGTAATCAAAATAAAAAATTCCCACTAGGAGCAACAGAGAATCTCAGGAATTCTACAGCGCATTTCATTGGCAGTGAGACAGTTCACATAAATTTTAATACATGAATATTAACATTGGTTTCAAAAAATCCAATTCTAGGCTAGACAATTGCAATTCGTGAGGATGTAGCTTAGAATAGGATGTTATCAATCTTTGCTGTTACTAAATATAGCTTCTTACCAGCGACTTTCAGAAACACTTTCTTCATCTGCAAAACCCTCTTCACGTACATAAACAATACATTGTCCTGTGCGACCAGTACAAGTTGGGAACTGACCTGTTGGAGAGCAGTGTAGAGGAAAGGGACCTGGGGGTCCTGGTGGACAGCAGGATGACCATGAGCCAGCACTGTGCCCTTGTGGCCAAGAAAGCCAATGGCATCCTGGGGTGTATTAGAAGGTCTGTGGTCTGTAGGTCAAGAGAGGTTCTCCTCCCCCTCTACTCTGCCCTGGTGAGACCCCATCTGGAATATTGTGTCCAGTTCTGGGCACCTTAGTTCCAGAGGGACAGGGAACTGCTGGAGAGAGTCCAGGGCAGAGCTACAAAGATGATGAAGGGAGTGGAGCATCTCCCATACGAGGAAAGGCTGAGGGAGCTGGGTCTCTTTAGCTTGGAGAAGAGGAGACTGAGGGGTGACCTCATTATTGTTTATAAATACGTAAAGGGTGAGTGTCAGGAGGATGGAGCCAGGCTCTTCTCTGTGACAGGCAGTGATAGGACAAGGGGCAATGGGTGCAAGCTGGAACACAGGAGGTTCCACTTAAATATGAGGAAAGGCTTCTTCACAGTGAGGGTGACAGAACACTGGAAGGGGCTGCCCAGAGAGGTTGTGGAGTCTCCTTCTCTGGAGACATTCAAAACTCGTCTGGATGCGTTCTTGTGTGACCTGATCTAGGTGTTCCTGCTCTGGCAGGGGGATTGGACTAGATGATCTTTCACGGTCCCTTCCAATCCCTGATATTCTGTGATTCTGTGACAGCCAGAACAATTGGCACACCCCCCCGAGGTGCACACCGGGAGCAGGCTCTGCCGTACTCAGCCTCCAAATTAATTTTCTCCTGCCAGCGCCACAAGGAAGCGGCTGAAGTGCAAGCACAGAGGAAGGGGGTTTGATGCCACATTTTACCTTCTAGAATCCAATTCCACGCGTCAGAGGATTGAGCCCTGGGAAGTAGGGATAGGACTGTAGAGCAAAATTGGTGTTTGGCTGCAGAGTGAGTGAATTTGGGTTAATCTACCAAAGATTACTTCAGGAGGTTTTGGAAGCTGCCTTTTGCTCTGACCTGTTTCTCACACACAAAATCTTCAGCCCTGCTTTTGCTATATTTAGCTGTCACTTCCCCTTTGATTGTTATATGTAATAAACTATTTATTCTCCAGAGAAACCAGAGAATATTTTAGGGCAAAACAATTACAAAAAAAATCCACAACTGCACATCAAAACATTTTGGCGGTTGGTGGCGGAGCACTGACATCTTTCCTCTTGTCCTGGTGCAGACAACATAATGTATCAAATGCATCTGGTTTATTTTATTCAACATAATCAACTTTCAGTATTGACTATTTAAAAATATGTTAAAGGCAGGTAAAGCCTGTCATGTCTGGCCAAATGCACTTTTTCCTTTTCGTATCTTTGAAGCTATAGTCCCCCTGGCACTGGGTAGGTTGACCCGTATATGTAAGAATCATCTGCTTGCTACCTAGTTCAGCGAACTGGAGCCCTGTGTGAAGTGTCATCTACAGCAACAGCTCCAGTGCTGCTCAGATGAGAGAGCAATGGACAAATCTCAGCACCTTTGTCCTGGTTTGAGGTAAAACAGAACCAATTTTCCATTTTGCAATTTTACTTTTTTAGCTGGGCCTCTCACCAACCAAACTCTGAAATTAACAGTGTATTGTTCAGAAACTCTTCGCTCCCACAGTGATAAGAGCTGATTATACCAAGGAATGGTGCAGAGAGACCCTTGCTTATACTCATTGCTGTAACAACCAAGGTCAGATAATTTCATTATTTGCCCCATTGGAGGGTCGGAAGTGGAAAAGCGTGGAGGGGTGACACCTGTTGGGAGGAGCGGACAGGACAGGTGACCCAAAATTGACCAGCTGGGGTATTCCATCCCATCTGCACCACGCTCAGTATAAAAGCGGGGGAAACAAAGGGTCAACTCTCTTCCTTCCATCCAAGGAGAACCCTGTCTGTTCGTCCACGTTTGACCCCGATCCGTGTGTTCCTGACTCCAGATCTGGAATCCAGCTCCTGTTGGTCACCAAGTCCAGTCTGGGACTCATCCTGATGCCTGCTGGTGAGTGATGGTCATCCTGGGAGCTTGGTACGGTTTTGTATATATTGTATCTCTTTTT
>VXBJ01004676.1:844331-904625 GCA_013400055.1 Nycticryphes semicollaris | reverse complement strand
TTTAATTTTAGTATTAATACTTCATTAAAGTAGTTTAGTTCATTCTAAACTCGTAAATCTCCTCCTCTCCTTTCTTTTTTCTGGGGGAGGAAGGGTCATCTGTCAGTCTGGTTTTGGTAAATTTGGCTGAAACCTGACAGCTTCTTTTAACACTTGGCTGCATGAAAGTACAGTTTCACTTTATCGGCTGTTTTTAAGGATCAGAGGTTGCAACTCAACAACTATTTCAAGAGTGTAACTTCACTTGTCAGCATGTAACCGGGCCGCATGGGTTTCTCAGGAATGCCCACCGGCTCAGGACTGGCCAAGTAGTGCTGCTTTCAGGACCCAAGGGAATGGCTCTTCCTGTTCTTGTCGATACCACAGTGCAGAGAAGCAGAGGAATAATCTGCTTTGCTCTATGATCTTTGTATGTGATATCATCTACTTTGCTGTACGTGGAGTCCTTTTTTCTCAAGAACTTACAAGTTCTGCTTGGATGCAGTCCTGAGTGATGTGCTCTGGGCAATCCTGCTTTGGCAGGGCAGTTGGACCGGATGATCTCTTAAGGTCCCTTCCAACTCTGACAATTCCGTGATTCTCTAAGAACTGACCAAAGACTGTTCATGTTCTAAGGATTTTCCCCCTTACTTTCTTGCCTTGCTGGAAGTATCACTGGCCAAGTTTCTTCCTAGAAAAAAACAGGAGCAATTTATTAGTAGACCACTATTGGTTGGGAAACAACAATGCTCTTCTAGGAAACAGCTTCTGACTTGCTGTCTACTGATAGAATGAGAGTTACATTCCAGGAAGCTGAAACCAACAAATGCATACCCAACAGTGAGATGAAGGATGAAGCTTTAGAGGAGACTGTCACAGTGACCCCTCATAGGTTGTTATTGCCACAAATATGTTCAATTTCATTCAAATTACATTGAAATTCCATTGACTTTCCTGCCCTACCCCTACTAAGCAGTATTGCTACTACTTTGATAAAGTAGTAAGGTACCCTAGATCATTCCACCTCTCCTGCAATTGCAAAAACTCATGGTGTTACTGCTATGGCAGTCTTGAAGGAAAAACCCCCTCACTTTGGATACTCCAATTATTAAATGACTTTCATTAATAAAAAACCTGCTTTGCTTCTTATGCATGTGGTAATCCTATTTTATGGTGATATGTGCATCACTTGACTGATGCTTCTCTCAGCCTAAAAGCCTAAAAGTGACTCTTGCAGCTTGGAAGGTACCAGATCAGTCTCAGATTTATTCTAAGCAATACTATTAGAAATGCTACTTTTTCATCTGGAGTGCTACNATATATATATATATACCCTTAAGGTTAGGTGTAGGCAGGACCTTTTGACACACAAAACCATTAAACTCTTTAAATAAACAGTGGGAACATACAAAGTAAACATGCATGCAGGCCACATGCGCCATTGCAAAGACAATTTAATGGAAGAAAATTTACTGGTTCTTGTAGAGAAATAGCAAGAAAAACAGTCAGCAGAGGCAGGGGGGACAGGAAGCAGGAGCAGTGAAAGTGAGACCTTGGTTTATGGCTAAACACATGTTTGGCTCTTGGGGGCTTTTTTTTGGCTAAACAGAACAGCTTGAATGCCAAGCAATGCCTAAAGAAGAGTGAAATGAAACCCAAACCTGCTCTGTGGTCTTCCTTATTTCTTCAGGAAAAAAAGCAGTTACGCATGTTCCTTGTAAATAAGCAGGACTGCATGAAAGATATCTGGTATCTAAAAGCCAAATGCTTTTTATAACTGAAACAAGATTATATCTGTAAGATTCATTTATAAACTCCTAAATGAGTAGATTTATTAACGTACATAATGATGCACAACCCAGGGCACAGGTATTTTACTATGTGGACAAATTAATTATCTGTATGAATTAAGCTCACACATATCCTAATTTACAGCAGATGTAAAAAGAGCCATTGCTAACTCTTACTTGAATTAGTTTTGTTTCTACATTTAGAATACACAGATCTGTTGAAAAAGGCGCTTTCCCACGTGTGGTTGCAAGACTTGACCAAGAAACACCAAATCATGTAATTACTGCCCTTCTCTGTGACTCAGTTGTGAGCTCCTACAATATAAAAGCCTCGAAGAAATTCAGGACTAAGCTCATCTAAGCTTCAAGTCCCATAGAATCTCTACGATTTTCCAGAAGCAGCCTGTGGGGGGGATGGGGAGGGAAGGAGGAATGTACCCCCTGCGTTTTGAAGGGAAAAATAATGAGATAAAAAAGATTAAAATGAAGATGAGTAACTGCCAAATTTAATGTAACCCCCTTTTCACACAGCCAGCATCTACAATTTGACTGCAATGAAGGAGGTGGAACAAAGAACTTCCGGTTCTTCAGGGAAAGATGGATGCAAGGCACCTCAGCCATCTTCTCAGAGTTCCCACATTTCGGCATTTGGCACAGAACAGGTATTTACAGACACGAAGCCCATCTCCCTTTTTTACCCATGGTGTTAACCAGAACAGAGGAATACCTGCAACGTTACATCACAGACCTTGGTGCATCCAGCTCAAACATTTCTTACCAGTTTCCTTGTGGCAGCATACAAACGTTTCCTTGCCGTTAGGGAAATCCTTAGACCTCCTCTGCTTTTGGGTAAAATGACTAAGACAAATCTGAAGTGAAGAAAATTAGCTTTATTTATGTAAATTAGAAAAATGAATTGTTAGAACTTTGGTCAAATGGTTAATTCTGTACAATTTACAGTTATAGTTATATACAAAACTTATAATAAAATACAGTACATCACACTTTTCCTGAGTCACAGCATGTTTCTCAGTTCTGTAAATCTTTTTTTTTTCCTTCTTTCTTTTAAAGTAATTAGATTCAAGAAGAACATACTATCCTCAGTTTGATAGTGTTTGGTTTAGATAATACTGGTATTAAGAAAGAAGTCAATACACTATATGTAGAAAATACTTCATAGCCATTGCAATTTTGATAGTTATTTTTCTATATTAAAATATGCTTCTTGATAAAAACATTATTTAGATGCTCCTTATTCTGAGTCTGCCGCACTTTGACACAAGACAAGCTGACTTCAAATCCATCTGTTTCTCCTTGCAGAGATATCTAAGTTCAGATGAGTCCCACGTATATATATAACCGATCATTTAAAGACCGGGAAACATACATCCAGATAGAGCAGATGTCTGAATTGAGGCACAGTATATTAAAATTGCTGTCCTACCCTGGACGAGAGAGACAAGCTCCGATGGCCCAGCCAGCAAACCAGCAAATTAACACAAGTGACCATCCTGAAAAGTGAGCCGAGCAGCGAGGCACCGAGCCTGCCAACGCCTACCCGTGCAGAGCAGTCCCGCTGCGTGAAGCGCTACGGAGGCCTCGGGGAAGAAGCGCTGCAGAGCCGTAGTTAACAGCAGTTGGTAAATCTCAGCCAGCTCCAAAAGTTATTAGGGTTAAAGCTATCAGTATTACCTTTGCTGAGTTGAATTTTTTTTTGAGATCGACAATAATCTATTGTAAGGCTTACAGGGATATTTAATCTGTTTACTTAATGAGACAGTGTGTTAAATTAGTAATTAGGATAGATTGCAACCTGCAAGTAAATTTATGTCCCAGTTAAATTCAAAAACCAATAAAGGTAACTTATTTTTGTCAAACACTGATTTAAAACAAATTAATTTTACTTCATGACCAAGCGTGGGCTGCTCCTAAATAGATCTATGGTAAAGTTGACTGAGTTTTTTGATGTAGGCATGTGTATCTCCTGTATTTTAGTCCAAAATAATACAAAAATACAAATTGGATGACCTCTGATAGATGTATTCACAGTGTTCAGAGATGTTTAAGAAGTCTCACAGTAATAGAAAGTTATCTAGAGATTTGCTTTCTTTTCAAAACTTTCTGTAATACTTCGGTGCAAACTGCAATAGATGAGATCACCTCACAGCGACCTTACTCCGATTAGAAATTAACAGGGACATTTTTTGCTGTTGATGTAAAAGTGCGTAAACTGACAATATGAGACTTTAAAGAAAATTGGTCTTTAGCTGAATGCTTGAACTTTTCCCAGGATTCTTTGCATGTTTAGCAGTCTTCACTTTGATGCTTTCTTGATTGCCTTTTACAGCAGACTCGAGCCTGGCTTTCATAGTCGGGGAGGAAGCCATTAGTTTTTTGAAAACTGACGAGTACTGTGGGCCAATCTGCATCAGATTTTGCAAAGCAAACTCATGGAGGTTTTTGGCTGAGTTTGTAGCAGAAACCAGGGCATTTTCATCCAGAAGAAAGGAAATAAGGATGGGAAGAAGGCAGGCCACCAAGTGAGCACCTAGAAACATTGAAAACACAACTCAAACATACACATTTTAAAAACAGCTTCAAATTCTAACTAGATGTATTTCCCTAAGTTAACGCTTAAAGCTGCAATGGGACAAAGAACCAAGAACTGTAGGGTAAAAAGAACTAACACTCTTGCTGGCAATTTTGTTCGCAATTAGTGTTCAGGACTGGCTTCCTAGCAGACCTTCTGTTTTAATTTGTTACTTGTGGCAACTTTCAGCACGTCCAACCCTTTGGATCCTAGCAATGGAAGCAACTTACGGTGCTCTTCCTCAGCAGTGGCTGTCAGACCCGTAACCACCTTTATTCCCTCCTGAACGACTTGAAGCTCAGCAGCATTTTCAGGTTTTGCTTTTTCTGTTTCCTGCAGTTTTCCCACAATGGATGGTGCTAAAGAATGAATATAAGGATATGACACAGTTTTGTTTGGATGCTGAAAGATGGAGTGCAGCAGCTGGTAGCATTTATACTGTACCTGAAGGGAAAATCAAATTTGCAGTTACAAAGTGTTGTACTTAAAAATACATGTCAGTGTTTTAAAACTCACAGCTTGTCAGATAAAATATTAGGGAGGAGGAAAAATGTGCCTCACATTCAAAATTCATCAGGCTGCAGGCTGCTAATGCTAATGCAGGCTGCTAATGCATAATACTTCACAGGAGCATTGTAACTTGTAATCAAATTATTAAGAGAAACCAGATCATACTTCCTGTATCTTTCCACTAAGGCCTACACCCTTCTATGCTGGGAAGGTTTACCTAAACACCTGATTAAAACTTGCAAATGCAAGTCTTTTTGCATAGTACTATTTTCTTGCAGTCATATTTGGCATCCCCAGCTTCCTTATGGGTGGAAATCGATGTTTACAATACTAGAGATGCATTAATAGAGCTTACAGCTATTTCTCAAGTAAAGATAACTTTGCTTAACTTTTGTTACTACATGAACATATAGAGAGAAGATGCAAGAAAACCAGTTTACAGTGAATTCTCACAGGCAAACATGAAATCGAATGCAGGTTATTTTCCGAACTGGATTTTCAGACTAAGGAAGTCCCAACTCCTACAAAAGCCATCTGTATTTGCAACAATAATAAATACAAGTTTTTGTTTTCCTGGTATGTTGCTTTTTTTGATGAAGAATAGTAACTGGCACTACAACCTAAAGCATCTACATAGAAATACTTATACTGGGCCAGAACAAAGATATAACCTAGTTCAAGAGGCTGCCTCCAGCAGTGGCCAGGAGCTGATGCTTATGGAACAGTAAGAGTTATGTAGTGGTCCTTGCTCCAGCTCCCAAAGACCCACAGCTGAGGGATTTCCTATGCAAAATATAGTATCTGTGTGTTAAAGATAAAATAAACAAATGAAATTAAACAGGTGACTGAAAAACTACACAACTGTATCACGTACTTAGCAACGTATGAAGCTTTGACTCTGATGCAATAAAAAAAAAGTAAATCATCAGACTACAAAAGTGTATACAGAATAAAAAATGGTAAAATGGCCATGTCCTTGCTGACTTGTTCAACAGATACAGTCAGCAAAGAATGAACTGGCATCACCACACAGGACAAGTGAAACAACTGAGCAGAAAATAAGCTGCAGTCAATTTAGTATGATACTGACACTCTTAACACTTCACCAGTACTTACAAGAGGATCTTTTGATTCAAGTGTTGTTTTAAACTTCTCAATGCAACGCTTCTGAAGGCACTCTATGGTAGTCACTTCTGGACTGGTAGACATAACAAACACTGTAATTGCAGTGAGCAGGCTGACTTCATCAAGGTCTTGGAGAAGCCCATCTACTATCAATAAAGCAAGCAGTCTGTTAGATTTGCATTAAAAGTAATTCTCTGAATGCAAGTGTTACAAGGAGGTGGAATAGACGTAGCCATGTCTATGTTCCTTTAGGAATCTTACGTCATGTCAAACACATGACAGACCCTCATGCACCGACACGGACTTTTACTGCAATAAAAGCCAAGGCCAAAATGGGAATTCAGGGGTGGTTACGTGCATATCTAGAAATAACAGCCTATTCCTACTCCATTGTTCCTCTGTATAAATGACAATAAATATCTTTGAAGAACCCATATGAAATACTATGATACAATGTACTTTGAGAATAATCTAAAATTTGCATTAAGAACATAAATTCTTTTGCTGTAACTTAAAAAAGCAGCACCATAAACAAAAGTTCCAACAACAAACTGCAACTTGGAGATTAAACGTAAGGAATGATAAAAGGACTACAATTTTGGGAAGGTGAAGCAGCAGCAGACAGAAAACTAACTTTAAGAAAAAAATATTTTTTCCTTGAAGTACCGTTTTCCTCCCCCTTGTTTCAGATACAGACACTAAGTCTCTGTGGAGAGCCTGCAGGCAGCGCAGCTCCCTGTTACGCTCAACTGGATGCTGAAGCCGGAACTCCTGGTTATTCCATCCTCTACACCGTGGCGCTGCCTAACGCAGAGCTCGGCCTGCACTCCCACCTTCATACCTTTAAAGACGACTTCTCATCTGAGCTGTAGGGACAAGACTGTGCTACGGTTTCAACGGGACATGGTAGCCAACTGATTCTTCAGTGGCTAAAGATACTAGTCTTTTTTTAAGACATGCATGAATTTAATTTAAATAAAACCCAACAACCTTTCACCCAAATGTTTTTTGGTTGGTTGGTTGGTTGGTTGGCGTGTTTTTAAACACACAAACCCAAAATCTGTGCTTGCCTTGATCCCAGCAGTCCAGCACTGTGACCAAAGCACTACGCAGAAGATCAGTCCAAGCAGTCCGACTCTTCTCTGCTCGAGCCATCGGAGAAGACAGGAGTCCTTTAAGAGCTTGTAGAGATGCAGCAACTGTCAAAGGTAACTGGCCATCTCGCAACTTCACAGCAGTTTCTTTAAGTACTCCAATAATTAGGTACAAAATAGTAGGAAGAACTGAAACACTTCCTGTAAAACAAAGCAAATTTATTTCACAGAAGTTTAAAAAATTCAGGTACCTTTTGCATTTAACAACAACAAAATCTTGTTTTTATTTACAGCTTATCTTTTCTACTCGCCTGTGCGAATTTGGGCTTTGGTAATTTGAAGAAAGATTTGAAATGTCATGTGACTTGCTATAGCCAACATGGAGTCAGACTGCTTAAGTGAAGAAGTTAAAACTTCCCCTCTTTAAATTAGCACTGTGTATCTTTTCTGTGATGATTTTATCATATGAAGTGTGGAATTATGTCATGTTTAGAGAAAAGCAAGAACAGAAAGATCAGAACCATTGAGAAGCAGAAGAAGAGAAGCTATGGAAATATACACAGTACTGAAGAGTAGAAAACAAATTATGAGCATCTAAGCATATTTCACAATGCAGACAGCACGATGAAGGAAATGAACAGAGGGTAATTTCAAAACTGGTAAAAGGAAACACTGATGTGTACTTAGCCAAGTATATCATTGCTCCAGGAAAACACTAAAGTCAGGAGTTTAGTAAGATAAATGAGAAGAGGATCTCAGATTGAAAATGTCTAACAAAAATTCTGAGAATTATAATTGAAATGCTAACATTATTTGCTAACAAGTATTTTGGAAAAGAGGACACTTAAGGAGAGCAGCAGATTGTCCCACAGCTACTGAACAGATGTTCATCTCTCCCTGCGAACCTGACAGTTGACCAGTCAGAATAAAAGACTTAAAAACAAATACAAATAAAAATAAAAATCACAGGACTAAGCTGGTATAACAGTTTTGCATATTCCGAGGTCTTTGACTCTAATAGCCGTACAGATTTCTGCACCTATTTGAGACAATCTAGAAACCTGCAATACTGATGTGTTGCTCAAACTCTGAATTAGCAAAGCACAGTGAAGCATACGGCTTACTGTGCTCAGGTTCCTCCCTAATCAGCAAAATGCTTATGTTTTTAAAAATTTAATATTCTGATGTTCGTGAGAGACCCATTGAATAATGAGGGTCTCTGACATATGCATAAGTATTTTCCAAACCTGAGGACATCTACCTTCTATTTTTAAAGTCAACTCTCTGAAAATTGACTGTTGGAATTTAGTAGGAATCGCAGTTCATGAGCATCATTTACTTAAAAATTTTATTATGTGTACATATCATGACAGGTGCCTGAAGTAAGAGACACGGCAGCCACAAGACTATAACTTCAGTTACCTCTTAAAGGGGAAAATTTATGCAATTCCACATGGGAATTCTTTTCTCTTTAATGATATGAGTTGACTTTTGGAGATGCTTCCTCATTCACCTGACTGCACAAGGAAGTTTCAGCCCCTCATTTTGGCCACCTGACTTAGATGCTGAAGTTCCCTAGTGTAAATATCCTGTCTGGGCTGATCCTACAAGCTCTTTGTGGAATAACTTGAACAGCTACAGACAGAACAAACTACAGGGAGAAAAGAAAAATCACAGATTATTTTTCATACAAGATATTTGTCCCAAAACTAAGTGATGCTGTTTGCTTTCTTTTCCTTTGAATCGAAAAATAATAATCTGCAGATGGAAAAGAGAAATCGCAGCATCACCCTGCAATGACAGCAAGAATGAGCTGCTATTCCATTTGGAGTAAGTTATTCCCCAAAGAAGAATTTTGCAACAGAGAACAAATTAGGAAAGAAGAATAAATTTGCAGGGCTGGCAACTGCAAAAATCTACATAAGGTGTAACAGAGATGCTTTAGGTGGGAATAGAAAAATAGGGCAGAAATGGTTTATAAGTGTGGCTGTAACGGTACTGAATGATCACGCATAGGAATATGATATCAGGGAGGGGAGGAACCACCTTAAAGACTGGAATAAAACCCAAATGAATCATGAGTAAAAGTCAATCAATCTGAGAAGTCAACCACAAGTCCTTACAGTGGTTTCCTAATGTTCAAACGATGGCTTTTAGTGAAAGGTAATGTAAGAAATTTCCCTTTTAAATTTAATTTATGTCTGCATTATAAATTCCTGAATAGACAATTCAAGTACAATAGAACCATGTAGCTATCGTATACTTCCCTGTACAAAATGAATCTATTAATTGTGCTGCTACATGTGGGAGGAAAAGAAAAAGTACTCCTTTAATTGGTTCCGGTTTGTAATTTGGTCTGTAATCTGACAGTCAAAAACGTAATTAGAACAGGAAACTGTCATGAGCAAATCAACAAAACTTACTGCCACACTTAACCAGCAGAGAAAATTAAGTAATAACAAGGGGGCGCAGAACAACCCAATATTCTTTCATTAATCTTTCCGTGTGATGAAACAGCATACCTTCAGGAGAGCAGACTGCAGGAACATCAGAGAGAATAACTAGTGCTGCTGCTACCAGCCTGCTCCCATCTTCCGACAATAACAGATGTTTGCCAGGTTGAACTGCTGGGCTACAAGTCAATTTAGGGTTGAGCTGGGGAAGCTGTCTGACAAGAATACAAACACATAGCTCCAGCGTTGCAAAGACTAACGACTTCCCAGGCACCAATCCTCCAGTGTCTTTGCCTTCTCCAAATTCTGGTAACGTTTCCTTTTCTGCAGCGCCATCATCAACTAAAACGAAAAGAAGGAATATGGCAGAAATCTGCAGGCTACATCTTCCTTCCAAAAAGCTTACTTGTTAAGACTCTTTGATCACCAAGTGGTAATCTCGATAGCTGTATATGTGCATGCAGATGTATTCCAAGTTCTACTGGCGAACTTCCACCCTTCCGAATAAGCAACCCAGGCACTCGTTGGCAAAAGGCAGAAGTGTGCGCAATAGATTTAGACATACAACATGCTGAGGCACCATGCCAATATGATGTCACCTGGTCTAAGTGTTTTGTTTCTTCTCCCGGTTTTTTCTTTTAAAACAAGAACAACCAGAGTGAGTAGTGGAGTCTGTCTGGTAGCAGCTGTGTGTGCTGGGTCTCTCCCTTGCTCTGCTGCAGCCGATCCCAGCTTTTTGCTAAGGCTCCTCCCTCCCTGACACCTCCCAAGACTACCCCAACTGCAGTATCTCCAGTTTTTCTCCTCACTCCACGCCCTCTAGTCACCACCAAACCCATGTGCTATCTTGCACACCCACCCCCATTTCTCATGTTAGGCACCTGGACTGAGTTAAGTGAACCAGGATTACTCACCAACTGTAAATCCCTTCAATTAAGATGCATCTTGGAATATTACCTTCAAGAATCTAGTTTTCCAGGAAAGAATTGCTTTGACCCTGACAATATGTATTCAATATCTCATACATTACTGTACCTTCTGCGCTTCTCCGCTTTTCCTTCACATGTTCCTGAGCTGCAAAAAGAATCAGCCGAACAACTTCGAGGGCAGCAAGCTGAATATCCGGGGATTCTCTGGTCAGTATCAGTCGATGCAAAACATTCAGAAGCTCCACACCCAACTCCTACAGTAAGAAAATGCTTACTGTATCCTCATTGTAATGCAGGAATTTTAGGAACTTGTTAATACTTGTTAAATCCAACAGTATGACTCTTATTAATCTCATTCAGGAATATAACACAATCACAGGAGTTGGCATTTTCTTCATCTAGCTCCTAGCTCCCAACAGCAAGAGTCCTGCTCAGTTCTCTCAACACAATAGTAATCACTGTAATTTACAGATAAGGCACTTAAAACTACTAAAAAAAACCCCAAACAAGTAATCTTTATCTTATGGCTTTTCAACTCTTGAAGGTGGGGATACTACATTGCATCCCTTGTGTGCAGTATATGCATCTCCTTGGAGAAAGCACCAATAGGCAGCAGAACTCAGGCATGTCCACAGGCTTTATCACTTTTACTGCATGGCACACTAATTAGTGTATAGCTTCATTAAAAGAAAATAAAAGGCATTTTGAAGTTAGTGCTTCTTTCTAGGATCACTGGGGTGTTGTGGGTTTTTTGGGTTTGCTTTTCGTTTTTTTAAACATCACTGCTTTTGTCCAGTTTGCTTTCATCAGCTTCAATATATACAACAGAATTAACTGAACTCTCCTTTGGCAGAGAGCAAGAGAACTTTTTTTTCTGAAATTCTGTCTTTACCTGGCTCTCATCCTACTTTCCTAATTACTCCTTCCTGATGAAATGTCCCCAAGTTCTCTGCCCCTCACTGTCTTCTCACAAATTCCACCTTGGGCTCTTTTTCTCTCCTCCCTCTACAGCTTTGGATTTTGGGAAAGCATTTAATTCACCTACTACTTACGTGTTGAAGATTCCTAGATATACAACACCAAATAGAGGTACTGTTCAAACTAAAATTATGACTTAATTCTGGGGGGCTTTTCATCATTAAGACATTACCTGATCACCACCTATTTTAGACCTTGGCCATGGAACATCAAAAAGTGCCTGTAGGGCACGTAAACAGGCAATAATGTTCTCCATTGCTGCATCTGATCGGGGAGAGCAGAGAAATTCCACACTAATCCCTGTAAGATTCAGAAGAAAAAAAAAAAAACAACAAACTCTATGTGCTTGAAATTTTAAGAAGTAATTTTGTCAATTATTAAGACACAAAAGTAGCATTTCCATCTTATTTTAAGTGACCTCATCTCCTATTGCTAATATCTTGGAGCAAGAACGTCAAAACATGAAAGAATTTCAGCTTCCAGACAGTGTAAGACACAATTATAACGGGCCATTAACATAAACAAATTCATAAATAGAGAACAATTTCTGAGTAAAACACCAAACTCTAGGTCCAATGACTAGGCAGACAACTGATAATGAGTACATAGCAGAATATTTGCCTAATCACACTGATTTATGTAATGGAAAGAAAGGAGAAAGTAATAATAGTTCACAAACTCAAAGGCTGAGGCTTTATCTTTCCATTTTACAAAAATGCTGAAGATGGCAGCTACCACAACTGGAGCACCAGCAATAAGTAAATTACATGAAGCCTAAGCTTGCAAATCCTGGACCAAAGCAGTCACTTTTTTCCTGGAGCTTCCAGGACTCTTCAGATGACATTTTATAAAACTGGAGACAAACTGTAATCCATATTCTCATCCCAGTTCTACAGCTGTAATTCCAAAATGTGTGATGACTTGGGAAACTGAGCAATACACGCCAAAGAACTAACTGCTGTGCAACAGAAAGTGTCCCTGTTTTAAAGTTCCTTCAGTCTCTCTGTAAGTAGTGACAATGAACAAGTGGAACATGCTCAGAAGCAGAACGAACATGGTAAAGTATATGAAATTTGAAGCACTAATCAAGTAGTAGAGGGAGCGGGGGAAATGAGGAGGTTTTGTCCCAGAGGTCCCACTTTGAACTGAGGGAGCAGTAGAGTTCAAAAGGAAGCTGGCTCCGTGCAGGAAGACTGGCATCTGAGTCCAAAAGACGCCACATGCATCTGGGTCATACAAACCCATTCCAAAAAGTGATTACAAAAGAAGGACACAAAAGAGAGAACAAAGAAACAAAAAAAGTAAGTGCAATGAGAAATGCTTAATTATGTAAATTTAGAGAACTGGGACTGAATTGAACTGCCTGCTTTGCCTCTGCAGTACTGGAGGCTTAAAGAGAGCTTTATATGAACTTAAGGAAACACTTTTTCATTGTGAGGGTGACCAAGCACAGGCACAAGTTGCCCTGAGAGGTTGTGGAGCCTCCATCCTTGGAGATTTTCAAAAGCTGTCTGGACACAGTCCTGGGCAACTGGCTTTAGGTGGCCCTGCCTGAGCAGGAGGTGTTGGACAAGATGACCTTCAATCTACACACTATTCTGTCATGTAAAACTGTATCCCAGTGATGCTAAACCACACACTCTGTAATTGTAGTGCTACAACCAAGATAAAATGCAACCCTTGAACTTGCATGTTTATGAGCAGAGCAGTAAGCACTTGCTTAGGTTTTGATTAGCTCACACTGTGAGCATTTTTTCTACATTTGGAGAAATGCTCTACAATTTTCTCACTAGGACAGAAAAATATACAGTCAGAAGGATTTTACAAGATACGCAATATTCAAGGAAATAATGAATTAAATATGAATAATGAAGTGTTTGCTAACAGTTTTATCTATTAAAAATGACATTTTGGGTTACAGCATCTAGCCAGATTACGCACTCACTAACCCAGGATAAGATGAAATCTGTCAGTATTCACATCCTCAGGAGACTTCACCAAAGGCCTGGTAGAAGAATCTTGACACATTGTAGTTGGGGTGACAGGTCTAGAGAGATTATTAAGTCCTTCATCTGGATCAGCAATGATGAAACCCGTGCTAGTAAGCCACAATGCTGTAGCATAAAGTATCAGTGCCCAGGAATTGTAGTAATGAGGTCTGGCATTTTCAATTGTCTCTGCTGTATAAAATGTACCACCTACAAGAACAGAAGTTACAGTTTTAAGGATATCGTGTATTTTCAACTACTGTATTTTCTCATTCTTACAGAGGAAGATTCTTCTTTTTATTGAAATTATGGTTATCGGTTTTTATGTATGACAGACTTTTTTTTTTTAAATGTGCAATATTAAAATTCAGGTTAATGAGGACACTGCATTTAGACTTATTTGGACAGAATCCAATACAATCACCTTTTTCTTCTTTCAGTCATAAAATTACCTAACAAACAGTAATACCAAACAAACCTCTGTTCTCAACAGCAGTCTTTATCTTTAGATAGGTACACAAGTATGTGTATTCTCTATACAATTTAATCTTTCTGTGATCTTAACACGTCAGCTACCACATTAATGATGTGTACTTACAAGTAACCTATGAAAATACAACTGATTTGCCTTCTTACCTTCAGCAGGTAGTTGTGATGAATATTCTGAAGGCAAAGTTAAGAGAGCAAAATCCTGAAGTGCAGCAAGCCAGAGCTTGCTTAGTGTTCCAAGATCTGTCTGTACTAAATCCAGAAGGCCACTGGCTGAAGATGTTACATCTCTGTAGCTTTCTTCTGCAGAGTTTGCAGTTTTTAAACAGTGATTTTGTGCATCACTTTGATTTTTCTGCTTCTCAACTGCAACTATGTAAACCTGTTTATATATTTGGAGAGATATTTACAAATATTAACACTTGGAAATCTACTGTGATCATTAGCATGACTGCCTATTGAATGGGCAGCAGGTTTCCTAGACTCTATTCCTGCTTCAAGTTCAGCAAACGTGGGTGAACAAGCACTGCTTTTCTAAACCTTCGGAATCCACTCCCCCAGCTAATCTTGATGCAAGAGTCCCAATAAATGGAAACCTACTAAAATTCCTGAACATAGCTGCAGTTAACTTCCCTGCACTTCAAAATCAGTATTAGTTGTCCAACTTCAGCTTCTAATCATCAAACCCTGTTGTAGTTGCAGCTACAAGACTGAAGAACTTATTGTCAAATAATATACCTATAATCACGATCCTCAAACCACAGTCAAACTATTCCTAAATCTTCTTTTAACTGAAATGACATATTGTCCTTGCAACCAACTTCTCGGAACTATGTATTACTCCGTGTTAACAGCACAAAATGAAGAGCACAGTCTTGCATCGTTTGCAGACTTTGGTTGTTACCATCAACAGGTTTAACTTCAATGTGAAAAGGTCAAATTTCCCTGCATGCTCCTCTAGTTATTGTACTAGACAGGCTTGAGAATGTTTCAGACCAGCAGCCTTCTCCAGAAGGTCCCTGGATTGAAGCTCCTCTCAACTATAAAGGAGGCAGAAGGAGACAAGTTCAACTAATCTAAAGTTAGTTTGTTTGAGTAGCCATCCCCGGCAATTACAATTTCTGTATCTTTTTCAAGATTGCAAGTTGTAGTGGGTTGACCCAGGCCAACAACTAAAGCACCCACCTCACTCCTCCCCACAACAGGATGGAGGAGCTCCTTCAAATTCTGCGAACAAGAAATAGGTAAGATCCTAAGGGAGAAGGAACTGCCTAGGGCTCAAGTGAAATATTCATAAATCACAGATCACAAAAGCTTATCTCCCATTTACTTTGTCGTAGTTTCTCATATCCAAGATCCAGTAGAAAGTTACACAGAGTTTGACTTCTAATGTTTTAATTATAGACTGGAACAATCGCCAGTACAGATCTTCACTTCTTACAGTTGAGCAGTTCAGACATCCAGCCTGAATTTTGTCTCAGCTTCTGAGCTGTGACAGGTTATTGTCATTAAAAGCCTTTTCTCCATATAATAATTTCAAATTGATCCCAGCACCTGATCTTTTCCCAAATAAATGAAATAGACTGATCTACTTAAATCTCATGCAAAGGACCAGCAACTTCTATTTAATGAAGCACGTAAGAAAGTCCTGAAACCATTCTGTCTGAAAGGTGTTAAGTCACCTATCAGTTACCAAGAGTAGAATTTCAGAGCTTTACACTAACCTCTGCCCAAGCCTTAAGCACAGCCAGTATCTCCATCGTTGAGGTACTTTCGTTATATTGCTGACTTT
This sequence comes from Nycticryphes semicollaris, assembly GCA_013400055.1. Classification (NCBI taxonomy): domain Eukaryota; kingdom Metazoa; phylum Chordata; class Aves; order Charadriiformes; family Rostratulidae; genus Nycticryphes; species Nycticryphes semicollaris. The sequence goes on along the minus strand of VXBJ01004676.1, from coordinate 888,908 downwards.
GTGCGTCTTTCCCAGCCTGCACTTTGACCAAAGAGGATAGAAGCAACTGGTGAACCCTTCGAAGGTCGTTAAGATCACTGACTACACCGCTTGCTATCCAGGCACTGCACACCTAGTGTTGTAAAACACAAATAGTGAGAAACAAGAGCCAAACACCACTGGATACTCTTTATTTCCATCTCTCAAATAGTATGAAAACCAGATTTAATTTCTAACGAGATACAGTTACTCTCAGATAATAAAAAACGTTAAATGGCAGTACAGTTTAGTATATGCAAGTAAGGACAGCCAAAAACATTAGAAGGAGGTCATAAACAAATGCTACAAAGTTTCTCCAAAGATTTTAAAGTGCATAAAATCTTTGGGTTGTTACAATAGAGGTAACAGGGGTGACACCACTTTGTGTGCACGGGTAGGTGACATATTTCCTTTTTCTTATTTGATGCATCAAGCAAAATGAAAATTTCAGAAGGTCTATTACCTAAGACTTCTGACTTTCAACACTTGCCTGACATGCTTTTGCTGTGACATCAGGAGGAGTTTCGGGAGCAAAGGCAGGCCTAAGTGCTGCTCCAACCTAAAGAGAAGTTAATACATAGTGAGCAATTAACGAAATAATTACTGTTCATAAGCAGGCTTTGCTGCAGTTTTCCTCTATAAAGCAGTTTCCTGTTCACTTTTCCACAGACTGTTTCAGTGAGGTTAAAAAGCAGGGAGACAGTTGCAGTCATATTTCTATTGTTTTGCTTTGCTTACGCTGAAGACATGGTTCTCCTTGACAGAGGTCTTCAAGGTTGATTCTATTTTTTGCACAGTCTTAAAACTGAAACAGAAACCTCTTCCTTCCTGAACTCTTAACTGGATGAGTGGCCCTTAAAAGAAAAAGCAACGTTCCAAACCATGAAAGACTTGCAAGACACCTAACGAGTGGCATTTCCTTACTCAGAAGGAATATAGATTTAAGGAAACAAGCAGCTGACATTGGTCAACTTTGCAAAGCGAAAGGGGAGAGCACAAACCCCACATGCCTAATAAGGAACACACAAACACAGACTTACCTGTTTTCATTGTTGGAAGCTACTTCACCAAAGGTAATGCAAATTTCCCTTGCTGCTTTAGCTGATACCCAAAAGCTCAGACCTAAGTCTGCTGCTCTTTGAGATCAAAGTCCAAAGTGTAGTACAAGTACTACAAGTATGTTTGTGAAAATAAGTGAAACTTAGATACTTAACTGCTTCACATTCTTCAACTTCTATGAAACAATTGATGAGAAGATCTATGCATAGCATAAGCAGAAACACTTTAAAGATAGTGAAGGTGAAAACGAGAATTATTAACTCTACTTGTGACCTGCTTCATGGCTTTGAACAGCAAGGACAGAAAGTGTCCCCCCCTTGGTAGTTCCAGACTAGATCAAGGCACTTCTACTTTCCCACAAAGGAGTGCCAGCAGCATAGAATTCTAATGGCAAACACAAGATCAAAGTGCATTAGGATGGCTTCAGTGTCAAGATCTCTCCATTTCTATGAAAGAAAGTGATTGACTTATTCAATGCCTGCTAAAAATTGAGAAATAGGGGGCAGATGACACTTAACTCAGCTGCCTGACGCATGTGCAGCCTGGAATGCAAAATGATCACAACATACTTTCTCTAAGACTCAGCCAAGACTTAACTGAAATAGTTCTTGTGAGTACAATCCATGCTTTTACCTCCTCTAGCTTGTTTATTGACCAAGATCTAGTGTGATCTCTGGTGTGCAAAGGCTATTTCTAAGCAGTTTTAAGTGATGGTTGTTCCTAATGTTTCTTGCAATACTTCTACACTTTCAAGCCTATGCGTTCCAAAAAAAATCCCCGATGTTCTATTTTCTTTTTGCTGTATTCAAAGAGGGAAGAGGGAAAAATGCTGAAACTTTAAAGATTTGGGGATAAAACGTTATATGCCAACTGAAAAGATGCCTTCTAAGTCCAAAGAAATCAGTAGTAGTTCCAGTATCAAACTAACTGAAACTTGACTCTAGCACAATGCACTGCAAAGAGCAAATTTCTTTTAGTAATTAACTGTAACTAATTCTTTCTAAGTTATTAGCAAGGGTGCTTACATTGGCTTGATATTGCTCCAGAATGACATGACCTGGAAACTCTGGTTCTGGAACTGCCGCAAATTTCCGAACAACAATTAGCAATGTCTGCAGCCCAGAAAGACGAAGTTGATCACTGTGATCTGTGGCCGCCATAAAAGCCATCCGGATCAAGTCAGCTAAATGCAGTACCAAAAAGTCATCTGAAGAGAGAAAAGAAATTAAGAAAAAAAAAAAAAGTATTATTAAATTTAGATTTAGACATAATAAAATAAAAAATAAAAATAAATAAATCAATAAAAAGTACTTAGAGCGAAGCACAAATATCCTTATGTATGAGACAGATATTCTAAAAAAGAGTTTTGAGGAAAAGACCTCCAGATAAACACAGACAGAGGTACTGAAAACTGGCACTGTGTCCCTACTGGTAATGATGCAAATTATGGAAACAGGAAAAAGTGGAGTTTTTCTAGTTGTACTTGCAGATACCAACCTGTGATGCTGTAGGCTGGTGCCAGCTATCACTACTGCAGAGACAATGGCTTCCTACGCGTATGCCACAGTACTAGAACCAGGAAAGTGAGAGAAAATACTGCACTCATGTGCCAGTATCTTGGCAAATAAAAATTGCTCTACACCTTCATAAACATAAGCTTCTAATCAGAGTAATTAGAGGTTTCAACAATTACAAACAACAAATTTATGATGAGTTTTACTAAGATGGAAACAGCCAACATTTATTTTAAGCATACTTTGCATTCTGTGAAATTCTTTCAGCGCTTAACACATACCTCTTGAATCACGTTGTTTTCTTTCCTGAGCCAAAGTTATGTCGAAATGGGCACTGCCTGCATTTTCACACTGGCTTATAATTTTACAGACACACTCTGCAGCAAAAACTCTGGTAGGCCACCGTGGATTACTGAAAGGATGGAACCTCTCATCGCTGTCAGTCGTTAATACAGCTGCATCATCCGCTTTGGCAGTTTCTTCTTCTTGACTGGTATCTAGTGAAGCTACTGTATTGAAATCTGCATTTAGGACATGGGGGAGGAGGGAAAGGGAAGAAGAAATGTAACGGTTTTTTTACTGTAACTGAAAACTACAGAAGGACTCATAAGAAAATCTCTTCACAGTCTATCTCTAGCCTCCAACTCATTCCCCTCAACCTTGGTGTCTTAAAGGAAAGATATTTGATATTAGTTGCTGGAAGACAAGATCAGTACCACAAAAGTCAATGAAAAACTGCAGTGAAGTAAGTGAAAGAAAAAAAATCCCTTTTTTTAAAACAAATGTAACACATTAGAAGCTCGTACTTTTTCAAATCAAAAAATCTAAACCCAAGAAGTTTTCTTCCTGAATTGCAGATAAAAGAATTCTGCCTCCCTAATCCCCCCCAGTATTCAGCACAGTAATTAATTTTATCTGTTCAAGAGTTTCATTGTGATATAGTAGGTCTGCATCATTTCTAGTATTAAGAGAAGAGAGGGTCTCAATATTTTTCTTGTAGGTACTGGCTCAGGACCCACAAACTCAAATTTATTCTGCATTTCCACTTCTGAAATGGAAATAATCAACATTAAGTTAATGTGCTGTTTTGGGTGGGGTTGAGTTCATTTTCTTTGTGGTGGCTCATATGTTTTGGATTTGTGCTGGAAACAGTGTTAATAACACAGGGATGCTTCAGTTACTGCTGAGCAGCGCTCACACAGAGTCAGGGCCTTTTCTGCCTCTCACACCGTCCCACCAGAGAGCAGGCTGGGAGGCACGAGAAACTGGGAGGAGACACGGCCAGGACTGATGCTGACCCCAACTGTCCAAAGGGCTATTCCACATCATGTGACATCATGATCAACATGTAAAGCTGGGGGAAGGAGGAGGAAGAGGGGGCGTTTGGAGTTATGGCATTTGTCTTCCCAAGTCACTGTTACATGTGATGGAGCCCTGCTTTCCTGGAGACAACTGAACACCTGCCTGCCCATGGGAAGCAGGGAATGAATTTCTTGTGCATTTCACTTGTTTGCACAACTTTTGCTTTACTTACTAACCTGTCTTTGTCTCAACCCATGAGGTTTCTCACTTTTACTCTTCCTAATCTCTCCCCTATCCCAACTGGTTGGGGAGCAAGTGAGCAAGAGACCGCGTGTGATGCTTGGTTGCTGGCTGGGGTTTAAATCACGACAATTACAAATCAACAAGACTATGAACAGGCAAGTCATGTTTACAAAATCTTGTTCAGTAGGGAAAAGGGACAAAGTCAAATTCCTTCCGAAAGAACTAAGTTAAAGGGCCCAATGTTTCAATATGAAGGACGATGATATACTTAATAAGTGTCAAACATTCAAGAAAGAAGAATACATTCCCTCAGTGACATACTGTACTGTTACAGGCCTTATTTTCATTGTGTTCTCGAATACAGTGTATTAGAACTTACCAGCTGAGGCTGCAAGAACATCTTTACAAAGCTTCAGCCAAAAAGAGAGCTTTTCGACTGCCATTGAAGTAAGCATATGAGTCAGAGTTTCTTTAATATCTTGGCACAATCTTTGATCCAGTTCTTTGTCCAGCAAGCCCAGCAATGCCCCCTCCAGGCCTATTTCTCTGATGTTAACATCTGATAAGAACAAAGTGAGAGATGAATGCTGAACATCACAAAACTGAAGTAACGACCACAGAAGCACCACTGAAGGTTGCACTCAGTATCTTGTGAAAAAGTATCTAGCTCTGAAGTACTTTCAAAATAATAGCATTAACTGCTTTAATACTGTGTCTAAATCATCCAAGTACAAAACAAACTTTGAACTTTTACAGAAACATACTAACAACAGGAAGAAAGTTACCCCAGGGAAAAAAAAATACCACCAGACTCCTGCTCTGAATTTCACAGTATAACTATCTGCACTCCTGAAAAAGCCATTATCTTTGGCCATCTGATTCTTCACACTGACTGCATTATTGCAAAACAGCTATCATCTATCTTTTCTGAAATTTTCCAAATGAGTTTGAACTGAAATCCAAAGTAAAATCATTTGTTACCACAGTCCTCCTCACAGGAAGGCACATGAGGATGAACTAGTGATCACTTACAGGCCTTTTAGCAACAAACCCAAACCTATAGGAAGTTAAAAATTCCAGGGACCCCCAGTTGATTAATACTAAACTAGTTCTCTGAAGAGGTCAACAGAAGCTTTTTTCTACAGGCTTTGTACACCCTCCCTCAATGACAGTTTTTTAATTTAAGAGGGAAAATAAAATGGGAACATGCACATAAAATGCAGGACTATGAAGCAGTTACTACAACAGCCACTGGCTAGACAAGCATAGGTTTCTCTAGAATCCCACTTGCACCTTCTCATTAGTGAGTCTTACTATCTACAATATATGAAAAGCAAAGCAATAGTATCTTCATTTTATCACCAAGAAAGGGTTTGGATGCTTCCATAGTTTGGTACTATATAGAGAACTGAAGCAGAAAATATTTTTGAGTTAAAGATTTCAATAACACAGCAAAGTTTTCATACCCCTAGTAGAGTGTGTTTAAAATTTATTACCAAGGTGTCAAGCTCTTTGATCTCAAAACTTCAATACGTTACCTGGAGTAAAATCTTCTCTACTCTCTTTAACTAATGCCACAGCATATTCCGACACCTCCGCAGCTTCTCTTTGCACAAGCTGACGTAAGCAAGCTACGACTGCACGTCTCAATAGTAAGTACGAGCTACAGAGGTTCACCTGAAACGTGCAAGAAGAAACAGTAAGATGGCAAACAAACTTTTACAGCAATACCTCAATAAGGCCATTATTTTCGGAACAATTGCAGTTATGACAAATCTACAAAGTAGTAAGCACATAATTGATGCTATTTTTGCTCAGGATTTTTTTTTTTTTTTTTTTAAAATTTTGGTTTGGTTTCTACCCCCAAATCAAAGGTTCTGCAATTCCTGTAATGAATTTTAACATCTCAGTACTTTTAACGTTTTCTCTCCAAAGACTAGTTTGGGGCTGGATCCAACTCCCACCGACATTGGTAGAAAGACCCCCATTAACTTCAATGACAGATGCATTGTGATCTCAACAAACAATTAACTTTATTCTTTGCCTACAGGGTATATATACTGGGCTTGGAAACTCAGTGTGAGAGAAAAGTACTCAAATCATCCTCAGCTGTAACTAGAGAAATGCCAGTGTAACCAAGGGCGAGGCAGTCGATCAGGCTTTAGTAAATCCAAACTGCATGCGTGGAAGTAGGTTTATAAGAAAGAGCAAAGAGAACACTGCTGCAATTTCCTTGCCAAAAATACTATACACTCAGGTTACAATAAATCATGTTCTAGAGAAAGCAAGAGGAAGGGTGAGAGTTACTGATGAATGTATCACACTGAGACAAGTCAGCTCTCCTTAGTTTCTAGAAAAAAAGTTTATAGCATTGCTGTATCTTAACACCACCAGGCCAGTGTTTGGTTTTTATACTGAAAAATACATGGTAACAGATTCATTATTACAGGAACAAGGAAGAACACTTTAAAAACCTCAAGGTTTTTTTTGTTAGAGTGGATCTTTCTGATTTGTATTTGCTCCCTTTCAATTTTAAGAACATTCTGAAGGATATCCTAAATATACAATGAACCAGCTGTATGGCCAGGCAAGATGGCCACACCAATATTTATGCAGCTGCTTTTAAATTAAGCTTAGGTTATCAGAAAAAAAAATATTCTCTAGAACTAAGCAATGGTGCACCCTTAACTGTCACCATCCTTTAAATAGACAGAGCTGAGTGTCTGCTGCAGGGAAACCTTGCAGTAAGGTCATGCTCCTCATTTGTCAGAAACAGGTCAATATATGTTAGTCAAAATGACTATATATATTAGTTAATACACAGTGAAAAAGAATAACTTAAGGACAAAAAGAGTGATAGACGATTTCAGCTTTGTTACTTTAACAAACCTAAGCTTCATCTTCTGAATTGCTGTGCATGCACATCTATCTACAATATTCAGAGTTACATATTTAGAACACACAAAGAGACACTCTCTGCATAATTCTTCCAAAAGAAAAGAAATTTGACTCCATAAGTAAGTCAGCAAGGTTCTTGAATTGAAACATTGAAACTTTTAAAAACAACAAGTGAGGCTTTTATTGCAACATTTATGCAAGCAGGCTACACATTCTACTGCAAGTTGGACATGCATAAATTGCATGCTCATTTTTAATGGGGAAAAAACGGAGGGTCCAACTGAGGCCACTGAATATGCAAGATGCACGTTTTTAATCTCTCTCATTCTCCCACATTTAAAGCAGGGGACAGGACAAAATAACAGACACAAAATGCAAGCATCACAAACAAACTTAAATGAACAAACGGTTCCCCTTCTGTGCTTAACATGTAAAAACAAAATTATGCCTCACTAAGCACATAAATGAAAAGTACATCTGCCATCTGCAGAAAGTTAGGAAAGCTCTGGTTAGGATGACAACGTAATGTCATTTGACATGCTAAAAGAAATTACAGTAAAATGGTTAAAAGCAAAAGATAAAAGATGAAATAAACGCCACTGCAAACTGCAAAAGTTTAGGATTAACAAGGCACAGGGACCTACCAACACAGAATTATCCAACAAGATTTCCTGCACAAAAACAAATGACAAACCAGTCATGACAACCAAAATATAGATATCACAGTGATACCAACCACACATGGAGACCTTTACATGTAAATTCAGCATATATTGACATTCAGAATTGTAACTCAAACATACCAACCCCCTAATTTGCTTAGTTCATTTACCTTATATTTAATGTTGAACACAGTTAATCTATAAGCGAGCTGCCCCTAAAATTGGTTCTTACACAGTACCAAGAGAACAGTGCAGTAGTTATTGACATTATGTACTCATTGTGTTTCAAAATAGCTTCAGTGTCTTGCAACTGAAAGCTGGTGTTCACCACGTTATAAGCTTAGGTAGATAAGCTCTTTAGAAGTCTGTGCTCACATAAGTTCACTTTAGAGCTAATATCAGACGTGATTAAAAGCATATGATTTCTATTCTATTGGAACCAAGAATTTAACTTTAAAGAATTTAAGCGTTACACTGTTAGATACAAAGCCCCCTGAAAAAAGATCCAATTGACAAAGAGAAAATACTTTCAGAAGCTCAAGAAGGGAAAGCAGATAATGACAGGCACACGTACACAACTAAAAAACCAAAACCAAACCAAACCAAAACTGAGCTAGTGAGGTTGTGCCCCCTTTGCCCAAGTCTTGTTTTGTTAGTGCTGGCTCAGTCGCAAACTGAATGGTCTAAATATGCTGGGGACCTGCATCACCTCATGCTCTAGGGGCTGGGAAGACAGGTGGAGGAGGCAGCCTAAGCTGCTCAGCATGCCTAAGGCCACATTTACTTGAAAAGAAAGGCAGCTTGAAGACACAGAAATTTTCTAGAAACCTTGAAGGAGAAGGGTGGGGTTGGTTGGTTCTATTGTTACTAAAAGAACCCCCAACATCTTTGCACATTTGTTTTCAAGATTTTATGAGTAAGAATTCATGTTTCTATGGACAGGAGAGGAAAAGATCATTTATCTGACCACAGATTCTTTGCCTCTCCTGTTTTTCTGCCTTAGGTAAGAATGTAGAGGTGAATATCCACAGCATGCAGCACCCAACTTTTATACTCTACTTCCCCTGAAGATTTCACAATGTGCTGCAGAGGACAGTCACACCTTCTTCTGCACTTGCAGAAATTTAAACTCCTGCTGAATGACTTGCTGAGGGTCACTTTGCAAGGCAAAAACAGGCAAGAGCAGATCTCTGGTCCAGTCTAACAGTTTATTCTGCTTCCCTAGCAAGGCAGTGATTTAGTGGGTGGAAACCAGAGGGATGAATGGTGAATTTTACAAATGCAGAAGGTCTGCTTGTGCAATGATCTTCTCACAGACCTGCAAAGCACAAGCTCAAACCTTCTTAGTTTATGACACTCCTGAGAGACGTATTGACATTTACCGAATTGTCAGCATCAGCAATATTGGTCCTACTTCTGTAACAAGTTCATGAGAATGAGCAAAGTTCACCCATGTAAGGTCACTGACTCTGGAGGACTCCTCCCCCAAGAAGCTCACAATTGTTTCAGCGGTGGAGGTGAACATGCATGTGTGCAAAGACACACACATACTCAAGCCATGAACCATGCTTCTTAATTGAGTAGTACAAAAATTTACAATCAGTAGTAGTGTATGCACAAGACACCTTTATCCCAACATCCCCCTTATTAGTAGGTACCTGCTATTAGAGAGATCATACTCAGCATGGAAGCAGACTGTACATGGACTTAACATATGATCCCAAATCCTAATACATCCTCTGAGCATGAGAGTGTCTTATATGATTGATTGTGATTTTAGTAATGTCAGAAAAAACGTGCTTTACCCAGAGAAGAAAAAATCATAGCTGGTCTATTTTAAAAGAAAGAACACTTTGGATGAGATCCATTTCTTCTGCACCTAGTATATCCATGCCTTACACAATGTGGGGCTGAAAGAGCTTCTCCTTCAATTTTTCCTGGCTCTTGCAATCACGTTTCTAGTCAAACTGAATAAAGATAAATGGAAGGAATCTAAACTTTATACAAAAATCAATATATGGTTACTATCAATATACAAGTGCAACCCACGATTGAATAGGAACTGTGTTAAGACAGATGAGAGAGATTAAAAAAACCCCTACCATACTTTGTCTGGGGTTTTGTTTTTTCTCTGATCTACAGGTAGACTAGAGAGTCTTACATAAAAAAACCCCAACCAATCAACAACAACAAAAAAAGCCAATAAAATCCCCCTAGCTGGCCCCCAAAACCCACCAAAGCTAGAAACCACCAAAATATTATTTTTGCTTTCTTGATAGAACTAAGTGCTTGGGAACAGCAGCTGTTCAAAGACAGAGAGACAAAAAGCAACAAACGAAAGGGAAAAAAACCAACAAACACTATCCCAGCAACCTCACCCCCCCCCACCTCTTTGTCAAATACAGCTGAAAAAGTTTCATTTATTTTTCCCAAAGACCTAGTTTAACTATTATTTACGTGTCAGAAATTTTTATACTGACTGCCAAAAAGCACACTGAAGCATTAGCACTACAGAAATTACAAAATAGAGAAATCTACATTTTTTCAGTCATTAAAAATAAAACCCAAACCAAGCCAAACAATTCTCAGTAATTAGCACACACAATTGGTTTTTTTTTTTTTTAAATTAATCCTTCACCTAAGACATAAATGCAGCAGAGTTAAAATACTGGCCACCATAAAATAGCTGGTAGAAATCCAGCACAAAGATGTAATGGATGGTATATCCTGCCAGACAACTGGCCTTAATAAGAATGCAATTGCAAACAGTTCAGAAGGCCAAGATTTCTACAGAATGTGATCTTCCTGTAAAGGGGAAGCAGAAGCAGGAAAAAAACCTGAAAAAATAGAGAATACTTGCCTGTAGGAGGATATGAAAGACCTCACCCCAACATAATGATCAGTTCCCCTGGTTAAAGACGCTTTTGCATTTTTTAAGTGTTTCTGAACTAAACATTTTAAAATACAGGATGTAGACAAGTAAACGTACTCACACATAGGCAGCTCACAAGGCTGGACAAGTTGACATGTCGAGGAGCAAACATGTGAAGCTGCTGAAGGCAAGAGATGGCTTGAGCCTGAACAAGGCAGTCAGGATTGTCCTGCATCACTGCACAGCCCAGGAGACAGGAAGTTCTTAAGGCTGAAACTGTCATACTGCTGCCTAAATTCAGGAGAAAAAAAAAGGTTTTCATTTTCAAAGCATCAACTTTTTTTTTTTTCTTTTTGTTTTATTTTCCCCAGAATATAACCTGTCTTGTTCCCAAGCTGCTCATAACTCTCATCCTCTGGAAGAATACCTTTCACATCTGTGTTATGCTCTCATATCAACGAGTAATGACCACACTGCTCTGTGGAAATTTCAGTGTCCAGTGCAGATTTCAATTGTCTACACCTTTACTAAGACACAGACTGGCTCCTAACTCTTGAAATATTAGTATCTTCTGTTTTCATGCTAAATGTAAGAATTTTCAACTCCAGGCAAGGCTTGGAGAACCAGTCCAAACAAAGGAAAAGATGTCAAAAGGAAACACTAGTTTTGGAAAATTAGCAGTCATGAAATCTTGATTGTATAAACTCATGGCCTGTGAAATATTGTCTTACAACAGGGAAAAAAAAAGTTATCATGCATTTATTTGTTGATAAAATTTGAATTACACATTCAAACAACGCTTAGCAATTTTGTTGCTAAACCAGACAAAGCTGAGACAATTGTCTATTGCATACCTTGCAACTCAGGGCCCAGTGTGGTAATAAGTGCATTTAAACAGCGACCAAGGCTTTGGTGAACTTCAGCGTGAGCAGGAGGCACAGTCAACAACAGCATGAGAACAAGAGATAAGGTGGGTTCCACGTGCACATGATACAAGGGGCCAGCTAAATCTACTACCAGTGACAGAGAGTGCAGCGCCCACGCCTGTAAAATAAGGGAAGCTCTCATGTCATGTCTATACGTTAGAATAAACATAAGATCCTTTTATTTGATAGTTGCACTTTCAGGCTTCAAAGGGACAAAGGGAGAGGTTATGTGAGGTAATACCTAAGAGGCTGGGAAGTGTTATTCTTACAAAAAAAAACTTCTACACCGCAATATAAACCAGTTTATTTGTAACGTAACATCTTTAGATAAGTGACAAGTACCTGTACATCAGGAGAAGTGCTGTCCTGAGATAAAGTATAAAGGATTCCAACACACGCATTCAGGTGCTGAGTAGAACCTATTCCTCCTAGGTACCTGTACAGACATCCCAGAGCCAAAGAATGACCTGTTCTTGATACCACGTCTCTAGCAGATTTTAGCCTATTAATTATAAAGAAAGAAAACTTCAGGAAAGCAAAGAAAAGATAGTATCACAGCTTTCTCTCTAACTTAGCTCAAAGTAAGATTATAGCAGCAGTTGCCCCCTCCACCTCCTCAGCTATGGTGCCCTGCAGGATTTAATCTTATGCTATTTAACATCATTCCATTAGTGCTTAAAATGTATTTTGAGGCAGCACAAGCTTAAGTGCCAGAAAGACAGTGATAACTCGATATTTATTTTCTAAGAAGCAGAAAGAAACATCTCCTAATCTCAACAACTAGCTTGGTAATCACCAAGACTGATACTATGTAGTAAGCACATCTACAAATGGAATTTCTAGCATATAATCAGCAACATATTTTACTAGACGTTATATTGCCAAAATTCTCAGTTCATTTATCATCTCTTATCTGAAGGAAGTACCAAAAATATTTTAAATATAATTACATGATGTTGCTATAACAGCAGCCAATTTATTTAAATATCTACATGCTTACTTCCACATTCTTCTTAAAGATCAGCATAACTAATAATCAAAGAATTGTTTGGGTTGGAAGAGACCTTAATGACCATCTAGTCCCAACTCCCCTGCCATGGACACCTCCCACTAGAGCAGGTTGCTCAAAGACCCATGCAGCCGGGGCCTCGAACACTTCAAGGGATGAGGCATCCACAACTTCTCTGGGCAACCTGTTCCAGCACCTCTTCCTGATATTTAATCTAAAACTCCCTTATTTCAGTTTAAAACCATTACCCCTTGTCCTATCACTACACTCCCTCATAAAGAGTCCCTCCTCATCTTTCCTGTAGGCCCCCTTTAGGTACTGGAAGGCTGCTATAAGGTCTCCCTGGAGCCTTCTCTTCTCCAGGCTGAACAACCCCAACTCTCATACAGAAGTCAGGCAGTGCTTTTTCCTGTTAATTTCTTAAGTGACATCAAATTCATGAAGGCAATCAGCTTTTAAAAATTATTATCATAATAAGGGCGAGGTAAATTTCTCAATTATATTTGTAGACTCAACCAGTAACTTACCGGACTCTTTTTAAACAAAAACTTACTTGTCAAAACTGACTTGTGCTAATCCAGCAGTGAAGGCACTGTCAGAAACCACCTGTGCCAATCTGGCCAAGCACTCTGCAGCAGCACATCTTAGGAGTGGATTATTGCTTTCCAAGGCACCCATTACCAATGTCAGGGCAGACCTTCTAACTTCTTCTGGACCTAGATTTCCCTTGCAGTTGGCCAAGTGCTGAAATAGATATCAAATATATTAATCAGTAAGTACAGTAAACAGAATGTGTTTTTCTGTCAGTCATGCAAAATTACAAGACCCATAGAAGGAATTTGATTTTCTCCCCCTTCTATCTAAGGAACTCCTCTATTTTTATTTGCTGTTTTATGAGTTGGAAGTCCAACTCGAGATAAGTGTACATCATAGCACAACACTATAATGTCAACGTTCTGATACTAAGAATTACTGGATAGCTTGCAGTAGAATACAATAAAGCAACACACTAGCATAAAATTCAGGAAATAACGTCAAGAAGAAAACCAGTGAAAACAGAATAATGACACCAAGAAAAATCCCATTCCAAAATAAGAGTACAAGCAAAAGCTACAGCAGTTATCTGGATTGCATATGAAGTACACCTCAAATACAAATATTGTACAATGGAAGGTCTTGCCTATTCTGAAAAGGTTCTGCCTTAGTTTGAAGAAAGCTTAAGAAGGGATGAAAGAAAACAGCACACACACACAGAGGAAAATACAAATAAAGCATCAGGGAAAAGCAACAAGCAGCAGACAGCTATGAGAAGATTTTACCAATTGTTACTTTTTTTTTTTTTTTACACTAAGAAATAAGAAACAGTGATAAAGACAGAAATGATACAAACAGAATTTTTCCATCTCTCTCCTATTTGAATGACACTAGTATGGTTGATAGTATACTATAGCGTACTAGAATGGGTTTCCCTAACCCTTACCATTAAAAAAGGGAAAAATTAAGCTGTGACTCTTCAGCGCTTAAGAAAAGTGTGACATCATAAAAAATATGTATTATCACAGGAAACAGGACTGGTCTTCACCTTGCCTATTAATCAAAACAAGAACTCCTGTCTAGACACATTTGAAGCAACAGATGCCATGTTTTAGTAACAGAGAGAGGGAGAAACAAAGGAGAGAGAAGATTTACCTTTAAGGAAGTAGAAAAGGCCGATACAACATTAAGTTGTACTATTTGTTGCCGCGATCCTTTTGTTTGCTTTATAGAATTCAGTAACTGTTCTAACACCTGGAGCCTTAAAGGAAACCAGAAAAGAAACTACAGAATTAAAAACTTAAGGAAGAAAATCAAGGATTTTTTATTTTATTTTAAAACACATGACAAGTCCTATACATTACAGAAACAGAGGTGTAACAAATCTATAATTCTTGAGCATTTTCCTCTAACTGGCATCTCTATCTACTACAAAAAAAACCCTCTATTCCACATTGGACTAAGTAGTTACTCTACAAACACAACCTTTTTGCCTTTGTTTTCTTAACATATATTCACAGATAATCACTAATATCTAAGGATCATCAAACAGATGTTACTGAAAGGAACCACATATGGGAGTGATGCATTTTGGCTTACAATTGAGAAGGGAGGAGAGAAAAGAAAAAGAAAAGGAAACTGCAGTTATCTGCAGCAACTAGTTTAGGTCTTGAGAAGTAGGTGAAGAAAACCAATAGCAACCTGGCCACTGTAGGGGCAAAAAGCTCAAACAAACAGAAAAAACCCTACAACAACAACTGAAAAAAAAGCAGTCCGTGAAGACAAAATAAGGAAGGAAATGCAAGTCAGAAGAACATATCATAGAGCATGTGGCAATTTTATTGCAGGAATGCTCATATCCAGTTGCCTTGGGATTCCACTAAATCCTGAGTATTCTAAGCAGAGAAGACATCAAGACCTGAGACTCGCATGCTGAGCATTCATCCCTTAATAGAAATTAAAAAAACATTACCACCTATAATGACCATGATCTGAAGTCTAACTACAGGTGGCTTGGAACATATAAAACTTTAAAAAAAGTAAGTAATAATAGATTTGCTCTAATACTACATTCAAGAAAATTACCAGCAGTGCTCAGAATAAGCAACTGCATGCAAAAATCCTGAAGAGTTCCATGCTTCAGCAAATGGTGTGCTTATAAATGTGAAGCAAACCAAAATGCCATGTATGCACTAGGAAGATACATACAAACAGCCAAAAATCAAGAGAAGTTTGTGATCCCTTTCAAGCATTCTTGTACCTTGACAGAACTGTGTTAAGATGCACACTCTTGTTTCTTCCCATTGACTTTTTATAAACAGTGAGGCAGAGTAAGGGTTAAATTTTACTAGAGTTTCCTACCCCTTTTGTCCCTTTTTGTTTCTAAGGCATTTGGTGATTATGTATTAAGCACTACAATAATCATATAAAAGCCCTTAAAATAACTTCTATTTTGTTCTGGCTATTGAGACAAAACATTATTTGTCTTGGTCAAGGGAATTTATTATAATGACAGTAACCTCTTACTGGATGTGCCTTTTAAACAGGAAGTCTAATAATTTGTTAGTCCAAATTATATCATTCAGATGGTTTACAGAATCCACTTATACAATTCATTGTTTTTTTCAGAACTGTTTTCCTCTGTGTTCATTCTCAAACACTGTGACCATCCCTTAACTTCTCCCAAATCCACCCCCCCTACTGCCCCCAGTTGCAGTTACTACTGTACCTGTGAGATTCTGCTACGTGGGAAAACATAACTCCAAAGAGACGAGTTGCTGCACTGATGACAGATAACACAGGAGGTAGCGGTTTAGGTACCGAATCACCTTTTACAACTTTCTCATAAATTGAGTAAGGGTCATACTCCAGACTGCCGCCAGCTACGCTGTTACCTAAAAGGAGCTGTAAGAAGGAAAAGAAACAAAAAAGCAATAGCCGTATTTTTGATCAAGTCAAAACCAGCACTGACCCAAATAACCAGAACTGTAGACAACCATAATGCCACAATTATACTAGACCAAAAAGTACCTGCTCTTCAATAAATCGGTGGTCAGTCTCCTGCAGTAAAGGACCAAGTAAAAGGAGATCATTCTCATGACAAAGGGGTGGAAGCAAGAATGTAGAGGCATCGATCTGGCTATCTGGGACAGTCAAGTCAGTCACTAACTCTTTTAGAACAGCACAGAAGCTTCCTTTAAATTAAAGGAAAAAAAAATAATCAAAATTTTCGGTTAATTACTTGCCACAAGCAAGTACAGAAATCTATACTGAATATATCCTGAAATAGCAACATCTATCTAAAATTTTTCTTAAGTATTCAAATAGTTAATTGGAGAACCTTCTGACTACAGGGGAAACGACAGAACACTAGGTTCAGATACACAAACTAAGCACATGGAGCAATCCAGAAGAAGAAAACCAGAAGCCTTCCCCTTTACAGAAGGCATAACGGTGTACAACTTCTAATCCACTAAGATAGTTACATTTACAATTAAAGTAGGGGGTAAAAGGCAGTTACAAGCACAGACATATTTTCTTCCATTTCCTGAAAATTCATGCTGTGGAATGTATCACACAACCACATAGGAATACTCAGAGCTGGCAAAGAAGATGTCACTTAAACCATCCATAATTTCGATGAATAACCAAAAGCTGCAGAACGTACTCCCCTATTTCAGGAGTCTGCATTCAAAGCAAAGCATGAGGAATTTACTGTAGGTTACCTTATGTGAAAGTTTTAACTACCAGTGTAAATTATCATATGTTGTACACAATATTTCAGAGAAGATTGCACATTATACATAAACATTAGGCATTCTGAGTCAGACTATTTTAGTTTATTAAAATAGTCCCTGCAGTGAGAGAACATTTCCAGTGCTGAACCACACGTGATGAGAAAGGTCTGGCTTATCCCATAAGTAAGTTGTGGTGACAAAGACTGCAGAACTGATCTTAAAAGAATGTGTACAGTCGTTATGCAAATATTACATAAGAATTTACCTCCAGAACATTAAGATTGCAAAGTCGAGTCCTCATGAGTTGAGAAATATCAGCATCAAGGGGGGCTTAACTCCACATATCCACTTCTTTGCATTTGGTTTTGTTGTTAGATGATCACACAATTACCCATTCACACTCAAGTTGCTTATAATTTTCCAACACAGAAGTTCCTCAAAGTGAGCCAACAGGGTTGCCAGCACCACGTGAGCACGAGCAGAACCATTTATACCACTGGAGCCCATAGCTGCAACCAGCTGCTTTACCCTTCCTGAGCCTTGAATCCACCCTGAGAAAGTCAACTTTCTCCCTTTTGCCCCCAAACTCCTGTCCCCATCAGCCTCCCTCTCTTCCCTGCGGGCCTCTGCTCCTTTGCCTGCCTCCCTAAATAGCAAGTAGGTCATTTTTCCCCCCAAAATGCTTAACTCAAAGCTACATGCAAAGGGTTAGCACTATCAAATATATTCCAAGATGCACATAGTGTGTGAAAGAGACAGAAATCAAGCCTTTTAAAAAACCCACAATAATTAACAACAACTATCAACTGCTCTTTCATTAATTATTACAGATCACAATAAAAAAAAATAATTGAAAAATCCCCTTTCTCTGAAAACAGCTTTTAAAATAAAATTTAATGGAAACACTCAGCAATTTTTAACCAATGTGGCACTTATTTTAGTCCCAAACACTCGACCATCCTCAACATGTCAAGTAATGTTATCGCAATGTAAAGCAATTCAAAATTTTGAGCCAGAGTGCTGCCCCAGCATTCCAGCTGTTCATCTCAGCCTATTAAGAAAGAAGTGAATGCTTGTATTTGATTTTACGATTTAGACAGTGGGACACAATAAGCACAAAAAGCTGAGGAATGAAAAGAACCCTAATGAGTTGTCTGACAAAACACATTAATTTCAGTCCACAGAAAACATCAATAAATCTAATAATCAAAATCCAAACTACTGAAATTATTTGTGTGAAATTATCAATTTGGACATGATAAAAATGAAATTGTTTATTATTTTTAAGTCACAGGAAACAGATTTTTCAGCCTACAATATGTGAGCGCATCTGCATCCAAAACTGATGACACGTGAAAACAATCAAGAATAAAAACTACTACCTTAGGAACAGAACTTGATTTTCCCAGCTTAACAAGTTCATACCTTGCACCAGGTAAATTGCAAAGTCTTAACCCTTCACACGTGACGCAAGACAGTAACTGGAACACGTTAAAAGTTTTTCACTGATGCTCAAGTTAACCTAATACATTCTTGTCACATCTGCCTGCTGAAATAATGCAAAAAATCATCTACTACTCACAGCAGCCTTCACGATTCTGCTGTTTGAGCAGATCCTGATTTTTATTGATGCCAGAAAGCAGGAAGAGAAATATCAGAAAGGCAGAAAGAGCACCAAACAGAGCCTAAACAAGTTCAAGTATCTCAGGCGTCAGAAATCTAAAGGTTTGAGACAAGAAGGAAGTTTGGAGCTATGAATACAGAATCTGTTTTCAACCCTTCATTTTGCTGGGTGTTTTGTTTTGTTCCTCCTCGGCCAAAGAAAAAAAGCTTTGCACATTGTCTGCAGACACTAAAAGCTTGAGTTACAACTCCTACTATACGACCCCACTGAATTTCTCAAAAAGAAATACCTTGCACACTTCTAGTCTCTGGCTAACTACCCAGACTGAAGAAAATGAAAAGAAAATAAATAGAACCATGAGCTGGTGAAAGCTTCTCATTCACTGTGTCACTCTGAGCCATGCAAAATGTGGCAAGCTGTGCAAAACAAGAGTACACCTACTAGTCTTCCTAGTGACAACGACTAAAATCAGACACGAAGAAAAGCACCCTGGGGTTCCATAATCATATCGTTTTTCCATATAATTTATTGTAAAAAATCCTAGAATTGTAAAAAATCCGTATAGTTCTGCATGAATCTGTTATATTGCAAATAATACAGAAAGAAAGGTACTTGTTTCAAGCTCTACCTTAAAAACTTTTTTTTGCATTTCTAAATAATGCGTACCTGCATGTTGAAATATGTAACAGACCTTGCACATAAACTCTGGCAAACATATGCATTTTCATTCTTTCCCTACATGTTACAAACACGTGAACAAGGCTGAGACTACATCTGTCAAACTACTGTTTGGATTATGAGGCTATTTACAAAGCTGTCAGCAAGATGACCACTTACTAACCTTTCAAGCTTTTTCTTTATTTATTGGTTCTACATTGCAGCATCCCCAGCGAGGATGCTCTCCCTGTTTTACAGATCACACTGTAAAATGCTCTCTATTTTTCGATAAAATTAGTCCACATGCAAAAAAGCGCCAACAAAACAAGAAAGCACTAAGAACCACCTCCACACAAATATTTGTATTCTATAAATCACTGCCCCTGTAATAAACAAACCAAAGAAGTAACTCTCTGTAAGGGATGGAGATGTCATTTTAAGTCCAAGTCACAAATGGGTGCTATACACTATGCTTCAAGTGTTACATACAGAGCTCAAATGCAGCATCAGCTTTAAGGCAAAGGTCAGGGATTTGTCTTTATGAAGATTCACTTTGCAGTTACCACTAGATGGAGCAGATTATTTGAGGAAGTATTCCTTCTGTGATACAGAAGACACAGTCACAGTCAGTTCAGTGGCTGGCTGCTCCCTATTCTCTCTGTCCTGATGAAATACCCTGTACTTCTCTTTGCAGCTGTGAAACACTCTGGTTCCTTATTTCAGCCCACACAGTACTCTACAGCAAACCATATTCACAGGACAAAAGACAACAACGATTTAATGTTTCAGTTGAACTATTAGACCTAACTACACTGCAGTTACTGGGTTAGAGGATTAGGTTTTAAAGACTGCTAGTTATGTTCCGCTACAGAACAGTGAGACTGTCCCCAGATATTTTAAATTTTTTTGAAATCTTTTCTTTTAATCTACAATCTGCACAGAATCAGATTAATGCATCTGTAATATATAAATCTACTTGAAGCAATTAACTAAATTATTGCAAATGACTGTATTAAATTGCTTTATGTTAAGATTACACCTTTTGGATTTAGGATTCAATGGAAAGTAAAACAGGCACCAAAGAAAGTAAATTCCTCAAGCAAGGATCCTTAAAACAGCAAGGATGTCTACCTTCAAGTTTCAATTAAAAATAGGAAAAAACTCTGTAATAGAAGATTATGAATGCTACCTTGTCAAAACTGTAGTGAAGTCACTACATTTTCATCAAATCCAAACAGAGGGAATAAATTTTGTTTATTAGAAAAGGTGGAACTAACCCTTGCTAGCTGAATATGTGTTGAACAAAAACTTAAAAATGAGCCCATGGCACCTTTAACAGTCCTTTTAAGGAAATACCTACCTTCATAGGTCTTTGGAGGCAATACTGCTAGTAACTCATACAGCTTATGTCTGTAAACTGTTGATGGTGTTTTTAAAGAATTTCCATATGATTTATATATTGAAGAAAGCCTTAAAATATAAAAGCACATCAGAGATGTTAAAGACTTCAAGCATTACGCAACACTCCAGTTTCATCTGTACCACTTTACTGAATACTTTTAAAATCTAGAATATTGTAACTACTGTTTTGATTTGCATTACTAGTAGTAGAAGCAAAACAATTTATTTTCCACGTTCTGACACAACCTCCCTGGGCTCCGTTCCCAAGTCATTACTTTCATTTAATACTAGAGAAATAAGCAAGACTTTCTATTGCTTTTGATTGTATCTGTATTTATTATAATTAACTTTTTTTGGTGGATGTATCTCTGTAAATTCAAGTTTAGAGCCCAAATAGATTAAATCAATACATATTCTGAAGGCAAAAATTTAAAAATTATAAAACCCTGCCTAGCTTAGCTCTGAATCTAAATACTAAAACCTTTTTGTCCAAGCATATTCTTGACCTTTGTTTTTCATTGCATAAAAAATGATCATGCGTAAACATGAATGCATATGTTTGATTTAAAAAGCGGAATAAAACCACTAACTCAAAAACATGCAATAATTTCTTCCCTAGCTTTATCTACATGAAACTGGAATCTGCACGATACATTATGCCAGCCATAATCTTCAGCTATCCAGCTGATTTCTGTACGCTAATTTTTGTACTTTGAAAAGAAAGTTCTTTAGAAAGTGCATTAAATCAAATACAAGAAGATTGCTCTGCAGCTTTTCAAAACCAGAATCTCATTTAACAGTTCGATACACGCACTTACTGTGTCAATAAATCAACAGCACTTGGGAGAGGAGGAAGAAGTCTCTGAACAACTTCATCCGTAAGAAGACCAGCACAGTGGGAAACAAAGCTTTTGATAGCTAGAAAAGGAATTGGATTTTAACTTACTAAGTGTGAGATATCTAGAAGAAAAATAATGACATTAGTGAAGTAATTACATTATTATCTCACTAATAATTTAAAAGTAGAAGAAAGCATGTAAAAAAAAGTTAAACTACTTTTACCAATAACTTAAGAAACTGGCAGAAATCTTCAATGGAAAAAAGTCATATTTACAGATGCACTGTTTTGGTGTCTCAGCTTGGACATTCATACACTGACTTTTAACTGCATATATAAATGCAAGCATTTTTCACTTTTTGTTACAAACTGAGCTACAGAATTTAGCTCAAGTTCATGACAACAAAAAAAAAAGAAAAAAAATGGGAGAAGGATGATGTTCAGATGACCCACTGCGTACTGCATTTTCTATTTAAATTTAGCTTAAGTACTATACTTTAAGAACAACTTATATATACATGAGTATTTGTCATTATTTACAGAAAATTAAACTTGAGGTAGTAGTTCAAAGCACTTTGAGAATATGCTATTTTCAAAAGCAAAATAAAATGTTTAAAGGTTCATTCAGTTACTTCTAAAATGAAATTATTATTGAAATCCACACTTTCTGATAGATTTCAATAGTGCACGAGAGGGGTGATGACTGTACTAGGGCTCACATTTCTGCAATGCCAAGAAACCATTAGTACTCTAGAAGATATGACTGAAACGTATTTAAGTATTTGAAGATCAGCAGCGTCATCCCTTGGAAACCCAAATTCATAATACTCCATAATGAAAAATTGCAACCTACCATAGAGCAGGTAAATGCACAGAACTTTTTACTGGCTGAGAACTGCAACTTCTTACTGTAATTTTCCCAAGAGTCTCCCCACCCTCCCAAGAGTGTTTGACTGACTCACCAGTTCCATTTTGCTCACAGTAAGTCAGCCATTAGGAGACAGAACTGCTGTTTACCAAATATAATAGGAATGTATGAACAACAGAACATAGCCTGGTTTGGGTCTTCATTCCTTACTGTGATATGTATATTAAACAAGAGAAGGGAAGCAACCCTCACGATATCATTTACTATTTGGAAGTTAACTGATTAGAAGAACAAGAGGAAAAATCCCTCTTGGGTTTTTTGTTTGTTTTTTACAAAAATGAAACACATGTATGTAAATATAGATATACAGGTAAGCATATCTATACACAAACACAGATGTTGGGAAGTGAATACATCCTTTATCATTCAGTGAATAAAACACAGTATGAAGTATCACTATTCTTTCAGAAGGAAAAATAAACAGCCAAACTATAATTATGCAGAGAAAGACTCAGTAAATCTCACTCACCACAGAGAGCACCAGCACGACCTTCCAGTGTTACTTGCCAGGTAAATGAATCTCCTCGTGTCTTCTCTGTTTCCAGGTCTCTAGGAGATGATGGAAAGATGCACTTCCACAGTAACAGCATTCGTGGCAGGTGGTGTTGGACAACTGCAGGACCTGTAAGTGTTGACAGTTGTCACGCCAATGTAAGGATTAATAATGTTTCTTTGTTTCTTTGCTTCTTTTATCTATGTCCACAAAATCATTACAGCTGTGAACAAAACATTATGCTACTTTCCCAGCCATCTCATAGATCATTTCTCAAATGTTTACTGTCTTGGTACTCCACTATAGTTTTCATATATAACTACATACCCACTGGCACACTTACAAGAATGCCACCAAGCCAATTATATTCTCTGTTCTATGAAGTACAGACCCTGTGGATCACCAGCAAAAAAAGAGGTGTAATAAGCAATAGTGATGTTCAGAAGGGCAAACATTTGCTATGGGTTAATGTACAATCTAAGAAAAAACTGGGAGTTGTTGGGCAGAAGTAACAGCTGAAAACATGAAAAGTGCCTTAGAAGTATAAACACAGCTGATAAAATACAGTCTTCAAGAGTAATTTAGTGATCACAATCAATAATCTGACCACTAATAAGTACCAGAAGGTTCTGTAAGATTTCAAATGCCTGACAAGAGAGAAATACAAATGATTAGCTCATTTTATTCTGGGATAGATCTTTAAAAAAATAAAATCAGTATAATTCTTCAGGACCACAAAGATACTTGATTAGATTGACTTTGAAATTTACTTTCTGCATCCAATTAATAGACGCCCCACTCAGCCACTGTTTCTCAGACATTGCTCTCAATGAACTAACAGCACATTTGGAAGAAACAACATTTTTATTTCTTTTTTTTTCTAAAGATTCTGATTGACGACGTTTTTTAAGAACCATTTTTCATTAAACCCGGACAAGTGCTAAACAGATGAAACATCAAAAGAACTAAAGTCAGAGAAGGAATATAGAACAGTTTATTTTAGTTTAAGAAAAATTGTAGAAAGCTTCTACCTAGTGTCATGAGGGCCGCTATCAACAACCATCCAGCCTGTGTTCGCTGCAGTGAAATGCGACTGTTCTGAGAAGCGGAACACAACAAATCCTCTGCTACTGCCATGATTACCTTCAAAGTTAAAGGAAAAAAAACAAACCAAACAAACAGAGCATCAGCATCTTATTAACTGTTAAAGGATTTTTCAATACTATTTCCCGCGATACTCAATCCTATTTCAGCGCCCACAGATAGAACGCCATCACCTCACACTACAGCAAGAAACTCAGGCTCCTAGAGTTGCAATGACCACCTTCAATAGTAGTCTGGGATGGCTTCAACAGTTCCCGTAGGATACTAGGTAATGTATTTTGCTGTTCTGACCCCTTCTTTTATCTGCAGTAAGGTTCCAGCTGATAATTCTCACAGGAATACGTGTGACAAGGATAAAAGTGTTCCGATATTCTATTTATGCCATTTCCACAGAAAAAGGATAGCATGAGACCTACAAATTAGAGCTCAGAAGAAGCAATGAAAGGATTAACAATCTTTTTATCCCTGTCTATCATTATCTCTGATAGTTTTTAATCAACAAATGGCATGACTAAACAAACAATTTACACTGGTACGGTACGGTGAGAATTAATCTTATCTTAGCTTTTGCAAAATAATTGCATGTGCCTACTGTTATGTGCTAAATGCAGGGTGTCAATCTGTGCTTGTTACCAAAGTCTGAGTTACCTAGAATTTACATGGAGAAATGCACAGCGTGTCCCTGGACAACTACTACAGTGTGGCTACAACTTCAAAAAGTATTCTGCAAACGGCTTGCTTCAATTGTGTTTCATATAAACCAAAGTAAGTATTCCTTACACCTTGCATTATGTCTGGTTGCCAAAACAAATTGCTTGTCAATTAGTATCACAAGTAAAAAGTGTCATTATCACCTCAGGATAGCCCATTTCCTTCTCTAATTTTTATGCACAGTATAATTTATTTGGACACTACAGGCAACGTCCTTCTGTAACTTATTTGAAAATTATAAAACCTCAACTTGCACATGAAAGTTTGCTTCAGGAAAGTCTGAAGTTTATACACTTCCAAAACTCAATGAAATATCAACAGTCTGAAAATATTAGTTTCCCCAATTGCATCATGCTACCAGATGGTTGCAAATGAAGACATTTATTTTGACAGACTCTTGGTAGATTTAAAATATTTCATCCTAAAATTAAAATGGCACCCTGTTAAATTATACTATTAAAAGTCACTAACAGCTCAGTATACTTAAATTGCCTGTTAAACAAGCATCCTAGAAAGGATTTCATTTGATGATTTTTGACATTTTTTCTCTCTGTGTACTAGAAGTGTCTTATTTTTGAAGGATTTTTTTGAACTGAAGGGTAAGCACTAGTACAGAATGCCAGGTATATACAAACCCACTAATTATTTTGTTCTCTTGAATAGGTTCCACCTGTAACTAACCACTCTCTCAAAGGAAAATGCATTATTATAAAACAGTTTCTGTCCAGGTCACTGCTGTCTACATTTGATACTTCCTTTTCAAAACTGCTCTGTTTAACACTGGTCTCTTTCAGCTCCTCAGAAGAGGAGTTAGTCTGGAATCTGGCAGCATTCCTGGGAGAAAATGGAAAACGGTTTTTGTCAACTCCTCCGTTCTCCCCCCCTGCCAGCTCAGTACAGAATGCAGTGTCTCTCCCACATGTTTCGGTGACCTCCCATACGTCTTCCTGGCCCTACTTCATCCTATTCTATTCCTCTAAAAGAAATCTTTGTTAAGAATTATGTTTCTCTGTTAAATAAAAACTTTAGCTCAACTTAGGTGTATAGTATTTGAATGGCACTTCTTATCTATACCACTGGGCAAATGATTAATAATTTTGTTCTCTGCCCATGGTCTTTCAGTAATCAGAAGGAAAAGGTTTTAAATGCTAAGAAAATTGGGCTTTTTTTTTACATTTTATTTTACATTTATAAATTGTTTCATCAGCAGTTGAGACTTTGAATGTTGAGAATTGTAGCTAGCAAACAGCTGCTGAGGAGTGGCGTGGAATTGTTAGTACTCAACAAAGCTGGAAGGGTGGGCTGGATTCACTGCAAGGGATATTTTTCCTAATGTACTAAAGTATTCTTTTCATCTTACAGTGGTGTAACAACAAGAAAAAAAACCATAAACCTTGTGTCAGTGTGTCACTTCTCTTAATATCTGCTGGCTCTGAAACGGGTATTTTCAGCACTGAGAATGTGTTTCTACATTATGCAGGGAATTAGCATCTACTGCTATTTGTGTTGCACCACAGTTTTCCAACTGTGAGTAACTTCATTGATAAAGTTCTCCTTGAGATGGAAATAGATGCTTCTTCTGGTCTGTATATATATATACACATCTGCATATTCCTAAAACTTCAGAGCACAGTATATCCTGAGGGATTGGTACAAGGATTTTAGACTGTTAATGCAATAAAAAGGTAGCAGTGTGAGTGGCTAATATATTCATCAGTGCCATGACACAGGAGAGAAAAACACTTGCTTATTTGAGTTATGGTATGTTTCAAAATCCCCTTCTTGAGGAAAGAAAACATCTCATGAGTATTATACTGGGTTCGGTGATCGTGTCATAAAGAATGCATGTAAATAGTACTGCAAAAACACCAAAGAACCACCTACAAGTGAAGTCTTCAGATCCTACCTTCCCTTTTCCATGTGGAATTCCCAAAGGACAGTGTTTTACTGCACCCAGCAATGCAGCAACAGCAAAACTGTAGCCAGTTATAGCTTCTGGGGAGGATTTCAATACACTAAGACGTTCAATGCAACGATCCAGCAGCAGGGACACGTAGGAGGGCAATGCAACTGCAATACAGCGTAAGCACCACGCTGCTGTTAGTCTGACTGAAATGCTGGGATGGAGAATGACAGAAATTACTGCTTCCAGAACTCCTGAAAAATAAAATGCATGAACACACATAAGAAACAGGCAAGTAGATTGTCAAACAAGCAAAAATGCATAGAGAGGACTAAGTGAACTTACCACTATCGAGTTTCTATACTTCCCTTTAGAAAGTACTATTGATTTTTATTGTGAAATATTTCTTATCAAATTTAAATGCATCAATACGTCAAAAAAATTATCCCGAATCAAAAGTAAGAATATGGAGAAAACCTAACATATTATACAGTTATTCACCAACATGCACAGAAAATATCTGTAAGTATTCTCAAGGAAGCAGAAATTCATGCAGGGGAAACACATCCATTTGAACCCATCCAGAAAAAACCCCAATTCTCACTGCAGCTAAATGAAGACAATGAAGGTACATGAAGACACTCAGCTCAAACTGATTTGCTGTAAACATTACAAAGTGTTGGACTTAAAATACAACCCTTAATGGAGTTAAATATGATACTGATTTGGGGTTTTTTTAATGAACATACTAATACAGCCTGAGAAGATAGAGAACTCTTTGGGCAATGCCTGAAGATTTCCTACCAACTGCTCTTTTTTTTTTTTTTTAAGTTTAGTGGAAGAAAACTGAGAAGGATAGAAGAACTAAGGAGACTGAATGCCAGAAGAACGTTGCCATAGTCAATGCCAGACAAAGGATCCAGACAGATTTGAAAGAACTAACAGTCTAGCTATAAGAAATCAGAGATCACAGTGAACAAAATAATATATTTTGTACTCTGGATTACAAAGTAATTCAAGGCTTGTACCTGTACTGGAGTCTTGCAGTAATGGTGCTGCTGTAGTTCCTAAGCCATGGATGAGACTCCCCAGTTCTTGAAGTGCACACACAAGCACATGCTGACTTGCTGTTACATCTGCTGTACTAATTCTTGTTTCCAAGTTACTGTCACTCATTGCAGCATCTGATAACACAACACAGGAAGCTCCCCATGAAATCATTACCAAAATGAAACAAAAAGGATTCTGCTATGGTAAATCTTTTTCTTTTGCGCTACAAGGATGATGGTGGGAGATCAGCAGCTTTATTTGGAAGTTTTGTACAAGACTTCATCACGTAAGAAATCTGTTTTCTCCAGGGGAAATGCTTATTTTGTCAATTAGGAACCATCCGTAGCATCAGCTGCTCTGAACAGGAATGCAGAATCTGTCTAGATGTATACATACATTTATATACGTATTAACTGCCTATTTAGCTTATTTTACAATACTGTCTATACTTTATTGATGTGTATATTTACTATCTTCTTATATTTGTAATCAGTTAGAATTATATTCACCAAGAAAGAAGTGTTTAAAATGATATTTAGAGTTGTGTGAGTACACACATGCAGAAACACAGACACACACAAACAAACACACAGCCCAAGTTAAAAGCAAAGCAGTACATCAAGAGCCCTCTACATTATTATGGTAATAAATCAGCACTATATATTCTATTTCTGCAGTCACTGGATGAGGAAGTCAGACAATAACTTAAAAAAGGAAAAACAGAGGCCCAAATGGATAATCTTGTTAGAACCATACCCACAACTTTCTTCAGTTTCCAGATGGCCTGACAAATCTCCTTGGCAGCTGCAATTTGAGCTTTTTCCCCAAGAAGGCCTCCTACTGTAGCTCGAAGTATAAATGAAACACAGCGGCGACAGCCGATAGCATCCATCTGACTCTGAATAGCCTTAGGGTGAGACTGAGACACCAGATCTAGAATATGGGAAAGGAAGGCAGAGAAGTTCCTTTCAAGCCATTGTGCTCCTAATGTAGAGACAAATACCACATATGCCTGGAAGAGATTTGAAAAGAAGCCATATTTTAGATCAAAATCATCTGGAAGCCCATTGCCAGCTATCCCACAGAATATTTTTTTTTTTTTTAAATCTCTGCACATTGCCACAACTAGAACATCACTAAACGGAGATTACTTAGACGTTATGCATCCATAAATCACACCTGTTCTCATTTCCAGGTAGCCGCAATTTTTTTAAATCTATTTAAATAATTTAAGTTACTATCACAGCTGTACTAGCACTATTGCAGCCTGCTTTGTCTGTAAATTAATTGAAGCTGCTTGCTCACGTTATTTCATTCCAGAGTGTGAGAAATGGCAGTTTACCCTGCACAGGCACTTGTTATGTAAAACATTGTGTTTGGTCTCACTGAACAACAGCTTCCAGCTATTTAACATTCTGCACGTGGAACCCAAATTTAATGTATGAATGCCTTTTAAGAAATACTATGTTACAAAACTATAACCCATAACCCTGAGAGAATTCTGTTATTATAGACTTTGAATTAAGGAATATTTGCAGCCCCCAAGCACTGCTTTTCATCTCAATGAATTTGAATTGTTTGCCTTGCAATGGAGGTACCATAAAAAGACTATGTTTGTCACAACAAAGAGAAAGAATGCAGAGTCACTTTACAAATCTAATCACCACAGGACCACTTATTTTGCCACATAATACACTCCCTTACAAATGCCTAGCATGTGCACATATTGGATTCTTTTTTAACGAGTAGATGTGCTACCATCATGACAATGGAACACAAAAAAAAAGAGAATATGCAAACAAACAAGCAAAATTCCTCACAAGAAAGTTCAAAACTACTACCCGTATCAACAAAATGACATATTTGCCTCATACACACTTTGTCTCCTGTCTAATATTAACAACAAAATTCTTCACATAAAACAAAGGGAAATACTGTAGATGGAGAAATTGTACCATTAGATCCTATTAGCATCTTCACAAATACTATGTAGGCTTCATAATGTACCAGTACATTACTCCTGTTTTACACATTTGAAAACTGAGGAATTCAACAGGATAAACAGACTTGTGAAGAGTCATACTGCCATGGCTACATTTTGAGCCTGGCTGTGTCTTGAACAAATAAAAATTCTTCTTCCATAGGTAAGAAGTCATCTTCAGTATTGTTCTTATTTTTTATTTATAATAAGCTGCAATTCACATAATAATTAATACATTTTATAACTGCAAGTGTTTCCTGCTCACAGGCACTGATAAACATTGTGCTATTTTAACTGTTCTGGTACAGTTAGTGTGTACCATCTGGCACAGGTACTATTGTGTTAACGTAGGAATGCATGAAAAAGGAGACAACCTCCAAAAACCAGTACAAATAGTCAAAACACTGAACTGAAATATCTGTTCCTGGAAAACTAATAAAACGACCGTGTGTACAGAACACCCCAAGAGTCTGGCATGCGTTTTTTAGGCAAATAGCTGTCAAGGTATTATTGTTCCCCAGCTTTTCTGTCTCTCTGCCAGAAGTTAATGTTTCCACTCAGCGTGGTCTGAGCACAGAAGACAATTTGTGAGCACATTTTAGCTGTTCCAGTGCAAAGTCTAGCAGATTCAAGCTAATTTACAGATTTTTTGCACTGCAGAAGTTGAAATGCACTGAGAAACTGCCTTACTGGCAGAGAGATGGTTCCAATAGCTGTGGGGACTGTAACATATTAAAATAATCACAGCTGTTTGATATGTAAATGTTCACCATGACCTTTACTCTTGATTCACAGGCATAACATTTGAGTATCTGGGTCTTAGCATGCAAATGTTGTTTAAGATTTACAGGAAGAAGCAAATCTCATATTATCTGAAAAAATTATACTGCTTTTACCAGCCTGTATTATATGGTCTGACTTCAGTCATGCTCAGTTAACAAGATTCTATCCTCTAACTGAGCATCCTGGAACACAGCAAACCAGGTGCTTGGGTTTTTCCCTCTAAATTCTGTTTTTCTTACTTTTCACGCATTTATTCAAAGCAGAACTGGGAATGTCCCTATATAGAAGGAAACTATTCCAGGTTCAAAGAACTCATGAAACTTCCTTCATTTTCAGACATCAGTATTAAGTTTTTAATTGAAAATCTGAAGAAAGTACTTATTTATATCTCTTGCTTGATGTTCATATAACGTGAAACTTTTAAGTGTAATACATATTTAATTTTGAAAATTTCAAACTCCCAGGTAAACAATAAGCAACATCACAATTTTTTTTTTTTTTTAACATAATTCAAGGTATAAATCATTATTTTATATAACTCAAATTTAGTCACGGGTAGAGAAAAAGATATAAGTGGGGTGCAAAACAGTTATCATCGGATCATTTTGCAATCTCAGAGAAGCACAAATAACGTAATCCAAACCTGGGTGACTCCAACTCTAACATCTCTGCTGACTGAACTTGTCCCTTTCAACATATCGCCACTGGCTCGTAGAAACCCACAACTTCCGCGCAGAAATCCAGTTCCCAAGAGCTCCATCACTTCTTCCAAAGAGATTCTGCGGAAGTTATGCCTGGTGGATGCTAACAACAGACGTAAATCTTTAGAGGAATAGCTCTGTAAAACTTGTGACATTATAGAATAAAAGGTTCCACTCTAATCATTTTAGAAAAAACATTTTGCACAAATCCACTAGCACAATCAAATCCAAATACCGTTTGAGCATAATTTCAC
The DNA here is from genome assembly GCA_013400055.1 of Nycticryphes semicollaris. NCBI lineage: Eukaryota > Metazoa > Chordata > Aves > Charadriiformes > Rostratulidae > Nycticryphes > Nycticryphes semicollaris. The sequence continues at coordinate 857,706 of VXBJ01004676.1, read as the reverse complement.
AACAGAAACTCAAACACTTTAGGAGTCACTGCTCCAGTGAACCACAATATTCCTCAGGTTTTCTGCTTCAGCTACCTTTAAACAGTTTAGGCCATCACCTCTCACACATACAGACATTTACCCACCCTCAGTATTTACCATCTATTCTAAGCTCCCTCTGCAAAAAGGTCTGTATGGTCTACTCCTACCATCCAAAGACTCACGGAAAGCTCGACATATTCTCATTGCAGCTTAACCGCCAAAGGCGGCCCCTCTATTCCAAACTCCAGACAGGGCAGATAAGGGGCACAGCTACAAGCTCTCTTAGAAACAAAAGCACCTCACCTTAACAAGATTAGCTCTCCAAAAGAATAATAGAATATGTTTACCATCTTCTAGGAAAATGAATTATCCCTAATTGCTATTCTGATGTTTTATTTCTTGATAGAAAGTTCATATAAAATACATGCCAGGACACGAGTGTACAAACTTTGCATGATGACTGCACACTGTACAAACTTAAGTGACCTAAACTTTTCACTTCATCTTTCATTCTCTTTCAAGTATTGAAAGTAGAAAAGGAAGGAGAGGATTTGAGATAATCGTGTCCAAAAAAACCTCAAACCCAATCAGACCAACATCAGCAGGTTATGCAGAAACTTCAGTGCTCTGTACTTCTTCATGTACTGCTCCCTCCACTCTCTCCCAGCCCCTTCCAGCTCCCCCAGATTCTGTCTCACTTAGCTCTTTTTAGTTAAAAAGTACCAAAATAAATAAAAATAACTAAAAAACCCCAACCAAACAGTTTATGAGCTTCTCACATAACCTTATCTTAGGACTTCATAAATACAACCACGCTTCTTACAGAGATTAAGCTGAGTCTATGAAGAGGTCACAGTATTATCTTTTTTTACTTTATTGGGAAAAGATGAGTGCTGCTTGATTTCTGCAATACAGTAACTCTCTCCAAAAGATTATTAGGAATTATACATCAGGACTTTATAGTTTCCAATGCAAATACACAGCCTCAAGAATTTTGAAAGGCAGTAAATTCTGCTTAGAGGCATCTAATTTTGTCATTTGCTGCTTATTGCACCGAAGGTCTTCTCTGATGTCATGACAAGCAGAGCAAACAGTCTGAATCACACTTACACTGCAGCCTGTTATATTTTGCTTACATGACAGTTAAATATTTAGCTTTGGGCTTCTGAGATGGGACTTAAAACAACCAGTCTGAATGACACCAAAGACTGGAGATGTTAAATTCATGCCAGGATGCTTCAGTTAGATGAGGTACTGCCTGTCAGCAGAGACTGGTACATAGCCTGTTGAGTGAACAACACTGCAGGCTCGTTTCTGCTTCCAATCACACTCGTACTGCTGCATAATCCAGGTGTGACATCCACAACTGAAAAAACAGCTTGGAAAGATAACCTTAACTTTTTTGTTTGACAAAGTGACACTCCCTCAAATCTTAGTGCTTCCTACGCTGCTGAAATTAATCTTGACTAATTTCCCTCCATGTAATAAAAATCTTGTAACTGAGTTTGAGAGTTTCTGATCGTGTGACAGATTTTTTACAATTGAGGAATTAGCAAACAAAGTGTATACTTTACCTGCTGGCTGTTTAGATGTTAGAGCTCTAGCCAATACTGTGCCTAAAAGTTTTGAAACTGCTAATCGTACATCGTAATTGGAACCTTCAAAGGATTTAAAGCACAAAGTCACAACACTATCCAGATCTGTGCTCCACATAAATACTGCTTCATTCTGAAGTTCAAGAAGACACTAGACAAAAAAAGGAAATAAAAATGTTTTGATGTGGAAAAGCACTCAGTACAAATTTTAGTTTCTTACACATACACAGAGTTCTCCCTAACAAAATAAGCACGTTGCTTCATGCTAAAACGACTTGAATTTTTGCAATATCAAAGAAATGGAGATAAGCAAACAATGTATTTACTGCTGCGTGCATCATCCATCGAAACAGAATTTTATTTAGAGAGCTTACTTAATAAAAACACCTATTAGAGCACTTTACCTTTGCAGCAGCGCAGCGGACTGCCATGGATCGATCTGTCAAACATGATCGGGCAGCTTTGTAAATATCTCTGTGACAGGGGATAGCAGCAGCTCCTAAACCTTTTAATATATTTTGCAAACTAAGCATGATTTCATAACGACCTTGAGACTGAAAAATGAAAAAGAAAAACGTTAAAGCTTTGTAATCCTAAACTCCTTGGAAATACAAAATGCCAGCTACTGAAATAGGTGAACAACGGTTTTGGTCTTTTAAACTTTTAGAGACGTTTTTTATGTGGAAGTGAGTCAAAGCTGGTAACTTGTTCTGTAACACTGTAAGCAAGTGAAAATAGTATGGTCTATGATCTACTGGAAAGTACTTGGTAGTAGTTTAATACTCAACACATGAAGTACAAGTTGGAGTAAAAATGTTCTCATTAATACGGCAATTAGATTTTCTAGTTTATCAAGTACTTTCACGAAATCGGTTTGACAATCCAGCCTTTTATAGTCAACCCATCATCTCTCATCGTTAATCCTTTACAATTTAGGCATTGATTTTTATCCTATGACTTTCCACGATTTTTATATTTTGGTGTCATGCACTTTCTCCTATTCACTGGTCCATCTGCCAACAGTAAACATCCTATTATTTTTCCAATCATTTTTTAAACATGCTGTTCCAATACCTCTGCATTCTTCATTGCTTTAAGCACATTCCCAACGGTGTCAGTAAAACTGTTTCCCAAAATTCTTCCCAACTTTTTGTATAAATAGCCCAAGCATACCACCGCAGCACTAAAACAAAAGCAAATCCAAAGACGCGTGAAAATGGATGCAGTAATAGATGAAAGGGATTAAGAATAACGTAATCAATGGGCAAACAACAAAATAACTATAGAATGTTCCAAAAACAGTAAGTAGATTATCAAAAGGAAAAAAAAAAAAGATCTGTGTGTGGCACATATGCTTTCAGAGAAATGTGGACACAAAATTTGGGAAAACAACTTGGAACTTGGATAATACAAGAATTCAGGTAATACAATCTTCCAATAAATTTTATGATAGGAACACAATTTGCATATCCACCATTAAATCTTAACACTAATTTCTAACTAAGCATGCCCTGCATCATGCAGTGTATGACACAGTGCTACAGCAGACGCTGTTCGAAGTAGCCAGGTTTATTTACAATTCAATGGTTAACAGTACACTGCAAATGGACTACTAATTAAAATTCTGGCACTTACTTCAAGGAAACACCTTGAAGTAAATAAAAGTGTAAGCCCATGTCCTTTTCACAGCACACATATTCTGAATTTAGTTTCCAGGTGAAATAAGAGACAACTGGAGTCTATGTGCTCACTGGCATCTCCTTCAGCCAAAGCAAAAATTGCTAAATACAGAGGGGGGAGAGGAGGGAAAAGGAAAGGAGTTGCTGGAGCTGCTGAATTAAAGACTGTTTTCCTTTGAATAACTAATTCTTTGCTTCTGTATTGGCAAATCTATAACTAAATCAATTTATTTGATGAATATGAGGAAGAAAAGAAAGTATATCTTTAATCAGCTTTCAGCTCTATGGCCAGACCTACTCAAATACATAGTGACACTCCTTACTCCTTAGCACTTCCTCCAAATAAACAACATTTTACTTATTCTCCAACATAAAGAATTTTAAAATCTTATACAAAACACACTCTTAATTAGAAAAATGCAGTTAATATTAACAGTAATTCCCTAAATTGAAAAGCACAGTAAGAAAAATAAAACTCATATTCTCCATCCCTTATCATACAAAAATCGTATTTTTGTTAAAGCAACGTTTTTCATTATTCCTTTTATTCAAGTACACACCAACAGTTTGTATTTTAATTTCATTCATGGTGTGGCTGAGCACAAAATTACAATTGCAACACCTTACTGCTACATTAATCCTCTGATGGTCACAGATATTCTCTTTAAATAGCTTCAAGACTAAATAATATATATTTTAAATCATAATCCAAGGAAGAAATACTTAACAACCATATATGAAAAAAACCCAAACCAGAACCTTTTACATCATGGTATAACCTGCAAACAAGCCTACATGGCTGGTGGCACTACCATGTACTTAAGAATTGTATGAAAGAGTCAATCAGTATTGAACAATGATTTCAAGAAATTACAACTAAAGATGAGAACCCAGCTACTTGTGCAAATCAATATTTAAGTTTCCACAGAAATTCAAAGCATAGGACTTAGGAAGCTCTTCTGACTGCCTTCTAGGAGTGTATCATAACTCTAGTTGTCTTTTTATTCTCCCCTCCAAATGTTTCTTCACTAAGTCTAAACTGTATTAACTATTGAGTCACTTTATCTGCTTAATCACAACTAACACCCAGAAGTTTCCAAGGGAGCCTGTAAATTTATACAAGTTTGTAAGGGAAAAGCATCTCTGCTTGTGTTTTTTCATCCCTGTCAGTACACCTCCATTTTGATATGACTCTCTATATAAGATACAATCAAATTGTTTTCTCTCAAGTTTCGCCTTAAGAATTGTACTTGGAGAGATACCAACAAAAACACAGAACTAAGATACTTAAAGATGTGGTAAAACAGCACTGAGATCAGCTATGGAAGTTTGCTGACCAGCCAAATGCTTTCAAAATGCTTATGGTTTAAAAAGAGCCCCAGCAGATACTTAAAAAACTATGTAATTTTAAGTAATAAACTGTATTCACACTACCTGACCTGTTTACATCATGGTCAATTTTAGTAGGGGATGAGCACCTATCTAAAGTCTGATTAAACTGATTGCCTAAAACATTTTCATCTTCCACTCATATGAAAGAAAAAAAATTATAATTTATGATACAAGAGAACAGTTCACTGGAAACTTTATTTAATGGAGATTCCAGGTGAATCAACATACTGTGAACAACGATGGCAAAATGCTGCTACCAGACAACATGGACAAGTGTGCTGAACAAAGACAGACGGCAAACAAACACAGTGCTTTAATCAATATTAAAAAAAAAAAAAAGAAAAAAAGAAAAAAAAAGCAGTCTTTCTTCACTGAACACCAAGTATTCCATATACTTGCAGCCTAAGATGAAAAAATTTAATTCTGTAATTCCAATTATTTTTTGTGGCCTGTCTTCTTTTTTCGAAGTAAACCCTATTTTACTGTTACCTTTTTCACCACTTCATCTCTTACTTTCTCCAGTCACTACTGTTTATGTACCTAGCAGGATTCTGAAGGCTGCCACCTCTCTCTCCCCCAGCCTCTGCCTTCTGAGGCTGGATATCTGCCATTTCTGTCCGTCTTTGTCATTTCTGCCTTACTCCAATGGACTCCATAATCCCCCCCATGCTATGCCAACATCACCCCACTTCCTCCAGGGTGGCACCATGCAGCCGAAGCCATGGCGACCCACAGAGCTCCGTCCCATACTACAACTCACCTATACTGTTAATGCATCTCTCTGTTGAGAAACCAGCAGTAATTTACTCTGCAGGGCTAAGAACCTTTGTAGCAAACTTATTCTTAACTCAAAAGACTGTGCAAGAGGTCAGTTGTAAGAAGAGGGGAAACAAAAAAAAATTACAATATTAGAAAATACAACTGACTCCTTCCAAAAGCTGATTTTCAGGAAACTTCACTTGGGTTGTCAGAAACAGGATTCGCCTGCGAAGCAAAGCAGGAAGATGGATTCCACTCTGCTTTCTATACTGCATCATTAGTGCACAATGATCTTTTACTATCTCTACCTTTAATTTTCTTCACTATAGTGAAAGATGGGCGTTGTTTCAGGAATGAAGGTTATTCACGGAGTTGTCAGACTTGGAAGGGACCGCTAGAGATCATCTAGTCCAGCTCCCCTGCTCATAATATTTCAGCCCCATAAGATTTGGTTTCATATCCTGGAATAACAGTTCAGGCTTCTCCGTTCTCTTGGCTAAACTTTAGGTCTTTAGTTACAAACATTTCAGATGTTTCTAACTATATCCCGTTTCCCAGCTGGAGCAAGAAATTTACTAACAACTGTGTTTTGCACCTGGAGCTGTATTTCTCTGTTTTCCTACTCTACTCAGAGGTATAGTATTTTCTCCTTTCTCAAACACCTGCCCCCACATAACTCCGTTATCTATTGCTGGTATCTTCTCTGGCCTGACTTGCAGTTATCTGGCTGGAAATCACCATCTTCTAACCCTTTTGGTTCCTGCTGCACACATGCAGTATCTAATACTACCAGGTTCTTTGTATTAATATCAATCCTGTGGTAGTGAACCCAGATGCATCACGTCAGGTATTTTTTTTTTCTTTCACTAATGTTAAATAAGTTACTTAGGAAAAGCTTTCTTCACCTTTTTTTTGTAAGAAGCAGCATTTGTTTGACTTGCTGTAAAGTATGGTTTCTTCAATATGTATATTGCAAGCTGGTTTTTGTCCCCTCACTGAGCAAAACCATAAAGCATAAACCAGCCCCAGTTTACCCTATTACCTTAAAGCACGTTATATTATCGTCATTATAGTTCCAAATTAGAGCAACAAATTTAGCGTTCCTACACTCCTAAATGAACTAATTTTACTTGCAAATCCTTACAAAAAACGTATAAAAAAGGAAGAAAGTTGTATTATGAGCTTATTTACCTTTCAAGGGCAATTCACGTTGTAAAGTACTGACCTGACTTTTTTCTTCCCCCAACATGCAGCTAAACTTCTTTCTTGTAACTTTTCAGTAAAGGCACAGAAAGAAATATGTAAAAGGCTACACAAGTACTTAAACACTCGTAATTCTGCCCTGAAGGCTGCATATATTAAATGATTAAAATAAAATTGTTGTAAGACCTAAGAGAAAGGAAGCAATTTGAATTTGCTTTCAGGTTTCAGATGAACTCAAGTTTCTCTTTGTAATGCTCAAGTCTAAAACTTCTACCTATGTAACACCAAAGAAAAAAAACTTACTTTTTACACCTGGATACACCCATAATAATGCTACTAGTCAGGGAGGCTCCCAAATTCTGTGTGTCGTGTGGTACAAAGCTTCTACTGGACAAGGGGCAGAAATGAGGGAGCACGCCCTCTTGTACACTAACTTCTCACCATGTGAAACTGTCTCGCTTGTTATTTATGGAATTTGAAGTTTGGGGTTAAAAAAAACCACTTACAGTTTCGTAGGCAGATAACTTGGTGAATCATCTTTACTCCGAATGAGTTCATTGCATTTGTCAATTGTTTGGTAAACAGAAAAAGTGTCTCCAGTGCTATAAAGTACAGCTAAATTCTTGGCAACAAGCCGTCTGGTAGGAGGTCCTGGTGAATTGTTTAATAAAGAAGTCAATTGTTCCACCAGTTTCTTCTGGTTTTCCCTTATATCAGCCTGGAAATAAAATCGGTAATCACTTAAATTTAGAAGTTAGATAATTATTGCTAATTCTCCTTACTTTTCATTATTAGCATCCTGACACTCTGACATTCTTAATTAAAAATTAACACTTTATCTCACCTTTCTACTTAAATAAAAGCCATCTCAAATATATGTATATGTTATTCTTAATAAAAAAAAATAATCACATTTATCAGAGCATAATTCTTTCTAGTAGCATTTCAGGAGTATTTTCCCTGTCACTTAAATAGTCACACCTTGCCGAAACAAAATTGTAATTTCTTGCTTCTTTTATGGCTCCTTTAAAATAAAACAATTCATAGAAATAGAGTAATTGCAGTAGTCAAGAAGAACCTCAGCAGAGTTTCAAGAAGTTGAGCATTAGAAAGGAAACAACTTTTCTTATAGTAATTATCTATTTTCGTCTTAATTTTTTTTAAAATGCCCTTTAAAAAAAAATAAAAATTAAGAGCTGGCACTGTATTTCCTTTGCTGATTTTAACACAAATAACAATTACTAATAGCATTATCTACGTCAGACTATTGTTAAATATCCATGTATGCTACTTAACATACACTAAACAATGAACCAAACAACTGGACAGTTGGCTGGAAACAGATCTTTTATCATTTGATTAGGAAAATAAAAAACAGAAAAGAGAAAGATGTCACATTCTCACTTGCTAAAGAGCTACCAAATAATTGTGCCACACTAGATGGAAGCATGACTGCCATTCTTCACAATGCGGTTCTAATATCTTGCAGTTATAATCTGAGTTTAAAAAAAAAATAATTCACTTCATGCTTATTTCTCAAATTCCTTTCATTGGACAAGTAGCTCTGTCACTTGAAGGGCTGCGACCAAAAACTTGGAACACTTAGAAAGTTACTGCTAACACTGAACATACTTTCATTGCAGGTATGTAAAAGACAGGAAGCAAATGAAACTGAGTATCACTCCTTTTTTTTAAACAACATAACAAAAAAGACAGAGAGAAATAACTCCATAATGTGCTTTGCTTCTCAAGTCTCATTATACTTACTCTGCTAGTCGCTGGTAAAAGTTTTTCCAAAAACTGTAGCCATTCAAAAATGAACTCTGCTTTTTGAAATTCACTGAGCTGGTTATATGCTTCTTCATTCAGTAGTAAACTGTGAGCTAACTCCATTCCTTGAAATTTTCCTCAAATCTCTCCTCAAACACCGTGGAATAAAATAATAAAAAAAAAAAACAACAAAGGAAAAAAAAACACCAAAGCAAAACCCACAAACTACAAGAAGTGTGTTAAACGGGTTTTCTTCGCCATTAATATGTGGTGACTGAATCAGAAGTTTAATCACCTAAACAGAAAAAGAAAAATATTACTGAAGTCAGCAACCATATGATATTTATGCTTGGATTATGAAAACTAAACTTTCAAAGGAACACTTAAAATTGGAAAAAAAAAAAAAGATTACAGTAGATTTACGTAAGTGGCTTTAGTAATACTGGTTTTGGAAATTACATAGTGGTATTGATGTAATATAGGAATTAAAGTTAAATATACTTCAGAAAAAATAAGAGTTCTCACTGAGCTACTGTTTTTTCTTCATCTTGTTGTGCATGAAGTGAGGTTACTAGTACTTGATCCCATATATGCCTGAAAATCACGATCAGCTGGCCTCACATATAATGACTTTTGTGATCTAGAATTAAGTGCAGCAATAGCAGTAACCTACACCCAGCAAAATCATGTTAATTATATTCACAAACAGAAACGCCAACATCTTATTCAAACACTTTATGTATTCTCAATGCCAAGCAAGGTATAAAATAAAAACAGAACTTCACTGCTGAACAAACCTCTAATGCTGTCTTTTTTCAAAAAGAAAAGAAAAACACCCCACACCTGAAGAAAGAATGGTTTCTGATATTCAAAATTCAAAGGAAATTTTATTTTACTTATGTCTCTCAGACTATTTTGGGAATTTCCACGTTGTTGACAGGCATAACTAGAAGCAAACCAAGACGAAAAATACTTCCAATGTTACTATTTTTTTTCACCACTATTTAAATACCCTACAGCCTCCAACTACAAAATATATTTTGTAGGCTTTGCAAACAAAAATAGTCAAGGAGATTCTGGTAAAACCTCAACTGTATTTTAAACTCCCAAACAAATTATCCTTTCCAGAGGTCACTGAAACTGCTGAGCACATATTTTTTTTCCTACGCAGTTAACAGTATTATAGTGTAAAATGATCCATCAGACAGTAAATGGGCAATACAAAGCAGTGGTAAATAATTCAGTACTCAGGTTGTCATCAAATGCACAGCAGAAGGTTACTTTTACTACTTTCTACACACAGTTTTTTATATAAAATTTACTCACAAAGGAAATTAGTCACATCTAATTTACTATAATGAACTGACACTTCAAATTTACCTGAAATACAAGGCAGCTTGACAAGGCATCACACTACAAAATGACAATCAAGAGATAAATACACAGACCCAAATATACCTACATATATACTTCATCTGCTTGCATACGTAGAGATGTTCACAATTTACCAGCTATCTCACTTCCAGAACACTCACAGATTTTAACTCTATCCTCACGTTTTTTGAGACATTTCATTGAATATATTTGAGTAGAGTTTCATCATTGCTCAGCAGGAAATTACACATAAGGGTCACAAACGCTCCTTTTTACCTCACCCAAGGCCTGTACCAGTGTCGAGTGTATCTAAATCACCTACTGCCCCAGCAGCTGCTTCAACTGGGGCTGAGGATTATAACTCATAGCTGTCTTCCCCAACTAAAAGAATCACAGATCACTTACCTAGCAGATAATTTCTCCTCATTCTAAAAACTGTCTCTCTGCTGCTCCAGGTTCTTGAATAAAGGACGTAAAGAGCTTGATTTTCTAGAGAAAGTGTTAACACAAAAATCAACTTTTAAAAAGCACATGAAATACTGTCTGTTCTACAAAAATAACCTTGCAAGAGTTCCAGTGTCTTGCATACTGACAATTTTTATTAGCTAATAGCTCACCAAAAAGCACTGAACTGGAATTCCAGAAATGCTATTAGCTGTTTATATGTTGCATTTGAACTGGGCGGATGCATTGTATTCACCATACAATGTGATTAATTTAACCACCTTTCTTATTTGTTTTGTTAACTCAGATTCACTCTAAAACAAACAAACAAAACCAAGCTCAAACAGCATAATACCATAATTCTTTTCTAGAAAGATTATTTCAGTGCCTTCATCAGACCTACATTACTTCAATGTATCGCAAAAAAAAAAGCACAGATGGAAAATATTTACTGTATTAATCTGGAATGCTATCATGAATGACTCTGTCCTTATCATTGCTGTAAACAACAGCATTCATGTCCACATCAACAAGCAGCAAAACTGGCAAAGGTGACTCAACTGTTCTGAAATATTCATGTACAATACTATGGACACATAGTATTGTGTCCTGATACAGTTTTAATATGAGAATGAATGGGCAGAAACATTTCCTTTTAAACGTCATTCAACTTGAACTTAGTCTGGCAGGACAAGAAATACAGGTTGCATGCTATTTTAAATGTAATCAATTTTCAATCAGTCTTTAAAAGAATGAAGTTGAGAATAAACTAAAAGTACACATTGACTTCAAAATAATCTAAACCTCTTTCAGCCCACGGGAACCAGAGTTCAGCCTGCCAAAGAGAAGGCTCAGGGGGACCTAGCAGCAGCTGACACAAGGGAAGGTTACCAAGATGAAGACAGGTTCTTTACTGAAGTGTATGGGAGGGAATAACACCCAAAGTATGGTAAACTGAAACGGGAAAGGTTCTAAATGGATGGAAGCATGAAAGATTTTCACTGTAAGGATTATCAGTCACTGAGACCAAAACTGAGAGGCTGCAGAACGCCCTCAGGGGTTTCTAAGACTAGACTGGACACAACCCTAAGCCCCCTGGTCTGAACTCAGAGTTAACCCTTCTTTGAGCAAAAGGTTGGACAAAAAGACCTCCTAGAGCCCCTTCCAACTTGGTTGGGTCTACATTTTGTCAGCCATCCTGCCCACAACTCACGCTGCCAACACACATTCTTCTGTTAATGTTAGTCTGTGGTGGTTTTGGCTGGATTGTTCAATCATAACAACAGATGCTCCCCTCTCCTCCCCAGAAAAAGAGATTGAAGAGATTTCAGAGTTTAGTTAGTTAGAAGAGAACCACCAAAAAAAAAGTAAAATCACAAAACAGAAAATTGGTTGTGTTTTACCTCAAATCAGGACATTGTCAAAGATAAAAGATTATATTTTCCTACTGAAGTTATTATTGTAACATGTTTCTATATGTGACACTGCCACCTTATAAGCAGGTATTTTTAAAAAATCAATGAGAAGTATTTTTGGGGGGCAGTTTTGTGGGGTTTTTTAAATTTATTTTTTATCTGCAGAGTCTAAATTAAAAAAGAAAAATGTTACAGTATAATTGATGATTTTTGTAACGAAAAACTGCTAACAATGCTAGAAACACTATCATTTCTCAGAGGAAAGACTCTTATCACTTCTGAATTACAGAGGCTGATTGTTCATTGTGCAAGATTTAGTCATGTAGAAACTTAGAACTAACCACCCAGCAAAAAAACATCATAGATCTGATCTTTCCAGTGCTGGCCAACAAGCAAACCTTGGTTCCATGAAGCTGTGTGCAAAACAGTATACTCTCCATCCTAACCAAAAAACCTTATCCCAAGCACCTATTGAGACTTCCTTTAACGAGCTTTAAGTCTGCACACCAGAGATTCTTATGAAGCTTCATAAATAATAATATAAAAAGGTCACAACCATACAACCTGTTGACAGTGTAGGGAATCAGATTTTTACTGCAGTGTATTGGCTTTGCAGACAGATTGGAGAACCCCACAAAAGACACGGTGCTTACAAGGCTACACAAAACCCAACACAAGCACAGAATGTGGGGATGAGCTGGGTTTGATTAATATTAATTACGTCCTTGTTATGCACACAGATGTTACTAGACAATTTCTAAGTGCAGAAGGAAACATCAACCCTAACCACATACACTGCAGACACGGGTGAAACTTTGCTCTAGGCAGAGGCATGGCATAGCCATGTGGTGGGGATGGGCAACCATGATGAGGGACCAAATGTTACCCCAGCCATTGCAGGTATTACAGTTTCTTGAACGTCCTCACACACTAGTAAATCGATGCAAGTACAAGCTAAGCATGTGAAGATGCAACCACATTTACATGAAAGCCCTGTCTAGAAGCACTGAATTATTTGAAAGTCCCTTTCCCCTGGTGTTATGATTTTGGATCCTTCTTGATCTGGAAAAATAAATGTGAAATTTCTTGGAATGGAACTCATACTATGCCATCAAGAAAAAGAAAAGGCACAAATGGCTGATAAAAAAAATCTGAATTTTCTAGCTAGCGTGACACGTCATCCTTTTGGTTTTGTCTTTAGACAACTGAAGTAATTACAAGATTTACTTTCCCATCAGTGCTACAGGAGCAGATCAAAAATCCCTCTTTTTTCCTATGAGGTAAGTTTATTTTACATTTATACTATGCTACAAAACTGTCACAAAGATATATTGGACAGGCAGAAGTTGTTCCTACCAATTACTGATGAAACATCTTTCATTTTGCCAGTTTGGCAAGCAGGGTTGTTCAAGACCGATCAGAAAAGAGCTCAGAAAAGCTCCTAGAACAAGCAGTAAATGGAATTTACTCTACTCTGCCCTGGTGAGACCCCATCTGCAATATTGTGTCCAGTTCTGGGCNAGGTCCCTTCCAATCCCTGATATTCTGTGATTCTGTGAATGCTGCCCTGTCAATTGAGAGGAATATAGGGTGAAACAAGCATTAAAAGGCAACAGCAACTGAGTTTTAAAGTTCCTGAAACCCACAAAGAGAAAAAAACAAAGGGACTTGTAGTCATCTTTGGAAAAAAAAAAAAAAAGAGAGAGGGAGAAGAAAGGAGAGA
>VXBJ01004676.1:820272-837532 GCA_013400055.1 Nycticryphes semicollaris | reverse complement strand
GGCGGGGCGGGCGGTGCTGCAGAAGCCCGGGAGCCGCCCGGCCGGCGGGGCTCTGCTTCACCCACCCAAGCCGGCTCCAGAGGTGATCGAGCACTTTCCAGTCGCAGGCCTCGGGCCGCCCCTCAGCGAGCTCCCCGGCTCCCCTCGGCCCCTCTCCCCGCCTTCACACAACCCCTCACCCCGCGCCGAGCCCAGGCATCCCCTCCCGGCAGGCGGCAGGGAGCTGGCACCCCACTNGGAAGGCGGGGCGGGGAGAGGGCGCCGGCGTCGCTCAGGGCAATGCAATCGGGCGCGGAGCCATCGAGCGCCCGCCGGGGCCCATGCCGGCCTTGGCAGCCCCCGGGAAGCGCGAAGGCCCGGGGTCTCGGCGGGCAGGAGCCGCAAGGCCACGGTTCGGTGTCGGGGGGACGGAGAAGAGGGAGGCACCGCCCGGGGGTCGCTCCGAGGGTCGGCAGCCACCGGGGCGGGGAACGAGCCCCGCGCTGCGCCCGCTCGATGAGGCGGTGTGAGGGAGGCGCAGGCGGGAGCTAACGGACTCCCACAGCAAACGACAACAAAAAACTCTCCGTCATTTGTTTTTTTTTAAAGATAACTTTTTTGTTTGGTTGGTTTTGTGGGGTGTTTGGTTTTTCTTTTGTTTGTTTTTTAAGGTGGTTCAGTTGGTTCTGCTCGGCGTCGGCGTCTGCGGTGGCTTCTGGTTCCCCCTGCGCCCCGCAGGGTAACTCTTTGGACTGGCCCCCAGGCGCTGCACCAGCAGAGTGTCAGAAACATCCCGGTTACGTTCTCGACCATTCCTCCGACCCAGCGTTTGCGAGAAGATTGTTACCCTTGGGTTTCACCAGCGTGAAGCTTTAGAACCCAAACCGAGAGGGGGTCCCACCACAACTGTCTCACTGACAAGGTCAGGTGTGGGCTCCTCCAGGCTTTTCACCTGCGCTTTATATTACCGCTGAAGTGCTCCAACCGAAAGAGGTTGCAACACCGATATCCTTGGGAGTGACCTTTGCCCTTAGAAATTGTCATAAGGGAATTCACCAGTTACGAGGAAACTTAAGCTGGGGAGGGGGGATTTTCTTTTCTGACTTCTGTCGTAAGAGTTTAACTTCTGCCTTGCCAAGGGGAAAACGTGTGTCTCAACCATTTTTTAGTTTAAAAATGAACAAACAAAAATCTTACTGTAGTTTTGTAGCTGATGCCTGGCCATGCCTGGATTGTTTCTGCATCCTACCAAATACCTAGCAGAGCAAACTGGAAGAGAGGTATCAGGTCCAGCTTTTGCTGTCACCAAGTTAGTTTGGTGGGTTTGAGATAACGCTGTTTTAATTCTGCTACTTCAGCTGCTGCTACAAAGCTGATAAAGAAATAATGTGTTCTGGAATTAACGACTGGTTTTGACTACACAACAAATCTTAAAGATGATCTTTTGTCTGCTTCTTCCCATAGGGCGACATTGGTTAAACCTCAGAGTAGAAAACAAATTCCTTTCCACAAACTGGGTTCTCAGGGATCATCTTCTTTGAAATGGTGCAAACCATTGTAGGGAGGGAATAATGCCTGGGATGCAGAACTGCAGGAGCTGAAATCGTGCCTAGCCCTTACAGATAGGTTCAACATGTAAATTTTACATGTATACTTGAACATCTGTATTCAGTCATGTATATGATGCCACTGAGGAATAATTCAAAGAGTGCACACAGAGCTGCCTGATTACATTTTGCTGTAGATGCCAAGAGCACCCGGCTGCGTTACCGTATATGGACACTGGCTTCATTTTTACTAAATCGCCTGTGATAAAGAAACATGAGCATTGATGCAATGACCTTTTACAAAAAAACATCCGCCGATGGACGTGGTAATGAAGAAAACATAAATGTCTCATACCTGAAGCGGGAAACTGCTTCCTGAATATATTCACAGAAATCAACTCTGCAAACTCTGGCTGGTGTAAAGGTGTTAACCCCTGATATTGAAAATAACGCACACCCCCAGGAAAGAGTTCTTTTCTCAGTTAACCTCATTTTCATCAGAAGATGAGTTTCTGCTGCTCAACATAAAGCGGTTTGGCGTTCAACTTGTGAGAAAGGTCAACTGAACAATTTGTATTCAAAGACTGCTGGTGCTATGACGTTTTCCATAATGAACTCCAGAAAAACAAAGGCTTCTCTCTGTCTGACAGCCCTGAGGTAACGGAAAGACCTGGTAATATTTCTGAAGGACTGATCATGTTTAGCTCAGAAATAAATGAACAAAACCAAATCTGGAATAATTTTTAGAAGATTATTGCCGTTATGATCATTATTACACCTACTATTTACTCTGTTGTGGTAACAGGCGGATACCTGATGAGTATCTCATAATGCTGAATGTTACGCGAGCACAGGGCAAGACAAAACACTGCTAGTGTTTTGATCAGTCCTTCCCAAGAACAATCTCTTCCAGCCCTCAATATACAGGATAACAGCTCTAAGCATTCCTATGTTAATGCTCAGCTCTCATGAATCAGTTGGCATAACAAGAGATACTGATGCAGGATGCTCCTTCATCTCCAGGTACATCGGCTTTAGGGTTGCTCTGTGCCAGCAGCACTTACATGAGGGTAAGAATCTGTATTTATTGCTTTTATAGCTAACCTTGATTCTTTAATATGCTTTTTTCCCCAAATTGTTCAACAGAGTGTTAACGATGCGCTGATTCAAATTAACCTCTATTCCAGCAGTAATGCATGCCATATTTATCTTTCTCCATTTCAACTTGAAATATAAAAATGTTGTCATGCAAGTTAATAGTATTCCGTTCTAAAACAGACAAAATAGGACAATTAAATGTATTCACCATCTATTATAATTCAATTTTTCCCCATTAGTCCTGACTGAGCTTCAATAGCAGATTACTTAATAAAATAAGCAACTGGCAAATAATTGCAATGCACAAACCTACTGATTAGTCTTCTCATTAGTCAGTCTATTTTGGTAAAGTGGGTTGACTGATTTAGAGCATGCATCAGTTCTGCCATACAAATGCCAGTTGTAATAGAATATACAGACACATGCCTCTGAGCTACATATTTTCTTTCTTGCAGCTTTATAATCCTCAGTGACTCCAGAGGAAGAGAAAAGAACGTATTCCTTCGAATTCAGTGGGACTGGCTAAGTGTGAGTAACAATCACGGGACTCTGGGCCTGATTTAAAGCAGGTAAAACATCCCCAAGTGACTACATAGCAAGCATTATATTTTATTATATTTTAAAATCACTAAGAAGGAGTGTCTTTAATTATAAGATTAAACATTTATTTTTATTTTGCAATTATATTCTACAGTCAATATACCCATTTAAGTACAGCGTCAGCCCGCTAAGGTGTGATTCCGTGGACAGCTGCACCCTCAGCAACGGGCAACTTATATTTGGGATTAATCCGAATAAGGTTATTCATCCGCCTATGAACATTATAACACGCTCATGTCTGGAACTGCTGCAGCCCTTGGCGCCCATGGCTGTCTGTCAGTGCTCCCTGGGCTGAGACAGTAACTATGTAAGAGCTTCTAATCCCAGAGTGAAACGTTTGGGCCCTGGGAGTAGCTGCCTTCTGGAGGTATGTAGAATCCAATACAGTTTGGTCTGTCCAAGCTTTTGAAAAGCCTTAGTTACGAATCTTTAATTTTTTTACACATTGAATATAAAAAATAATCTATGGTTTTATTTCATGCTTAAAAACTGCTAGACTTCTTTTTATTCCCAGCACAGTTGCTTTTTGTACTACCACAAAATACACAAGGCCTAAACTCCTGCCAAGCAATTACACAGTCCTGCTGTTACTTTTAATCCTAATATGTAAATACAACTATTATGCAGGCCTAGATAAATGTTAGATACAGCTACCAAAATGAAGTGGGAAAAGAAAAAGGAAAATGAGTCCTATCAAAACCACGACACATACATCTCAAATAGTCCAATATGTGAATATATTCTCAATCTTCACTAGTAAATATGAATAATATACTTTTGTAAATTTTTGAATTAAATACCTGAATAATCCTGGCTAAAGTGTTCTGTCAAGAATTAGCTACACGCTAACGAGATCTGGATATGGATTGCCAACTGAATATTAAGGCCTCCCAGGAACCTTTTGCTTTTGCCGTTAATCCAGAAACTACCTTGCAATCTCTTTTCTATAAGAGCCCATCTAAATAGCCTTAAGCTTCTTACTTGCACATTTTTAATGTATACTGACGTAATAGGGCATATATTGTGGCACTTACACAGGCAAATAGAATTTAAGTGAATAGAAAGCAATCTTAAATTCACAGCAACAAGACCCATAAGTATATATGACCTAGAACAGTGCAACAGGAATACCGATTATTTGCATTCCCATGCTGCCTGGGTCATTCCTATTTTAGGGGTGTGCATGGGGTGTTATTTGTAGTGATACCGCGCTGTTTGCTGAGGTACTCAAAGCGCTCTGTGGACATTAGCTCAAGTGACATTTGTGAGGCAGAAGCTAAGGTAGGAGGTAGAGGAAGGCAAACTCCTGGAGCTCCAGCAAAGGTGAAGAGAGGTGAGAGCGTACTGCCTTCTGACGCACAAAGAGGAACAGAGGTGTTATCTTACTTTTAGTAACAGAGAAAAAAAGCAGTGGTTTTAAACCTCTTTTCCTCCCATTTTCACTCTTTCTTTGTCTCACAGATGGAAAAAGTGGAGCAGAAAATTGCTTTGCCCAAAGCCACACACTGGCAGTAATTGAACTAGCGGACAGCATTAGTTTAAATAGAAAATGTGCAATACATTCATAGTATTCAGGCTATTCGAACTGCTGTTTCTTTCTCTTGCATTCATACAGCATTTGCCTTTCAACTGTAGTTGCACAGCACTTTTGGTAGCAGAATCTTGTAGGCATTCCTAAATTCTGAGTTGCTTTCAAGGAACTTCAGGAAAATAAGAAGGAATAGGAGATACCAAATTCGTTAAATTCTTAGAAGCGAGTTTCAAATTTTGGGTGCTGTTTTCCCAAAAAAGAGATTAAGGAGGCAGCTCTGATTTCTGTTCTCATCCAGCAGTTATGACCCTGCTTTCTAATACAAAGCAGCTGGTGGGTCTCATGGAGTCCAGCCTCACTCTGCTGTGCAATACACTAAATGCAATGATAGTCGTTCTTTTGCTCAATGTAGAGTCTTAAGAAGTGACACACTGAGAAATACCTCAATACCCATTTATTAGATGAGAATTGGGATGTAAATAAGAAGTTTTGAAGCCAGTGACGTATGGATTTGGTGGCAGACCTCAGGTAATGCCTGTGAATTTCTAGAGACCGCTCTAGCCCCCTGTGGCACTGCCACTCCAGCTTCACAACAGGAACAGCGTGTGCTTGAAGGAGACTGTGTAGCAAAGCAGAGACTGTTAGAGACTAAAAGCATAAAATAATGGAAGCTTAAAACGATTCATACCTCCTTCTGCAAAGAAGCTGGTTTTATACCAGAGGTGAGATTGAGGTTCACCAGATCACCCTTTTAAATCCAGGAGATGCCTCGGGCTGACGTAACAGACTTTGTTCTTAAGGACGGGCTAAAGATCAGTGGTTGCACTGAGTCACAATGAAGAAAGAAACTTTCTTGCAGCTTTTGCAGTCAGCTGGATGAGACATCAGAACTGCATTAAAGGACCTGATGAAAAATGCCACAAAGGCTGGCTAACATCTATCAGCCCACCACCAAGTGGGTGTCATTTCAACATGGGGGAGCAACGTCTGCAGGAGCTGTTATGTGCGAATCTTGGTATGGGCGAAAAGAAACACAGTTATTATCAGTATAGTTGCAACCTTAGCAGTCTAATCAATGAATCAATGAATTGTTATCTAGATCTAATTATTGCAAAAAAAAAAAAAAAAAAGGAACTAAATATAATGGAATTGTATAGAAAGTCTCAATATTAACCCTACAGTTAAAATAGTTATGCATGCACTAGCTAGTACCTACCCCTGGTATCATGCTCACTCTTTCACTTCCCTGTGGCTTCCGTCTGGTGGAGGGAGCACAGTGGATCATCAGCATCCAGAGTCCTGTGCCTGTGCTGTCAGTGTTCACAGTTTCATCTTCATTCTCTCCCTTTTCCTTTTTTTTTTTGGGAAATAGCTCTCACCCATGGTTCTTTTTACATGTTTTCTAATAAAGTTTTACACCTTGCTTTTTCTCCACTGGTCTGCAACTACGTATGTTATATTTTATTTATCTTAGAAAACTTGTTCTTTCTTGACTTTTTTACTCCTAAAACGAGTTTTGACCAGCTCCAAGTCTGCGCTTCTTTAACAGGCCGTCGGCAAGTTGTTTATAGCCTTGGGGTCTTCAGTGCCAGCCTGTGCCCCATCTCTTCTCATCCCATGCCTCTACACCACAGCTGGTGTCTTCTCAAGGTCGCTGCTCTTCCAACAGCCCTTTATTTCTGCACACTGCGCCATTACCTTACAGGCATAAATACAGCATTCTACACAGAGTAACTACTTATTTTTCATATCTGTTAAAAACTGTGGTAGAACTGTGGCGAAAGTAGAATGAAGTAGCCATAGTCTCCTGTCACTACAAAAACTGTTGCTGCAGCTAAATCAAGCTCTAAACCAAAGCTCCAAGAAGATCAGGGGAAGTTCACACCAAGCACATGTGATAAACCTCCATCCTGAGGTCCTGTAAACGCTGGACAAAAGCCTGTGGACTGTTACCAGCTGCAGCATTGTGACCAGTAACACTGGGCTACGTGCTGTTCGTTACCTTCCAAACCTGTACGTTGCCCACAGCAGAGGTAAATTTTTCCACAAAGGGCAGGGGAAGGAAGGAGGAACACTGTTGACCGGAAAACAAGCAATTGCACCCGAACTCCTTAGTTTTATGAGCACAGTTCATAGTCCACGCACGCTCGGCTTCGACACGACTGGGTGTGCACGCTGCAAACAAGGTCACACAAACCCAATATAACAATTACTGTGTGACAGTTGAGTTAGAGGCCACGCTGAAACAGCATAATGACAACTCCTGATTTTGTAGTTTATTTCAAGGAAGTGGGGAATATTAAGCACCTTCCCATAGAAGGTGCATATATTTTCTAAGTATAGAACAGGGTAATTATTTGAGCTTTTGTCCAGTCATAGAATAGAAACTATTTAAAGCAGCGTCAGGTCATCTGTTCAAAGCATATACGTGGTAGAAAGGAATGAGCATTTGGCTTTGAAAAAATAATTTTAATCAATTTTTTCATCAGTATGGTCCATCATCTTATTCAGAAATGGCTTCTTTGAGTAAATGGATTGTGGATCAATAGTAGATATAAATAAAGCAGTACAAAAGGCACAGCATTCAAGAAGCTGCCAGTCGCTGGAGCAGAAGACAGCAGAAGTCAGCATCCCAAGACAGATACATGAATAAATCAGAAATGGGCAGATGATACAGAAAGATGCCACCTTTTTTACAGAAACTTCAGAGTTCAGTCTTGTCCCAAGAACCACGGAAATATACATGAGTTTTGCATTCATATGCATTCACTAAACATTTTGAGGCTCATCCCTCTTAGATTTTGCAGAGTTCTTGAAACACAGAGGAGGAATTGTCAGGCTGCCAAAGATCTTTCCAGGGCCAGGGAAAAAAAGGAAAAATTTAAAACTGCAGACTTTGTATTATACCTCTAAGATCAATTCTTGAGATATACCGAATTCCTGTAAGATCAGTGAAAATGGGTGTTACTCAGCACTTTTTAGGATTTGGCCTCCAACAGAAAGAGGAATAAAAAGTTTTGTCAAGCACACAGATCCTAATGAATTTGTATTAGTTATGCACATCAGGACAATCTTATTTAATTGTCTCTATTAAGAACGTAGAATATGACTCATATTGTGTCTATCATAACTGTTAATTATTAATGAATAAATGTCATTTGGGACCTAGCTAATATTTCCAGGCCATTTGCGTGAATAGCTGTTTTCAACTGTGAGAGTGCTCATTGCCAGAATTCAACATCCTTAGGTGTTTCATAATTATCAACCATACATTATGTTAATCTGAAAAATCTCATTACTCTCTTATCAAAACTATGAGCTTTGGATCTGTTCAAAAAATGTAATACTCATGGCACAGTTTGAGCCTGCAGATTACACATTCAGTTATGGGTTTTTTTAGAAAAAATAAAGATAAGGACAGCATATTTGTAACTGCTGACCCACAATTTCAGATTGCACAAGTTGGCATGCTCTGTAACCATGAGGTTTGCCTCCAATTCCACAAGAATTTATTATTTGAATGGGAAATTTTGATAATTACTGCAAATTGTCAAATTTCACTTTGAACCCTTCTAAAGACGTCAAAACCCACGATGCTGCAGTTAAAGAGAAAGTTGACTCACAGGATGCATGCGCTTGAATCTCGAATTTGCCACATTTTAATGTAGCTGTTCTGTTCTTGCTGTCCTACAAGGCAAAATTTCCCATCGTGGCTTCTTAACACCACTTGTTAATAATGTTTATGACCGTACTGCATGGGGTTCAGCTGGGAATGGGGCCCCAGATACGCCATCACTGTATATAAAAGAAATACAAGCTAGTCTCTGCCTGGCGGATTCAACAAAGAGCTGGAAGGAAGTAACAGGGGCAGAGGGACCGATGAGATGGCAGCACGCATCCTACCTTTTTCATTTCGTTTTTTCTTGAATATTTCAGTCTTTTTCCTGAGGCTGTGTTATGAAAGAATTGAGTAGACAAGACCAAGGTAACAGGGACACAGACCAAGCTATAGCAAGCAGCCCAGAGGAGATTCAGAGTGCAAACTTCAAGAAAGCACTGCCTTGACTTCAGTTTCTAGACGTGCCTCACTTTTTCTTTCCCTGCACAGCCCACATTCAGTCCTTGTACTATTTTAGGTGTCCCACCCTCATACACTCTGGATGAGGGGGTGGACTTTCTTATAGTATCTCTCTCCAAGAAGCTGAAAATTCAGTTAATTTGTGCTTTCAGTATATTTGGCAGCTAGAAAACATTGCTATTTTATAAATAAAAAGACAAAAATTGTCTGAGTCAGGACATTTGTTTTTAAAAATCTATAAACTTTGCTTCCTCAAGTGTACATTACAGTAGCTAATACATGTAATGCATTTGTCGTTATTTTGTAGTAAGAAACACATACATTACCCCATTTTTGTTAATAAAGCTTTCCAAATCATACATCTTCATTGGATTAATCTTAACAATTATTTTGAGCATGCTTCAGATGAATATGGATGTAAGAAGCATACTCATTGTCACAAAGCAGTCTCAGACATCCTTCTATTTGATGGGACTGGCAACACTGGTATAGGTGAGCAAAAATCTTTCTTGTCCTTTACCTCCCAAACCATTTAAGTACATTAATGCTTAGAAATGAAAAAAAAAAAAAGGACAACAGCTGCAAGCCAGTAGTGCATCCATGCTATTTTTTTTTTTTTTTCAAAATTCAATCAGATGAGTGTACGGTCCATTTGTATCCAGTTTTAACACCTGCCTGTTTCCGTAGGTGCCGGACTTGACAAGGACACCGGCTTCCACGCATTTGGCATTGGCACCCAGTTCTTTTTCACACAAAGTCACAAGCTGAGAATAAAGTTCCAGCCCTTTTTCTTTTTCAATGTTTGCATGGTACTGCATCTTTTTCCCCTTCAGTTTACCGCCTAGGGTAGCTTGTGGTATGATTAGCACGTCACCTGGTAAATCAAGAACTGAAACGTACTCGCCGCTTTCATTTTCACTTAATTTAACATTCAACAGCGTATTGACTGCAAGTAAAAATAAAATAAGAGTTAGTGTGTAACTAAAGTAAATTAGGACCTAATATAACATCATAAACAAGATTCAACAAATATTGCAATGCACGACAAACTAGTCAAGTGAAGAAACTGCTTATTAATGAAACAAAACATGGACAGTCAATAAATCCTATCAACCAACCAAGGGTATTGCGAAGGATGTGAAGGATATTTATCTTAATATATTATGTCTATTACAGGGGGTGGGGGAAGTGGTTGGCTGTCTCAAATCCTAAAGTTGATTCTAGTTGGATAGCCCATAAAGGAACCCAGAATCTAATTAGTGACACTGGCTTAATTGCCTGATTCTCAAACAGGCAATATCAGCACAACACTCCACACTGTAGAAGATACCACCACCTTCAGTGCACTTTGAAGAAGTCCCTGCCCTGCCTGTCCTTTCATTCTGGTTGCAGTAGTTCTCAGCAGGGCCCAGCACTGGTCTGTGCTGAAGCCAGAGCTCAGCAGCTTGGTCTTGAGTGGAGTGTCCTTCAGTTTGAGACGTGCAGGTGACAGCTTGTCTTTTGAGAGAGAAAGTGGGCAGGAAGGTCTGAGATGCAAGTTGGCACATAAAATATATAAACTTGCAAATAAATCGATGCATTTACAAGCATTATATTTTCCAATGTTTCTATAACAAATCAATCACTCTCCCAAAAATTCATCTGACTGTGTAAAAGCTGTGAGGATACTAGTCATGCTTCCAAACCCATACAATGTTAATGTTCTTCGAAGCAAAAAGAGCTGAGCTGTGAATCAGGAACAAAACCCACTCATTTAAATAGGTTCAAAATATATTTAGGAAAAAATATATTGTAAGACAGACACTCATGGAGGATTAAGGTAGATGAATCTCCTAATGGGAAACAGAATTTTCTTTTTCTGGCCTGTTTCAACTGCCATACAGCTGAAAAGGTCATTATTTTCAAATAACACTCCCCTGAAACTCTCAGAAGCACAAAATCAATTTTCATATAATAGCTTTAAATATACCCAAAGATTTCAACTTAGTTTAGCATCACAGAAAGACTGTGCCCTCCAAGACCAAGAGAGACCTCCCCAGGAGCTGCTCTCAGCATTTTCAGTAGCACCTGTGCTTCTGCACTGCCAGGCCTTTCTGCTGTTCCCAGCAGGTAGCCTGAAATAGACTATTGTTTCGACCTTTTGCAAAACCAATATCAACCAGCCACAAAAATGGAAAGGGGCACTCATATCTGGAATAGATAGCATCATGGAATTTCCCAGGTGATCCAGCACCACTGATGGAGGAAAGCAGGGAGAACTAGTGAAATAAAATTAACAAAGAAAATAAAAATCCTCAAGCCAAACAAGCAGTATATGAAGACAGAAATCACTACAATTTGACCTTATCCACAGCATCTTCTCTGCATTTGATGTAAATGTTAAAGTGTACGTGGAGAAGACGGAAAGAACCGAAGATATTGCTGTTACCACTTCTGAAACAGAAAACTGCACTTGAAATGCTCACTGTGTATATAGAATTTCTGAAATGAGGTGGGGACACTGGTTCGTTATCCATCCTACTCCCTCTACTGGCCAGAATTTTAAATCTCCTGCACATACAGTGAGATGAGTGTTAAAATGCTCTCGAATCATTGTCATGAATTATATGAAAATATTTTTCTCTAAATTCAGTTCTGTCCCGGACTGAACCTGTTGCCTGATACATGTAATATTTCAAACAGCAGGTGCAGCACTTTCTCTGCTCGGATGTCATCATGAGAATTGATTTTCTAACAGGTTGATCATAAGCAGACAGACAGTGAGGGGCATGGACAACTGTCAAAAGAAACAAGACCAACCAGGCTGTTCTTTCAGACAGGTGATTGATTTGGAATGATGCTATCTGATGGCTTTTTAACTTCTGGTCCAGATGGTTGCTGCCTTCTCTGCCTCTACTGCTTTTCTTCATTTTCAAACAACACAAGAATTTATAAAGATTATATCGTACCAATTTTTGGAACAAGATCCTCATCAGCATCTTTGAAGAAGCATATGTAGATAACAAGCCCTCTCTGGATCTACAAAAGATTACAGAAAACTACATCAATGTTTCTCATTGTCTACCATGCACACTTATGATTAAACTGGTATCAAAAATGACAAAACTACGCAACAAAAAGGCTTCCGAGAGTAGTTTTCATTACCAAGTATAGATTCAGTTATCAAGCTTACACACCACACTGTGGAAGCTTATGAGATACATACTGTTTACTGACACAATGCTTCTACACACAATTAAGCCAATTTATTAGGTCCATGTGAAGCCAAGTTTAGTTGACATGTACAATGCACACATACAAGGTGACAAGATGAATTAGTCCACTTAAATCCAGTTTAGGAAATAACTTAAGCTTTTCTCTATGAAACATACAGATAAAATAATTTCCAGTGTGAATTATGAGTTTTGAATTATGAAACATAACAACACAGGACTTGCCAGTGAACTGAACTACGGTTTGGTGTTAAGAGTAATCTAGTACAGGATAATTCTGAAAAAACACAGAGTCTGATAATTAAAGATTTAACTATGATGACCAATTTAAATATGATGACTAACAACTATGAAGTTGTTCAGAATATTATTTACCAGCTTGGGTGAAAACTTTTTTTGGCGAAATGGGATCTTTTTTCCTGATTTGTCTAGAATACCACTTCTTTAGCACTCAGAGAGATTACGTATAAGAACTAGCTATTTGAGGGAAGAATTAGGTCTGTACTGAGGAGAAAGCACAAGGAAAATCTTGTTTAGCTTTTCTACTCTCTTGGTTAGTTCACAAGGAATGCACTTGCAACAGCCTGTGCTTTATTAAGACAAACTGATGGGCTCTGCAGCCAGTAGTAATTGTACCTCATGCACAAGTGTACCTGAATGGTTTCACTTCTTCAGGAAAAAAAACCCGAAAGGCATACAATATCCACAGGCATACAGTATCTGAAAAAATCTCACCACTGCTTCTGCTTTGTCAAGAATAAATATCTTTATATTTTTGTTAGAAGAAAAATGAAATGCCACCTAAGAGATGCTAACAAGATTGGGGCAGGAAGGAGTCATTAATATTGACATTATCGAAGCAAAAGGATAAGAAACATGATCAGTTTCTTAAAAATACCTTTTAATTTTTTTCTTTCTTTCAGTTTTCCTTTCCCCTTTCCTTTAAAAGATGAAAGTTTTTAGTGAAGAAAACTTAGCTATACACATGAGATTCTATCCTTTTGTTATTGCAGAGATTAAACAAAATGCTCAAGACAATGACTGAGAAGAGCTGTGCCTTCTCAACTCCTTTTCTAGTGACTAACTTCTGGAAAAAGAGAAAGCTCTTTGTAGCCAAAACGTCACATGCTGAGAACTTCCGAAAGCTTTAAATGGCTCCTTTCAAAACTAATTTTGGCCACTGCAGAATATTATACAGGTTCCCAAATGACTGCCATATTTCATAAACACTCTAAGAAATTTGGTGGCCCAAACCTCAAATGACATTTCAAACCATCTGATCAAACAAGGGAGAGAAACGCAGGCTGCCCGAAGTTAGATATCCTTACAGGTTTAGCTAAACATTCATTCCAGAAACGGACCGGCGTCAGGATATTCACAGAGAATGACAATGCACTCACACCTGCTAATAAAAATGTTTGTGATAAAAAAGACCAAACACCTTTACATTGTATATAGCTGACCACTGCATTGGAAATAATAGCACTCCGTGATACAGCACCCAGCACAGAAAATCACGCTAATTCTGAGACTTTGGGCCACTTTTTGCACAATCTCACCCAGGGAAGTAAAACATTCTGCAAGCAGCTCATTTTAAAAGGTAAGTAAAGTGACATCTGCAAGTCCTAAGGCCAGACAGCTAAAGATTAAGTAAAAACATTCATTATTTTTTCCAGCCTCTCCCGTGATTTGATGCCTATTTTTGAATATATTTTATCACAAGATAAGACATACTATTGAGGGAAATTAGAGGGACAGGAGGTTAAATAAAAAAAAAATAAATTCAGAGACAAACTAAAGCTGCTAGAGGATGCTTCTATTTGTATTGTGCATTTAGGATCTTTTAGAGCACTTTTCAACCACGTTATGGTAGAAAACTATTCAGCTATCTGCAAGTTGAAACACAGTTTCAACTACGACTGAAAACTGTGGTTGAATGCTATTTCCAACCCATGTACAAGCATGTTTCAACCTTGTTATATCTTACTTTTTTGTTCTTTATTTTTCTTAATTGAACAGAAGAAGTAAAATTGAATGGAATTTCAAGAGCTACCCTAATAATAATGCATGTCAGTCTTGTATCAGCATTTCTGATGTCCCAAGACTTGTGCCTGTTGGCAGTGTAAGGAACGGGAACATTAAATCCTTTTGAACCAAAGCAAAACCATTTTCATTGCTGAAGGTCCCCTGCAACCTACCAAAGTCTAGTTGACTGCTCTTCAGAGCTGTATTTAACACAGGAAAAGTCAAGCAAAATAACACAAATAAGAAGGTTATGAATTCAACGTGCTGATGGGCAATGAGCCACTGCAAGGGACTTACGTAGCGACAGGCAGGCGGCTGGGCAGGGAAACTCTGCTCTGGGTGGATTTGCTGTTATCAGTAAAATGCCTACATAAATAAACCACCAAAGCAAGTTACTTTGCAACACTGACATTTATTATACAACTGTCCTAAGTAATCATCAGACCAGGCAACCTGCATCATGAAGGGCTGAAGTACCCAGCCCCTAAGGCCTAGAGCCTGCCTTAGCAATGCTCCCTCCAAACACTGCTTTTTAGCTCTTCTGCAGGAAAAACAATTAACTCCTTCCTTACCTCCTTACTAAATACATTCAGCTGAATTTTGAAGGATTTCATTAGCAAACCCCAAATATATTCTGCAAAATGTTATCTCAACTTTATGGGTTTTTTTTCTTTTTTTTTTTTCCTTCCAGGAAAATCTAATCTAACTGATAATGAAAACAGAGACCTTTTGTAATCCTTAGGAAGCCAGTTTGTGAAACTAACTTAGATAAATCAGTTTTTCTCATTTCCATTTCAAGTTCAGATTTGCTACCCTGTGAGAAGATTTCTTCATATTTCTTACATTCAGCTGCAGCAAAGAGAGATTACATCATCTACCACAGGTCACAGAACAAGTCTGTGCCTGGTACTTTGCACCTCTTTGCTATCTTAACCAGAAAACAAGTCAAGGGAAAGATGATAAGGGAAAGACAGTTTTCTTTGCATAAAGTGTAGGCACTTACAATTTTTAGCTGAATGTTCTTTTTATGCTTCTTTTCTCGCAATATTGTGAAATACACCATATCTCACCTTATTTCTCCCCTGCCTTTAAAGGAATTCTTTTTTTTTCCCTCCTAAAGCATTTTGCTGTATACACAAACCTTTTACGGATGCCATCTAACCAACATTTCTCCATAAACTTGGCATACCATCCCCAGTAATCCTCAACAGGCCCGGAAAAAGAATCATGAAAACACAATGAAGGCCATGATTCATGTATAAAGTAAATTCCAAACCTTTTTCTGGATAAAGAACACCTACTCTAAAGTTCCTAAAGTACCTACAGGGGTCTCTTAAAGCTCAGAAGCTATTCAGAGCTACCTACAAAATGCGCTATCTATAGTACACTAGAAATTTCTCAAGGCGAGGACCTACTTTTAAATTGTTATAAATCATTAGGAACACACTAGTTTAAGTAAATAACAGTTTATGACGTTTGGGGTTGGGTTGGTTTTTTTGGTGGTACATTTTTTTTTGCATTGACATGCATATACAGGGAATAACATTGCCCTACCAGAAAAATATTAGCAGCAAATACTCCTTCCAATTACCTCTGAAGTAGTCATACTAAAGAAACTACAAACTTCCCATAGTTTTTTGCTGCATGGTGACTAGTTGCTGTTACACAGAATTCTCCTAAAAAAGACCCAGGTATCCAGGAAAAATTCCTAAATGCCCATGACAAATATTAATAAGGTTCATGTCTAAAAAATATCAGCTGCCAAGACTGCCCAACTCTCTTGCAGGGTCCTTTAGTGCAATCTATTACTTTCCCAGTGATTTTGTTTAAGCCATTTAAATCTTCATATAAGAGATATAAACAGCATAATGTCCTTGTAAAAGAGTTAGTCATGATATCTCTAAACCGTACCATATGCCTCTTTTTAGAGAGTTTAAGACAGCCAGCAAAATTACATTTCTGTTTTTATTTACTAGTTCTACAATTACTTCTGAAATTAGCAGGCTAGAAATAGGACATTTCACCTAAAGTTAATTTATGCTGTGCTGAGCAACTTCCACTTTAATTAACCTTACACTGAGAGGCTAATAATGCAATACACACAGATGTACTTCAGCCAAACACAGCATCTACGAGATGACACGTATTTCCTTTGAGCAAAACGTTCTGGTCTCCCAGACCATGCTGCAGAAAGTAGGTCTTATGGATCTACCCGCCTCTTCTGACCAAGGAGAAAAACATTTCAAGAACAATGTGAAAGTCAAACAGTGAAAACATCTAGGGACAGGCTTTTTTTAAAAAAACTCTCTTCAGAGTTGTTGCATGAACTCATAAGCCCTTTAAACATGCTAGAATTTTTACTTTTAAAAAGTTATGTGAATGACTATATTTAGCCCTTTCTGTTGTAGTAGTCTTTAAGACAGATGAGATGAAAAAACCCCCAAGGGCTAAATAGTTGACACCCACATAGATGAGTTATTCTAGTGTAGGTTGCCCATCGACTGTGACAACTGCAGCAGGACAGCACATCCCAAAGGGCAGCCTTCAGGCTTCGGTCAAGGTTTCTGGGCTGTATGCACAGGACATAGCCCAAAGAGTCTGCAGACCAACCTATCCTTCTAGACAGAAGACTGCTGGAGGAAAAAGGAGAAATTACAATGTTTCTTTCAAGCTGTGTGGTGGTCAACACCCAAAATTTCATTTTTAGTTAGTGGTCTGGAAAAAATAATGTCATCAGAACTACTGCTGCCATAGTCCCATTGCTCTACCTGGCCTTTCTTCTCTGGGTGTATACTACCACACAATTAATGATGTACGCAGCCAAGCCCAATAGCCAAGTTTGTAGCACCTCTCTGAAGTGTATTTAAGAAAGGACAGATAATGTCAAAGAGGGAAGAACAAGATTAGGGGAAGAGAAGGTGCTCCATGGTGAGAGCAGCCACACTCCAGAGGTCTATAGCGTATGGAGGACTCCCTTGCTGGGGCACAGGGAAAGAAAGGCAACCCTATTTCTCTCAGTGCAGCTTTTCTGGGCTGCATTGGCCCAACCTTATGTGCTGCTCCTTGCTGAGCTGAAAGAACTGAGTGCCACCCCCGGTGACAACGAGGAGGAAGGAGAGGGCCCTAGAGTTGGAGGCTGGGAAGGAGCAGGAGAGTGTAGGGGATGGGAGAGGTGTGTGTACCTTAGCCT
>VXBJ01004676.1:808264-820195 GCA_013400055.1 Nycticryphes semicollaris | reverse complement strand
TTTTTTGGGGGGGGGTTCCTTGGAAAAAAAAATATCTCACTATCCAAGTCACTAATTAAATATTTATACTAATTGGCAACAAACTAACTTAAATTCCCCCAGTTAAGTCTGTTTTGCATGTGACAGTAACTGGCAAGCGTTTTCCCTGCCTTTACTCTGACCCATTAGTTTTTTCACTCTTTTAGTCCCCACTCCCCCGTACCGGCCGGGTGCGGAGAAGCGGCTGGGAAGGCGCTGGGTGTCCGCCGGGCCCAGCCCGCCACCCGGGGCAGCCCCCTCTCCCAAGAACGAACCTCAGCGGAGTCAAACCGCTTTGGTTCAGGTTCCGAACCCAAATATAGACAAAAAAAGAAGCCGACCTGTTACCTCCCGAAAAAGCGGGGGTTACTGGTCTGCCCGCGCGTAGGGAAAGCGCAGCACCCTCCCTCAGCGCCCGGAGCGGCCCAGAGCCGCCGCCTCCTCCCGCCCGACCGCGGGAAGAAGGAGCGATGGGGACTGGGGAGGCCGCCGGCCGCAGACGTTACCTCCACCCACTCGGGCTCGCAGCCGTGCTCGGGCGGCTTCACCTGCAGCCGGGCGGACAGGCACTGCTGCAGCAGGGCCCGGGCCAGCGCAGGCCGCGCCGCCGCCATAGCGCGGCCTGAAGGCGGGGACGGACGAACATCGCGCTTAGGGCCGGTCGCTGCCTCCGGGTGACGCCTTTCTGCCACCACAGGCTGCTCACTTCGCTACTCGGCGGGTGTAGAAACGCCGTCCCCGGCAGCGTAAGGGTGACAGGCTGCGATGGCGGGGGCAAGGGGAGGAGCCGGAGCGCTAGCGCCGCCATCCTGCTGGGGGAGAAGGGGCCCGGGAGGCCGGGCATGTTAGCGGCGGCGGGGGAGATCCCAACGCCGTGGGGTCTGCGGGGCGCCAGCGCTCGTAATTAAAAACGGCTTATTTGATACGCAAGCGAGAAAGAAAGTCTTTGCTAAAAACGCAAAAGCACCAAATACTCTAGACGTTTCGCAGAAGGTAAAGCGGGGCGTGTGATCTGCCAGCCACCTCGAAGGAGAGGGCAGGCAGTGAGGATACAAGCCTTAGAACGGAATAAAATAGGTATTTTTACAGCTGAGCTCACCGATGCCCAACGGGTAGCAGGGAGCGAGGTTTTGTTTCTTTTTCTTTTCTCTTTTTCTTCAGGAATAAAAAAACCCTTGTTTTCTGGTGAGGAAATACTGCATGTTGGGGTTAAGAATACTATGCTGTGTAGCTTCTGCATGGAAATGAAAGTTATTAATCTGAATATTATCTGTCACTTCTTTAAAAACAAATAATGTTTGTGTTTCAGGTGACTGAAGTGAACCCATCAAGTTGGAGCATTTATCTGAAGATAGTTCTTTTGGACTGAGAAGAATTCAGTTACAGGGGATCTGAACATTTAGGGATCAAAATCATGATCTGAAAAAGAAGTGCATAGTTTTGAAATGGGCTCCCATGCCTAATGGGAAAAGTTAAAATAGTGCAACTGCTTCTCTTACTGTCTTCCACATTTTTGGCTACATACTCTAATATTTATCAAACAGCTGCTAAATTAGAAGAGTTGTGCCTTCCTCCTGTCCCTGAGTTCTGACAGATGCAAGTTTTCAATAACATTGCCAGCAAAGTCAGAATCGACCGGTGCAGAATTCTCTCTCAGAATTCATTTTAAGACTGAAGATTTTATTTTTGCTGCTGTGTTAAAAAAAAAAAAAAAAAAATATNAAAAAAAAAAAAAAAGATATAATACATAGCAGTGTGGGTAAGAAGCCAAATTTTATTACCTGACATCAATCATAGAGTAAGATTACTGAAGTTATCTGTGGCACAGCAAGGGGCAATATGCACTCATTAATAGCCAGTGTTACACATAGGGATACATTTGGTTTCTGTCTGTTATATGAAAATAACATTATTTTGCATGAGAATGAGGTTGTTCTTCCCAGAGCAAATCTTTGTGAAAGAAGAAGAAATCGCACTAGGTGGTTAGTGCATAAACTAGATAATTTTTGCTAGCTGTAGGCTATTGTTAAGTATGAGCTGGTTTTATTTAAACCCAGCTAATTTTATTTAAAATACCTTCTGTTCATTTATTCTAAAGCTGTATCCCCAGACTCATTAAGAAGAGTTTAATGAGGTATAAATCCATTTAAAGTAAGTGTTCTTCCATATATATATTTGTGATATAAATTGATTCCTATGCTACAGTCTGAGCAAATTACGTAAGAGGATTATAAAGGGATGTTAATATACAAGGGTATTGATTGTTCTTTGTTGCACTACCATTATTTACACCAGGAGAGTGTTTGCTCATGCAAGTTTCAACACAAATGCCTGTGAAACAGCATATAGAAAAGCTAGTATGACATCTTTGTTTATGGATTCTTGGTGTAATTATGTCATATTTTCCTTTGGGAAGCCAAACTTACTTTGTTGTAATGCATCTTGCATTTCTTGAATCATACTGCACCATAATTAGGTTAAGCACCTCTCTTGGTATGCCAAAGAATGACAGTAAATTTGTTGGTTAAATTTTAGAGGAGGGATTGAATTAGATTGTGCATTTTGTATAGAAAAGAACCTCCTGTCATCTAAAGAATATATCCATGCATAAAATATATTGATATTTTTATCAGTTATTACATAAAGATATATTCCTGCATGTTTTGGATTTGACAGTTCTCCCAGAATATATCCTGGATCCTCTCTGCTTGTTGTTCCTGGAGTAGAGAGTAGGTATTTTGAGACTGGTAACCATAAGACATCTCTGGCTATTTTCATATCAGTTCTCTTTCAGAGGGGCAGATGGCAGTATGAACCATTTCTACCAAATTTCAGTGGACATGTTTTTCCTTACCCTTTGTGTGAATGGTCATGCATATTTCATGTATGTTTAATGGAATGAATCCTCTTGTGAAGAGCGGGGGTGAGTGCTGGGAGCTCTGCCTCTGCGGGTACTTGGCTTTCTCCTGCTTATCAGAGGATGAAACACTAGAGATCTTTCAGTACCAAAATGATTTCACGTTGTCTTGAATTCCTCCCTAGGGATGATTTCTTTTTTTTTTTGTTAGCAATAAGTTAGGTGTTGCATACCAATTGGCAGGGGCAGTAGTTGACTGGAATTTTGACAGGGCAAGATGCATTGCAGGTGTTATTCCCCTGTCTGTGGTGTCTGAAACTGCAATCAAAGGTCTTTCAAACAGCTATCACATCAGCAGAGCACACTTAGGTAGTGTCATCTGTTTTGAACAGAGACTGTACAAAGCTGCAGTGGCACTTAGATAGCAAAGATATAAAACGGGTTGCTGGTAAGGGTTATATCTGGGTAGAACTACCTCTTATGGGACACATATAGCTGAAAGGCTGCAGAGTGTGAAGGGAAGAATTAGATTTAAATGTTTTATTTTCTCCATTGTCCGATGTGGAAGTCTCTCTTCCCACACGTACAGAGATTAAAAAAAAAAAAAAAAAGAGAAGTAGCAGGGCACATACAAGGAAAGAAAGAGTACTTAGTTAAATCACTTAGAAACATTTAGTAAAGAATCACAGGTGGATGTCACTACTGCTGTGAAGGGTAAGACAGAACTGATGGACTCCGCTGTGCTAGCTGGTAGAGGTTACTGTTAGAAGATGCTTTCATCATCAGAGATGGCCTGGAAAGTGGAATATGCAGTGACGAATTGCAAATTTCCATCACAAGATAAAGAAAAACCCACAAAATACTCTGAAAACTGGGATTAATGTTCAAATAAAGTACAGTTTTTAATTTGGCCATGCTCAAACAACAGATCAGTCCCTCAAAAAAAGAAAAAAAGATATCACATATCTAAGTTGTTAAAAGTGCCATGTGACAGCTGAGAATGATAGTGTGCTTTGGTTTTGAAGTGATGTTTACAATCTTACATCCTGAACTGCGTCAAGTCCTTTGTTTTCTGTTGGATGATGGTCCCTTTTTCTTTTCTTTTGCTCTCAGTTTACTTATTTTGCTTCTGGTTTTGATTTACTTTGCCTACCTATGCTATGTGTGATGAGGTATCTGGCTCTATATTTGGTGATTTTTTGGTTTTTTTGTAGCCTGTTTCTCAGTCTAGTTCAAGACTCAATTAAGCTTTCTTCTTTATACAGCCTCAAAAGTGCCAGCTGAAATGCTGATTAGCTGGAAGAGAGAAGATGTCGCTCCACAGTGGTGTGGGTGTAGAGAGAATTAGGTTGTGGTGTTAGAATTATTTTATTGTCTAAGTAGCAGACATATTATGACTGTATTTAGTACTGACTTCTCTCTTACTCAAAGCGCTGTCCAGGCAATGAGCTCAGGACTCTGCCTCCCAGCATCTTCCTCATTCCTCCAGAGGTATTTAAATAATGAAAGCAGAGAGGGGGCATGAGGAATTTCCCTTGCAGTGAAGCAGCAGAAATGAGATGGAATAGGAGTCCTGTCACTCAAAGACAACAAGTATTGCACAATGCCTGAGCACAACTACCAGAAATAGCTCTTCCAGAGATGTGGGGTGAAGACTGTCATCAACTTTGCCCTGCAAACAGACCCCAGATCTGTTTAGCCTTCAAAAGAGGCACTGCAAACTTCTGGTGAAAGATGATTGAGAGGAAGAGATATCACTGTGATTTTTATCTTTCTGGTCTGCACCACAACTCTGAGAAAGGTCATGACTTCCTCTGCCCCAGTTTTGTAGCTTCATCATTGGTACACCTCTAGCTCTTTCAGCAGAGGCAATTTACTGTCCCCACGGATGTCAGACTTGTTTCCAATGCAGACTGGTATTCCTGTTGTGGAAGAGAAATCCTGTGATTTGAGCAGTTGAAAGTATGCAGTAAAAATTAAACACACTATTAAAAATAGATTACTACTTTGTTTAGGCCTTCATACAATTACAAAACAGATACCGGAATGTGTTAAATTAAAGTAATCAAAAGTTAATTAAATTTCTGAACGAAATAACAGATTCAGTGTGAAGGCTGTGTCAGGTACAATTAGAGCTTTTCTAAGTGAGAAGCAGAAATTTGGCTCTGTTGGGAGACAAAGGTAGCCAGATAAAGGCATGCAATCTGCTTGCTTCTCATGATTGCCTAAAGGAAATAAGAACACTATTAATCACAATTTCATTCTCTACAGGTGTCAGGCACGTTCATTTGCCTGTGACATTCAACTATGGGTTTTTTTCCCTGCTCGGGTGTCTCCTGCACCAAACCTTTGTCTGTGTGATTGACAGACTTTAATGTTAAAAGGACTTCTGTATCCTGCTCCAGTGAAATCAACAGAGCAGTGGGACTGGCCTGCCTACAGTACATACCATTGGGTCTCATTGTAACACCTCATTGTGGTTACAAGCAATACAATTTTATTTTTTTTTTTCACAGAACTGAGCTAATCTAATAAGCTACAGTCCTGAACCTTTCTTGTGTAAATCCAAGCTTGAGTTTCAAAACAACACTCAGCTCTGAAATTCAGAGGGAGGTTTTACAGAGCCACCCAACTGACTCCAGAAGGAGTCCCTCGGTTTTCTGCTCTGGTTTAGGAATGGCACTGAGAGATCCAGGCTGATCCCTGCAGGTATATTCAAATGTCTTTGTACTTGCATCTCAAATTTCCTGAGTTTGGGATCTGGGTTCAACGGAGTAGGACTGCATGTAAACAATTTGGGAGTAGGAGGACAGTAACTGAAGCAATGGTGAGAGGAAAAGCTATGAAAGTGACTCTGTGGTCACAGGGCCTGGAGCAAACAGGGAGGAGTAAGAGCGCTGCAAGAGGGCCTGAAGCTGTACACAGGCTCTTTGCTACCCCTGAGCAGGCTTGGTATATTGGCTCAGGCCAACTTTGGTCAGTGAAGCTCAGCTTCTTGTGGTCCATCTGACCATGCATCTGCACAGAGCCTGGCACTGGTCTGGTAGGGCGGTAGGTGGTGGTTCTGCTTTGCTTCAGGCCATTGAGCTAACCCATGCCTGACTGATCCAGATGGGTCCTCCTAAGGGGGGAAATATTTATACTGGGCCCTGTTGCAGTCACTGTGGAGCACAGGTCCCACGTTCTTTACGTCCCGCATTGAGGGATGGTTTGGTGCAGGCCCAAGGTGACTCCACAAGTGTTTAGGCTCTGCTCCACAGCTCTCTCTTAATGCTGGATACTGTCCTCTACCCCTGTCATGTAAAGGAATTGAAATCTGTTCTCTTCCCTTGGTTTTACAGCGTCACTGCTGTCTTCACCTCGTAAACACTAAGCAACTAGTACTACAGAGGTGTGCTTTTGTGAGTTAAGCCCATTTCTTTCATTGTCTGGGAAATTTTGACGGTAATGTGAGGGCATTGCAATAGACAAAAAAGCATTAGTATCTTCTAAGAGCTGGAACTTCAGTTCTCCATGTTTTCAATAGATGCCATAGTTAAAATTTTTGGAGTATTGGCATAAAGCCTCATGTTATTATTAAAAAATGTACATGGATTGAGATGTGGCTCTTTCAGCTCCTTTCACAAGCAGTATGAAAGGTCGTTTATTATTCTCCATGTACCTGGAGGACTCCTTGCCTCTAGTTACTGTTGAGTGCACAGGCATAATCAGGCAGCATGTCATTTTTTTTTTTGCATTTATATGGATGACTTTCAAAATAAAATTCTTACCTCAGCTTCAGGCCAAAAGCTTTCTCCTTGAGCCACATCTCCTATCATTTCCACCCTGCCTCAGGCATAGTGATCCTTAGCTAGTCAGGAAAGCATCACACAAATGATAGGTCATTAGGAAATTCTCTGAATAGCAAACCTCTGAAGTCATCCCAAGTGCTGTTTGCCATGCATCATGATAAAACTGGCTAAGTTTGAGGAGGCTCTAATTATATGCTTGGTCTGTCATTTATCAGTTGCTGGAGCTGTTGTTCCCAGAACACGGCAACCTCTTTCACAGTGTAGTTAACAAGATTGCCAGAGCTCAACGAGCCACCCAGGGTGCACAGATTTTGGCATTTTTTTCTGTTCGATGTAAGATCATTGCGTTGCAACACAAAGGGTATCTCACTTTGCCATAACACAGCATCATATACACATACAGCAATGTTGGTCTATGGGCTTTTCTTGAAATTGCAGTTTGGGAACTCATCCCTTTAGAACAAATAGCAACTGTACGACTTTCGTTTACCATCAGCCTTTAGGTTTTGATGGTTTGTTACAGTTAATACAATAGTGTATATATAATCCTTTCATGATTTTAACCAACTTAAATAGAAGGTGATCTTGTTTCCCCTCAGGTCTTGTTGGGAAAAAAAGCAGATGTTTAATGCAGTGAGCTTAATAATACAAGATTGTAAATTCTAATGAATATTCATGGCATCAAATAAGATAATGGACCATGTGTCAAGAAATAATGTGGCTTCCTGCTATGACTTCCAGTGTGGCTTAGCATGTTTCAAAGAGCTTCTAGTGTCAAGAACTATTCTGTAATATTTAATTTTCACAGTTTCTTAAAGCACAGATTTTTTTAATGCATGCTTTTGAACTCATTTGGGGTGATACTATTTCTTTATTATTTGATACCTCAGAAGCACTGCAATGATGAAAAGGAGATTTTTCACATAATCTTTGATTGTTTTTTTCTAAGCTGCCAAAGGGTCACAGTTTCTTTCTTTTACAATAGACGCTAAATAGGTGCTAGAGAGTGAAAGTAAAACACTTTATCTTCAGTATTTGATGTTCTAACAGAAAAGAAAAATGGAATTTGGTATAACTTTTTCTAAAAGAGCTTTTTATTTCACAGATAATTCTTGGAACTGCTGGAGGCTTACATTTTTATGAATAACTGAGTAAAACAATTACTCTGTAACTTGGGATATGTTAATACCAATTATAGATATTTAATCTTTCCCTGGATACTCTGTTGCCCATAGGACAAAAAATAATTGTATCTTTCTAGTGACAGCCTGAGTGCGGGCTGTGTCCAGATTAAAAAACCCTTCATTTTGGTGCCCACAAATAAATTCCAGCACAAATGTGATGTGTTGTAGCTCCTAATACAGAAAACACAGATCTAACTACTGCATTCGAGCTTAGAGAATGACTCAGCTCACCTTCAGGGGAACCCCAGGCTGCATCTGTACTAGGAAGTTAATCAATTGCAAGAGACTTTTGTGGCCACTGCAGCTCATCTTTACTTTCAGTGGTTCCGGCAATGCTTTTGCTCAGGGCTAACTAAAATTCTGGTCCTGGTTAAGCAGTTAAGATGGCCCAGAGCCCATTCTCAAGGGGCAGGTTGCACGACACCATCCTACTTTGCAAATCTCCTTTCTGTAACTACTTTCATAAGTCGTAAGTATGAGTTAATAAGACCAAGTGCTCAATTCAGCAATTGTTTAGCGTAAAAAAAGTATCTGTGCTTTCTATCAATAATCTATTTGCTGTAATACCATTATGTTTCCTTATGTCAAAGTTTGATTAAATTCATATTTTAAAGGGTACAGTGCAGTCCTGTGGTGACAATAATTAGAAGAATGTAAACTACATTCATTTCCGTGATAGAGTTGGTTTTTGGACCTTAGTTTCAAGATCCATGAGCTTTCATGAAGATTTCACAAGAAAACTACCTTCCTCTGAGCCAATCACTATGAGAAACTGACTTACTTTGTTGTAGGGAGCCAGGAACTCAGTCCCTCTTTTCTTTGTGCCCAGGGAGCTGGGATGGAAAAGAAAGTAAAGATAAATTCTCTGATTCAAGAGAAGCTTGCTCAGCTTCTTGTAAAAGTTAAACTTTAAATGTGCTCTGCTTTAGGCTGTTCCTTCCTTGGTATAAACTTTCTATAAAGGAGGAAATAGGCAAGTTATAAACATGCTCTCTGTGCTAGGAGTGTCAGTTGGCTCTGTTCTGCCTAAAGCAGCCTGCTGTTTGACATTAGAGGACATTAGCATAATTAAAAATCAGGCACTGTGTCTCTCTTTCTTGGCGGGGTGTGTGTGTATAAATCAGTAATGGTAACACTTCAGCATAAGAGATTAGAAATCAGGAACTCCAGATTACTTTCCTGGATCTGCCTCCGGCTCAATGTAAAACCCTGAAAAAGAGTTACTTTCCTTCACAGTTGATGATTGACCGGGGTACTGCATTCCAATAATCAGCTGCTCTGGCTCCAGGGTGGCGGGGTACCCCATAGTTTTACATCAATGCTTCAAATGGGGTGCACAGACACAAGAAGTGTTCTTGGATCACATCTATTTCCAGCTGCGGTGGGTCCTTACACAGTGAAACCCTCTGGAGCAGGCTGTTGCTGGCATAATTGTGCAAGCAGTCCGTATACACCCAAAGTGCATGGATGCCCTTCTGAAATACCTGGCACTCCTTATGAGACAAGTAGTGAATGGCCATGGGGAAAAACTGAACTGGTTTGGAACGTGAACCAGGTTTTAAAAATAATCACTAAACACCAAAACCTCTAAAAGTTGCTGTAATGTCTCAATCAACCTCATTTGTCAAATAAGATTAATTAGCTCTACAGAACTCATTCAGGCTCAGGGTTCTGATGTTAACAAAAATGCTGCCTGTAAAGCATAAGCTCATTACTGAGAAAAATGAATGAAGAGCAGAATTAAAAGGATTTCAGAAACTGAAACTGTGACTGGATGCCATTATGACTCAGACCAGTGGTGTCAAATGATTTACTGAAGCTTTTAGGACAGTGAGCACCTTTTTTATTTTGTATATGCACAGTGTCTAATACAATAGTTCTTTTTCTGGCCCTGGGACTCTTCTCGTTGCAATTTATCTCCATTACTAAAAAAAAAAAAAAAAAAAAAAAAAAAAAACCAAAGGAAAAAAGAAAGAAAATGTCAGTCTTCCTTCAATGTTTGTAAAATATATGGCAAATATTAGGAATCCTTTTAAAAAAATCCAACCCTTTTTCTCTTTTCTTCAAGTATGGAAATGCTGTTAATTAATAAAAATTAATAATTACTGATCATTCCATTAATGCAAGGAATATCTATGTATCAGGTACCTAAGAAAAATTATGTGCCTTTGTTACTGAAGGGCATATTCAACAAAATAAATATCTTCATTTTCTGCACTGCTTGCTTAAGGCTGGAAAAATTGCTGTAATATCAGCTGCATCTTCACTGTGATGTGCCTGTTAGTACAGAAAGCAATATTAACCTGAAGGACTTGATGACTAACTTCAGAAGAATCTAGCAGTAATTTAAATAAGGTTTTCATCTCTTCTTGACTGTGAAGGACTGCACTGATTAAAATGTCCACAGGAAAGCAGAATACAAACTAAATTGAGCTCAATTCTGCCAGACCTTCTTCCTCATTTAGCAGAACATAACTAAAGGAGACAACTTCTTTCTCAGTTTAAGGTTTAGCAAAGCATTCACATAGGATGAAGCTACATTTATGGTCTTATATTTATTGAAAATATTAATATGCATGATACAGGAAAATGAATACATTAATACTGTTTCTTATGTGTTTTCACTGTGCTTGTTAAGAAGTTGTAGTTTCAAGTATTGCCACATAAAGTGAACAAAGTTTGCTTCTTAAATAAGGTAATATTCCATATGAAAACACAGGTAAACCTTGTTTGCTTTGTGTGGATATTTGAAACCAGAATCTGTTCAAATCCCCTGGGCTAAATTTACTTTGGGCATAACTGCCTCCATATCAGTGACATCGGCCTTGGTATCTAAACCTAGCAGGAAAAAGACATAAGAGAAATTCTAATGAATGA
This sequence comes from Nycticryphes semicollaris, assembly GCA_013400055.1. NCBI lineage: Eukaryota > Metazoa > Chordata > Aves > Charadriiformes > Rostratulidae > Nycticryphes > Nycticryphes semicollaris. The sequence continues at coordinate 809,468 of VXBJ01004676.1, read as the reverse complement.
CAGAGAGGCAACAGCGTGAGACACAAGGACTTTCTCATACACACTTGCAGTTGTTTCTCCTGTCATGCCTGAAATTCCCTACTTAAATAGAATCATGGAATGGTTCTGTTGGGAGGGACCTTAAAGATCACCTAGTTCCAACCCCCCTGCCATGGGCAGGGACACCTCTCACTATTCCAGGTTGCTTAAAGCCCCATCCAGCCTGGTCTTGAACACCTCCAGGGATGTGGCATCCAAAACATCCCTGGGCAACCTGTTCCAGTGCCTCACCGCCCTCACACTGAAAAATTTCTTTCTGGTTTCTAATGTAGATCTACCCCCTTTCAATTTGAAGCCACTACCACTCATCCCATCACTACATGTTTTTGAGGTTTGCCTTACTGATTATGGCTGCAGCCTGTTACCTCCAGGTACAATACCAAACCCAGGTGCCCGAGCTCTGCCAGGCTGATGCTGGTTTGTGCAGGACCAGATCACGTCTCTCAGCATTAAGTAAAGCAAACTGGAAGTTACTTTAATTTACATGCGGAGCATAGCAAAAATAAAGCAAAGTACTCACGCTGGTAGGCGTTTTGGCTTGGTTTATTTTGCAGCCTGATCTAGTTTGTCAACACCACAGGAGAATGATAGTCTGGCAAGAGCCACCAGAGCAGCTCTAGCTTGGTCTCAGAGCTGCCAAAGGGGCACAGTGCATGGGCTGAGCCAAGAGATAGCGCTAACGGGCCCATAGCTCAGAAATGAGGGCAGCGCAGCGAGGTCTCCTGCACCAGGGTAAGAGCACAAGAAGTCACAGAGGATTACTGTTTTTTGCCAATTAGGCTTAGCTTTGAGAAAGCTTGGGAACAACTGCTGCAGTTTAACATACCGAGAAAAAAGGTAATATGATGACCCCAGGTGTCCTTCTTGTTCTCCAGCAGTCTGAGGCTCAGATAGAAGCAGTCTCTAACTTTTAAAGGACAATCCTATTTAAAGTTTTCCTGTCTTTTCCAGAAGTGCCACAGCTTCCATAACTTTTTTTTAGGGAACTGTATCTTATTTTACTATATAGCAATATACGGTAGATGAACTCATAATTTGATGTATTCATCTATATTTCTTAATTGTACGTCAGCCTCATTGTCCATCACATAACTGGCCCAAAACTTAACTATCTTAGACTTCCCTTGTGAACCAAGTAATTATCATTATGTGGCCAGAAAAAAAA
>VXBJ01004676.1:796414-808235 GCA_013400055.1 Nycticryphes semicollaris | reverse complement strand
AAAAAAAAAAAAAGATAAAAAGCAACATTTTAACCTTCATTATCTTAAATGTGCCATGGCTGGCTGACCAGCCAGGGAAATACAATCAGAATTGGTGACCACACACACTTGCCATGGTATGCTGTGGTAGACCTCTGTGGCCAAAGATTACAGGCCTGGTCATGAAGCTAAAATGACTCCTTACTTTTGAAGAAAAACTCTTTAGCCCTTCTTTAATATAATTTCTAGTTTAAATTGTGACCAAAATGAATGGTTCATCTAAGTAAGAGTTTGCAGCATGTCCTTAACTTATTGTATTAATGATATGATTCTATGCAGACACCCAGGAATGAGAATGGAAACACAGGGCTCCATCAGCCTTGAAAGCTTATGGTCTTGGTAATACACTCTCTCTTTGCTGCTTACTTCCTGCTGCACACAAATCAACATAATTATCCACCAAGTCATTTTTCAAATGTTAATGCATTTTTAAACTTTGGAATCATTTGGCAACAAATATCTCCTGACTATACCTGGATACCCTTAATTGATTTTGGGTGGAGAAAGAATACATTTAAACACCAGAAAATCTAATTTCAGACAAAAATCAATTATATTTTTATCATGTTAGTTCCCAGGCTGAATAGCAATTTGAAGTCTTTGAAACATTTTCTTACACTTACTTAAAGGAAACGTTATCAATTTGCATTAAAATTAAATATTATGTTTTTCATTTTGTTGAACTAATGAAGTCTGGAGCAGAATTTCTGAAAGATGCAGAGATTGCCCATAATTTCCATAAAGACTCAAGTCTGGCAGCAAAACCTTTGTTAATTTTTGGTTGCATTTTCCTAGACTCATATTTTAGCACTAGATGTGGACTGTGATGACATGTCGGGCAAACAACTTAGACTGATGTTTTCAAGTATTAAAATTTAAATAGGAAGCCAAAAGCAATTCTGAGAAGTGTATAATCCATAAAACTTGTCTTCACAATTAGTAGAAACGGTAGAATACTACTCAATCAAACTATAATCAGTGTATTCCGCTATTAACAATCGAGGTATTTTGAAAATCTCTGCTTTATTGCTGAGCAAATGTAATCCCTTTCTAATGGCCAAATTCTACTTTCCACACTCACATTCAGTACAACCTACTGCCATGTTAACTCCCCAACTATTAAAAAAGCAGCGCTAAAGGAAATTATTACAACTAAAAATACTGAGAATTGTTCTTTCTTCGGTGATGGTCTGGAAAACGCCTTCAGTGCAGTTTTCTAAAATCAATTCTATTTTATGCTACATCAGCTTTACAAAAAAACCCAAACCCACAAAAATATTTGTGAGTGTTGTTCCAGTCGGGTGTTTGAGCAATTGTCAGAACGAGAACATACTCTGGAACTTTTTTGCCATTTTATTTCGTTTGCATTGACTTTAAAGTGATGGGTATCTAAACTGTATGCTTACCTGTGATCCCGCATTACGGATTTCATTGCTGTGAGAGGCATGGTATTTTGTACTTTAACACTGCCTCCAACTGCTCAAGGTAGGAAAACCAATAATGCAAATTTCTTGCAAGGCAAAAGGTAACATAGTTTCCTGAGGCAGTGAAAAAAACAGAAAGCCCTTGATGTAGATTATATTATGGTTCCAAAATGAAGTTAGCTCATTGGTTTTCAGTATTCTTTTGCATTTTGGTTTGGCTGCAGGGTAAACTATTGGGAAACTCTTCAGATGTCCATGCTAGCTGTGCAAAATACGCTCATGTGAGTACAACAAAAATGAAGTTGAGAAAGAATCACTTAAGGATTGCAAAACCATTTCTTTTTATCACTGTAATTTTTGTGTGCAGCTAAGCACTAGAATAAAACTTTGAAAATTATGCTTTTTTTTTTTTTTTGTAAAATGCTTGATTAATGCTTCTAATAATACACATCAAAAAATGCCATTTAAAATAGTGGTGAAAATTCCACTCAATGTGAAAGAGAGGAAATGTTTATTTTAGTAATGCTTTAAACCAATGTAAAATCCTCTGATCCATTTCATATTACAACAGATACCAACAAAGGACACTATGTACACTGTATTTTATCTTTGAAAACTAACAGCCTGAAACTGCCAAGTGAGCTACTTCTATAATAGCACTTAGATGAATAAGACCTATTCATGGAACTATCAAGAACAAATCATGTTAAACTCATCTAATTCCCTTCTGTGACATGGTTACGAGCCTCGTAGGTGAGACAGCAGCAGTAGCTGATGTGTATCTTAAAGTTTTAAACCAATCTCACACAACATAAGCAACCACAAGAGGTGGCATCTGTCCTGGCTACAGGTCTCTTTGTTCTTTTAATTAATGACCCTAATGATGAAACGGAATATATTTATTATATTTCAAGAAGACATAAACCAAAGAGAGGCCAAGCCCTTGGCCAACCGCTCTGTGGGCCAAGATGTGAATCCAGAAGCCACTGAGAAGCTGAAAGCGCCTCATGGGGAAAACCGGAGCGAGATTCTGGGGGGCACAAGTACAACCCTGTAAGGAACGACCCCAAACCAAGTTATAATGCACACGGTCACCCCATATTTACCCCTTGGGACCACTTTTCTCACACACAGCGGCGAGGAGCTACTTTTTTCGGCTCTTTAGGCCGGCAGGCCCTGCTCTGTTCCACCAGGAGCAGCAGCAGTTCTCTCAGTGCGAAGTCCTCCATCTCCAGCAAGCTCTATGCTCTCCCCGGCGTCTACTGGGCCGGTGCCTCGGCCTCTGCGCGGCCCGGGAGGCCCCGAGCCCCGGTGACGGCCGAGCCGGGTGAGGCCCAGCCGAGCGCAGCGCAGGGGGCGGGCCGCGGCGCAGCGAGACGGCGCCATCTCAGCGCGTCCGGGGCGGGAGAAGCGGCGGGTAATGAGGGCTCCTGCTTGGCGTTGGGTGCTACGCGCTACCCGCTTCCCCGGCGGTGGCGGCAGCGGCGGGAGGGCTCCGACGGTGCCGCGGCGCGACCCGGGCTGCGGGCCCGCCGCTTCGTTCGCCGGCTCCGCGGTGAGTGAACGCGTGGGCTTCCCGCCCCGCGGCGGGAGGGGAGCGGGATGGACCGGTGTTGCTTGAAGGGAGCCGGCCGGGGTGGAAGGCAGGAGAGCCGCAGTGGCCTGGGCCTGCTGCGGTGTCTCTGGTTCAGCAGTGGGTGTGCGGTGTGGGGATGCGGTGGCTGGGGCAGCGGCCGGACTCAGCGGAGGAAGATGAGTCTCGTCTCTGCTCGGTTTTTGCAGGGACCGGAGTCGGTTCAATGGGAGGAGCGAGCCGTCGCTCGCCGCCTGTGTTGCCGCCGGGCAGTGGGTGGTAGAAACGCAGGCTCCCGTCCGGTGGTCGGTCCGTCTGTCCTGCTGCGGAGGCCGCAGAGCAGCCGTCGGGTCCTTCTTGCTCGGGAACAGCAGGGAAGAGGGACTCGCTGCGGCCGAACGGCGCTTGCCCGGCTGCCTGACACGGCCCCGGCCAGGGACAGCCCCCGGCCAAGCTGTCGGTGCTTCTCTGATACTTCACCTCAACGCCGGGGGTTTCTCTGCCTGTGCAGTGCTTGAAGCAACTATAACATAAAAGTCTGCTAGGCTTTTTAAAGCTTCCAACTTTTTAAAGTGTCGCTTTGGTTTACTTTAACACAAGCCCTCCTTGGTTGTTTTTTTTCTTTCTTTTTTTTTCTTTTTTTTTTTTTTTTCCTTTAAGTGCTAAGATCGATCCTATTTAACCGTGCATCTAAACAAAGTGTCCATTGGGGTTATTTTTAAGCGGGCCCCATCCCTGCCATCCTGCCTGCCCTTTGCGGGGAGAGCATTGCCTGCCAAACGTTTTTTATTTTTCTTTTTGGACCAGTAGTGAAAATGGTGTGTTCTTCCCTGTCACCTTTCCCTGCAGAAACTGTGGGTTGGCACATATACATTTGCTTGCCTTCTGTTTTTGTTAGTCATCAAGCTCCAGGGATGACTCTCTAAGGGACAAACGTGCCCGGATCCTGTCACGGGGGCTGCCAAAACAGAAGCCCATAGAAGGAGTTAAGCAGGTGGTGGTCTTGGCTTCTGGAAAAGGGGGAGTTGGAAAATCAACAACAGCAGGTAAGTTGTTTTTGTTTTTTTTTCCTGTTATCATTTACTTGTCATGTTTTGTAATACTTCATAAGGACTCTTTGGGCATATTGTGTTGAGTGCCACTAACACAGCCCTTCACCTTTGTCAAACCCTGTTGCAGCCATTGGGAACCTGTGTGGGTACAGAGGTCTTGGCTTTAAATGAAGTGCAAACTGGGCAGGCAGCTTTAAAATATCTTTGTAATAATGTAGCACTGTCCTGGGACAGTCTGCTTTCCTAAGAGACGATGTAAGCTGAGGTGGAGGAGCTCGTAGGCCAGTGCAGTGTTACTGCTCTTCCTCCTTCACTGGCAGTGTAGGTGTGCCTGTACAGCGTTCTTCTGTGTTATGTTGGCACACTCATGTACTCTAAAGGGTGCTAGTAATTGGAAGGTTTCAAAATCAGGTCTCTATTCAATTTTCTCAACTACTTATATAGGCTTTTCATAAAAAAAAAAAAAAGGTGAAGCAGTAGTAACAAACCACACAAATTGATTAGAGCCTTTTGAAGCATGTCGAACTCTTCTCTCAGCCCCACCATAAAGTTTTGAATTAATTTCTCTGTAAATGTGCAGTTCCCAGGTAGCTGAACAAAATAGTACGTGTATTACCAGTACTGCAGAAATTTGCTTGAACTTAAACAAAGATGATACTGGAGGTAAAACTTTTTGAGAAGATCTCTATAAAGTGTTAGAAGTTTGTTTAAAGATCTCTTCCTTAGCACATAGGTTGGAAAAGAGTTGTACTTGACTTGATTGTTGCCTAGTGTTCATCTCTATTTGCTGTGAATAACACAGTGATGTAGCTCTTAATTTCTCATTTGGTAGTTTGTTTTTCAGCCAGATTTGAAAAGGACTGACAGTCTAATAAATACTAGAACAGACAAATATCTGATATCTGTAGTAAGAATAATTGTACTTATAAAAAAAAATGTAGTTTTTTCTATACACAGAATACACTTCTATAATATTCTGTACGGAGGATATACACTTCTGTACACAGATATGCAAAACAATTAACACTTGCATTTCTTAATGACGTGTCTTTTGGTTGTGGTTATAATTCATAGGCTGGTTGTCTCAGGTTACTGAAAATACCAAATATCTGTTTCTAAATCGACAATTTACAAAAAGACCATAATTTGAACAGTAAATTCAGATTATCCTCCTCATGTCTGCAAACAGATGTGCTAATTTAAATTCCTCTAACTGGTGTCTGTATGTAATTTGTACATGTCTGTAGGTAATTTGTACATAAAATATGACACATGTAAAAATAATACTTAGAGCTGGGAGTTCATAAATATGCATTTTAAAATAAAAAACTGGGGTTCAACAAGCATTAAATAAGAACTGAAATGTAAATGAACCATTCAAATATTGTTGTATTGGACAGCCTGTTGTTAATGAATGTATTCATTTATAACATTGAGAAGAAAAAGGAATCTAGATTCTTGTTCATTAAAATGAGAATAAATTTCATGGTTCAGATGAACTGGTGAAGATCAAATAAGTTGTATTAATAAAAGTATTGCATAGAATCATTGCTGAATTGGGAACTTAAAATGATGTTCTTTGTAATGGACCTTTGTGGGGACATGTTTGGTATCAACTCCACTGACTCATTTTGAGAGCAGGAGTTGGAAGAGGAAGGTGGATAGAATGCACCTCCACAGAAAATGTCATCAGTCTTATTATCTGTATCTCTCCGAAGTACTGTCAAGGCTCTTCCCATTCTTTTCCCCAGTGTGTTTATGTTTATCTTGCTTTGAATCTCCATTTCAACACAAGTGGATATGCATTCTGCTCAAGTTTGTTAAGGCCTTTCCTTAACCTATTGAATAACTTTTTCTGTTTGTTGCATATAGCTTTCCTACTGTATTCTCTATTGATTCTAGCACCTTTGGTCTTCTGAAGTCAATGTAGTCAATTATTATTAGAAGAAATTGTGTTATAGGAGAATTTTTCACTGCAGGTTAAAATACTTTAATTGTTGGTTTTGTTTGTTTGATATAACTGTTGGTTGGTTGGTTTGTTTCCTGTGTTTCCTGTCTTTTTCCTGGCAAATTTTTGTCTTGTACCAGTGTTCTGCTGTATTTACTCCATCTGGCCAGATTGGGGTTTTTATTGTTTGTTTGTTATTTTTTATTTGTTTGTTTTGTCTTGTCTCTCCCCTCTTTTGCATGACCCTGAAGATGAGAGTACTGTAGAAAATGGATCCTGGCATAAGAAGAGTTCAAAGTGTGATCTTGAAAGAAGAGAGGTTTCTAATTCATTAAAACTCTTCTTGTTTTCGGCTGTGGAAGTGGAATAAAATTAATGGCTGGCGTTCTTGCTTACATTTTGTTAATTCTGTATTTTGAGGAAAATAAAACTACTGATGCTAACAGCTACCTTGGTACCTTGGCTTCCAGGCATTTTTAGCAAAGACTAATGGGCTATTTTTCATTATTCTTAAGGACAGCTAATACATTTGACCATGTGTTGACTTTATCTTAGTCATATTAACTATGTTTTAATTTTTTTTCTCTTGCATGCTTTTATTCTGCATGTAGGATGTACTATTATTGAAACTTACCCTTTCAAGGTAGAGGCCAAAATCTATCTATTCTCCTGACCAACCTGGACACAGGTCTAGGCTTTGGCAAAAGTGATAATAATGTTCTTTTCCAGGATCAATGTCATGTGTTTTGATTATAGGCCTTCTCTACATGTTAGAATAAATAGTCATAAATTGGTTATTTTATTTCTAAATGGCACTTACATTGAAATGTCAGGATTGAAGGTTGTCTTTCAGAGACAGTTCATCTTAGTTATCTATAGGTATTTTATTCATGATGTAGATTAACCATGTCAGATACAGACATAGGCAGCTGGCTCTGTATGTGTCTGATTTTGGGTGAAGAAGTTTTATGTATATTGTTAGCTCAGTGTTCTGAGGATTCAATGGTGCTATTCCTAGGGCCAGTTCAGGTTTGGAAGTTACAAAGCCCAAACTAATAAACATTCCCAGACTAATACTGATTTCTAAAAAGACTGACTTGGATCTCCCTGTGCATCATTCTTCATACAGGTTGGCTGGTTTAGCCTGGGCTGATACACCATGTTGACTCTTCTTGGAACCTCCTGTGACGTTTTAAAATATAATATAATAATAATGTGTTCTGTTGAACTTCTGGAATGTATCTGCCCTTTTCCCCTGCACTCCTGGTTATGGGAACTTACTAGTTAAGGCCACCATTAATGTTTAGATCCTATGTTTAGGGTAGGTCCTATGCTGCGTCTCTACAGCCTCTTGAAACTGATCGTAATACGTAGAAACTGCAATGCAAGATTGGGATTTTTAGCTAGATATCTAGCTAAAAAACTTAGGTTTTCCCACTATGTCATTGCCACTGTCTCCCTTTTTTCCCCTTCAACAGTCAGATATCCTTTATTGAGGAAGCATTGTGGATCATATTTTCATTTTCACACATGGTAATTTTAGAGGAAGAAGACAGAAGTGTAAAGTGGTTTAAGATAGTGTATGGAGTAACTTGCTGCTTCCTTTGTGCCTCTTCACACATGAGCTGCAGTTGATTTTATGTTCTTTTTTATTTACCATTGGTTTGCTTGTTTTTTCTCCTTATCTGTGATTTGTAGATTGGTCTCCAGGTTTCAGAGGATGCATTTTCCTCTGATTGATTCAGGGAATGGTTAATCAAGCATCTGTTTAAATAGCGAACTGAAGAATAAAATCTGTATGCTTTATCATCTTAGGAGTAAACACAGGCTGTGTGCTTCTCAGGGAGAGCTGTACCATTTTCTTTTTAACCTTCTCACCATTGTGTTTAAGGGAATTTGTCTTTCTCATTACTAAATTCTTTAAGTTGGGAATCTGGCTCCCCAGCTTGTTCTCAGTACCTTCATACTTTTCCAGTAGAGCAAGGCTTGACTGCATCTTATTTTTCTTAAAAGGCTCTGTGGGCAGCAACATGCCAAGAAAGCAAAATATGTTATCCAAGAAATGAGTTGTGTGTTGGGGTTTTTTTTGTTTGTTTGTTTGTGTGAGTTTTTTTTTTTTTCTTTTAAAAGATGTTACTGCTTGGATTATAACAGTTACTATTTGGTTATACTGAAGCTTCTAGGAGGTCTTCCAGCTGGTGAGCCATTAAAAGATACAGTTTCTTGCATGTACTTTTCAGTTATGGAAGTTAAGCCTTGATGGAAATGTAGAAGCTCACAATATCTTTAATAGCAGTTTTTCTGTTTCTTTAGTTGTTATAGATGCTTTCAGGGTAGATGAGACTTTGTCTTCTGACATAAAAATCAAGCAAAGTGTGAGTGTTGCACCTTCTTCCTGATAAACACCCGTGTTTAATATATCACATGGAATCAAAAAAAGGGCTATGAACATCTTTCTGGTTACTGTAGTTTAAAAATTTAGGTCAATACTTACCTAATCTCTAGTTTTAATAAACTTCACTACAGACTGTGGTGAAGGTTACCTGTGGTAGGATTATTTTAGTTTTGTAGTAGAGCGTCCACTTTTGAAAAGTCAGGTAGGCACCTCAAAACTTTTTTCTTAACGTTACCCTTGGGTGAAATACTTAGATTGTATTTTTATTTTGTAGTTTCCTCCAGAAACTTAGAGACTGCATTTTTTTGCAGATTAGATTGAGTTTGGTAGCCTGTTAGCAAACAGGGACTGAAATGTGGGTGCTGCTGCCACTTAAACTAGTAGTACCGTAGAAGTGTAAGAAGCTGAGAACCAAGATGATGAATGCAATTATGAAGTAAATAATATATTTTCTCTTGTTAGAAATGATAACATTCTGAATATTTAGGAATTGAGTTTTCTTGCACTTAATATTTTTTTTCTTTCCTCTTTCTTGCAGTAAATGTAGCCCTTGCCCTAGCAGCAAATGATTCGGTAAGTGAACATCTAATTATCAGCCTTCATGTGAAACAAGTGTGTGTAAATTATAAATAAAATGGTTACTGCTGGGGGTAGATGCATACATTAAATCTAGATATTTACTCTGACAGTTAATTTCTTTATTTGTTTTTCATGGACTTCTGAGTTTACATAAATTTGTTTGTATTTTATTGGTACCATGAGTGACTTAGTAGCTCTCATCTGTCATCTGGGTTTGGCTGTGCCCTTTCCCTTGTGTGTCTGTGTTCAACTGCAATTCTGCAAGGATGTGTAGACATAGTAGAGGATGTTTGTGCAGGTTGTAGAAATAAATAATTAAATTCTATCACTTAAGAGCACTGACTTGGAAAAAATATGACTTAAGTGCTGGATGGTGTCCAAAACATTTTTTTAAATAGCTCTAAAGCTTCACTTTTTTATCAAGTGTAAAAATACTTGATATATATAAACAGCTGAGGAGAAAAGGGAGCTACACATCTTCCCTAAAGCTTGAAGTACATTTTTTGAGTGGCAAAATATCATTGCCCAGGTTGGTATTGCTCAACTGTTATTTGGACTATAAATAGACAGTGGGAACCATTCAAGTGTAAAAACAGCAGGTCTTTGTTATGTCCACCTGCTGATATAAACTGGGAGTCGTTCCATTGTGCACGTGTATTGTCACAGAGGTAAACTCGGAAGCAAGCTTGACTTCCCGTGTAGGGGTGTGTAATGCAGATTTTGTACTTATAAAGCATTTGTTAAATACAAAGTATCCTCGAGTACTTTAATCTGGTAAATGTAGCATGTTTTTCTTGTTGTAAAAGAAAACAACAGGTAGAAGGAGTGAAGTTTACATGCAGTCTACACACTGCCTGTAGGAGTTTTCTAAAAGATTAAAAAAATTACCATAAACTCAGTCATACTTGATAAGACGGTGTGTAAAGCTGTTACGTGAAAAATGTACTGTTTGTAATGGCATCTGATCTTGGTATTTCACAGTTTTTAGTTCTGTGTTTTAAATAGGCTGCTGGAGTAATTTGATTTCAGAGAAAAATCTGTCATCTTGAAACGCACAACTGCTTGAATGGTTCCTTCTAATTAACTTTAAAACATGGCATTTTTTATAGTACTTTTACAAAACGAATGTGATCCTGCAGTGTGGTCTATGTTGTGGCATGGTCACTGAGTAGCTCCATGGAAACCATGTCAACTAATTGCATATAACTTTCTGTACCAGCTTAAGTGTTTTTAGAATTATGCCTGATACTTTTCAAATGTGTGGTTTTATGCATGGTTTAAATTTATATTTAGATAAAGCATCTCTTACTAATTCTGACATACACAAGCTTTGGGATTATGCCCTTTGTTAGAAGTTAAACATCTGGCTTTAAACATAATAATGTGTTACACCACTTCAGTAGCCCGTTAAAACACTTGTAAAGCACACAAATAAGAGAGATCATAGTTTAGAGTGATTGAAGAGGTTGTTGCTGGGGTTATTTGGAAAATCAGGGGGAGAATTAATTTTAAAGGAAAGTGAGCCAAGAAAGTTAAGTAAACATGGAATGCACCAGTAATTTCTGGTGTTAAAATTATGTGGTGAAGTTGTAAAGTTGAAGGCCAGTCGCTGGTGGATGTCCAGCAATGAAGAGCAGCTGAAGTTAATGAAAGATCTGTGACTTGCATGAACTGATGATCGCAATTTAGCAAGCCGCTGTCATGGTGAAATTGTGTGTTGATGTAGTTACAGGTTAGAAAATAGGAAATTAAGGTGGGTTCAATAAAAACTTTGTTTGTTCATGCATTTGTGTGTCTGTATATATATATATAAGATATATTGTGTATATGTTTAACCTTTGGGCTTGAATTTGCTAGTGTGTGCATTTGTATACTCCCATTGATTTCAGTTCACTATTTTTGTGAGTCAAGGTTATGAAATGAATATCTTTGGGTCCTTGATCCAGGCTGGGATTGTCCAGTGCTCTGAATTGTAGGGATTAACAGGATAGGGATTATCATAGGGATTAATGCAATGTTCAGTTTTGTTACAGTGAAATAAATAAGGAGGTTGTTTGCCAGAGTGCATTGGTGCCTCCTGCTGAAGTTTATAGTTTATTTCTTCCACCTCGCATACGCAGCAAAGGACATCTTCATTTTACTTTTAATAACTACTGATTATGCCTCACATTCCCATGACTTCTCTTAATTGCTATTGTAAATTCATCTCTTTCTTTGGGAGCAGTAATGAGCTTCAGAGCTTCAGCAGCCTCCTGCAACTTCATTACAGTCCTTATGTCTCGTATAAGCAAAATACAGATTTCTAGAAACTGATGCTTGGACTTGATGTACTGTTTAAAGGAGGAAAGAAAGGACTCGCAAAGAAAGATAGGTCACCATGACAATAAAGGTCTGTGCTCCCTTCATGACATACAGTCTGTTTCTGTTGCAAGTTCAATGTTTGTAACTCAATTTTCAAAGCAAGTAGTGTAGTGGAGCTAAATGATTTAAAAAATAATGTTGTCTTCTGATCTTTCAAGTATTCTTTTTCTAAGATTATACAGGTCACAGGCTGTTGAGAACAACTGTTTTCTGATGATGGAGATTCTGTGGAAGACGCTTTCAGAGGAGATTGGATTAGAGTAGATTCTTGCTGCTTTCAGTAACAGCTGTGACATCGTATTGTGGTTTCAGAGTGAAGATTAACAGTCAAAGCGTAAAGGAATTTTTAGTCCTGTTGATAAAAGAGCTTCCTTCCATCGTCTCTTAAAAGTCTACTTTCTATAGTTAAAAACCAAAACTACTGTTTCTATAGGTAGACCTTTTTTTTTT
>VXBJ01004676.1:623231-796053 GCA_013400055.1 Nycticryphes semicollaris | reverse complement strand
TTTTTTTTTTATGCACAGCCAATGAAATAAGCAAGGCAGCCTTTTATCCCTGTCTAGAATATTAGGCTTTTGGTACCCCGGGTTACCTGTTGTAGATGGATTAGTTAAGAATTGTATAAGCTCTTGTGCCTGTACCAAGGCCTATAAATCTATACAGTGATCTTTTTGTGTTAAGAAATAAAGTTTTACCCTTGTGTGCTATTTTTAATTGCTTGCTTAGTTTGACAGCTGATTCTTTTCATTCTTTTGATGTACCAGCAGTCAGTTGTGCTCCCCTAGGAGCACTTGGGAAGAATTTTTGGGTTTTGTGCCAGGACGATTCATATTCAGACTAGAATGACTATTTATGAAAGCTGCCTGGCCAGAGACGATTTATTATAGTAGAAACAAGTTGAATTAATAGATGGCAGCAATAATAGGATAGAGATTGCTTGTTTATGAACAGAGTATTTTAGTGAGCAAACACCAGCTGTGCATGACTAAGGATGGCACAGCTCCAGTTGGGAGGCTGTGTGCTTGTGCTGTCACTGGAAGGCAAGCTCCCCAGTCAGATTTCCTTTGACTCTCCTTTTCTTTCCAGGAAGATTTACATTTTTTATTTTATTTTATTTTTTTTCACGATGGGACGAAATAGTTTCTGTGTTGTGAAGGAGAGAGGAACGAGAGGTAAAGCCATAGGGAACATAACTCTGTGTCGGGGGCCTACGGGAGGGATGTGGAGGGACTCCCAGGGAGTGGAGTGATAGGATGAGGGGTAATGGTTTTAAGCTGAAAGAGGGGAGATTTCGATTAGATACTTGAAAGAAATTCTTTCCTGTGAGGGTGTTGAGGCACTGGAACAGGTTGCCCAGAGAAGCTGTGGATGCCCTATCCCTGGAAGTGTTCGAGGCCAGGCTGGATGGGGCTTTGAGCAACCTGGAATAGCGGGAGGTGTCCCCATGGTAGTGGGGTTGGAACTGGATGATCTTCACAAGGTCCCTTCCAACCCAGAGAGTTCCGTGGCTCTGTGACCGGGTCAAGCAGACCAGGACCAAAATTTGAAGTACATCAAAGCTGATTTTATCGTGGGGAGCGGTCTTTGTTTCCCCAAGCACACCCGCTGGTTGCTGAGCAACGTCGTATTTTAAATGTGCGCCCGTCCGTGTTTATGTGCGGTAGCGGCCGGCAGGGGGCGCGCAGCGGAGCGGGACCGCTCCCCCCTGTGCTGCGGCTCGGCCCGGGCAGCGAAAGACCAGACGCATGGTCTTGTCGTGGCGCTAAAGCTGGGGAAAGCTGATGATTAGCTAAACGAAAAGCACTTACTCGAACAGTATCACAGTCCAAATGTCACCAGGCAGTTCTGTTGGTTTTCTTTTGTGTTTTGGTGGTTTTTTTTTTTTTTTTTTTTTTTAACAAAACAGGCAGCAAAGTTGTGTGGGTATCTGCCCGTTACATGCTTTTTAAAACTACTCCAAATCCACCCAGCCTGTTTTCCTTACAGTCCCATCCGCCCCCTCACCCTTCAAACATTTGGCTCCTGTAATTAAACTACTTGTCTACTGGCTAATGTAATATTTGACTGCTGCATTAATAGATGACTTCACAATGTATATACATTTCTTTCTGGTAACAAAAAAAAAAAACAAACCATATATGGGGATCATACAGCTTTAGAAGAATTTAGACAATAATGAGCTCTTTTACTGAATAATTATAGCACAAAGGCAAGTTTTGACCTCTTTTGTCCTCCTGTGCAGCTTCTCTAGTTATTAGGGCTTGATTTCTAGGCGTCTTTACCTTTGTTGCTTAGGGAATCAGAAGACTTTAATTGCTATAGATAAGGTGTTCATGCTTGTATCTTAATGCTAAAAATATCAATAAAGCTGGAGATGCCAGTTAGAATTGATTTGGGTTATCTTGCAATGACAGCTCAGCTCCTACATCAGCTGAGAAAATGAGAGAATAAAGCTTTAAAAATCTTATTGCTTTTCAATTAAGAAGTATGTGAAATTAAATTTTTTTTAGAACATAGGCCATTTAAAGTGTTCCATTTTAATCAAATATATGCTTAATTTGAAAGAAATAAAAAGACTTTTTTTTAATAAGTATTTGCATGTAGAGTTGCTTACGTGCATTCTGAATATTCAAATCATTGAAAGCCTAGTGCGGGTGTTAGACAGACTGATGTGAATGGCGGAGCATGTTTATAATAATTTGGCATGTTGTGAAAGTGGTGAGTTGACTTGTAAATAGAGATGTAGTAAAGTTTCAGATTCTGTTTTGGATTTTGGTAATTTATTTTTAAAATGATGCTGTATTTAATTTTTTTTTCCACTAGGATATGTAACGTGCAAGAAGGCCAAACATGGTTGCATTACTGGTATCTGATTATTTTGAAATCTGACTAGGAGCTATTGCAGGCTGTTGTAGAAGAAAATACCAGAGAAGTTCTGTAGCTGACAGAAAACTAGAAGATCTTCATATGAAGAGCTTTTAAATGAGTAAAAGTGTAAGTGGTTAAAAACAGTCTGCATCTCTAGGATAGGGAGTCAGAAAAGTGTAGTGGTACTCTTTTGGCTTTAATCCAATTTACAGCTAGGCACTTAAATAGTGTGCAGCTTGAAAGAGTTAGAGAATTAGGGATTAAAAGATGGCTATTCAGTGTGTCAGTATGTCAAACGAGGAATCCAGAGCCTATCCTGATTTCAAGTTCCCTTTTGTCCTGTGTGTTGCTACTTGCAGTTTGGGATTAGCTCTAAATCTGTAATGACATTAAAAGGGTAAATTGAGAGTCCTGGTAGTGGATTAAGAGCAGCAGCTTTAAAAATAACCGGCACCTTCACTTAGCAAAGCTGGAATGTCTGTTGTTGGAATGGACTGCAGCTGCTGAATACTGGGAGTGCTTCCTATGTAGAGAATCCTTCACTGTATAGAACAGTGACAGCTCATTAACCTGTGCCTCCATCCCTCCCAGGCTGAACACCTGGGAATTCTGGTGGTCTTCAAAGTGAAGTATCATCTGCTAATATCCAGTGGGGATACATATGCCCTACCAAGAATGGAAAAAAAGTCTCAGGAAAGATGAGCAAAAATGAAATTAATGCTGTCAAAGAGTCTCTCGATATTTAGCAGTAACGTAGACTATGTTGATTAAAAGCTATTTATAACAGCTTTTTGTGATCTTTTTTTTTTTCTTTCTTCTTTCTCTCTGGTGGCATGAAGTCTTTTATCAGACCTCAATAAAGTGTTTGGCAGCTTGGAAGAAATCAATGAGTATCACCAGATTCTCCACTGAACACAGAAATTGCATTTAGTTGAAAAGTCTATTACTGGAAAATGTAATAGATTTCATAGTTTAATATTACCTGATAGCCAAAAAAAAAAAAAAAAGCAACCTACGTAAAGAAAATATATCTGAGAGACTAAACAGCTGTTAAGTGTCTGCTAAAATAGTTAACAGGAGGAAAGACATGGATCATTTTGTCATTAGCATGGACCTATGTCATCTGTACAAGGAACGTGTGTAGTAAAACTCACCTGCCTAAGGGAACAAACATAACAGCAATTTAATCTTGAATCTGCATAAGGAAAAGCAAAGAGGCAAACTGGTTTTCTACAAGACCTTTCTCTGCCAGTATATAGAAGGAATGTGTCTAATAGACCTTTAACAACTTTATTTTAATTTTTTGCCCCAAAAGGATTTATTACAACTAAGTTCAGAGCTTGAAAATCATTAATTCAGGATACAGCTATCTTGCAAATCTCTGTCGCTCACAAGGCAGTGGCCAAGTTCAAAGGCTAAACTGAACTTTAATTACATTGAGAATCTTCCCAGAGAAGTTAAAGGGAAGGATCTTTAGTGAGGTTATCTGTGCTTGTAATTTGTAGAGTGCACAAAGTGAAGATGTAGGATTCTCATCTTCCAGGAATATATGCAAGAATATCTTCTGTATCTGTTGATGTAGCAGTTGGTTTTCTTGTAAATTCAGAATCTATAGCTGGTGACTGTGAAAACTTGTTTTCACTTCTTATTGTAGGGAAAGGAGTTTCTAAATCAGAATGAAAACTTTATGGTATTCGTATTGTGGTAAGAGATGCAGTGATTATATAGATGTACCTTATGCTCAATATTTGTCAGAAATCTTGAGAGGTCTAACTGGGCAAATGAATACCTTGTTCAGAAGATTAATAACGGTGAATGGATAATGTAGTCAATGATGTAAAAGCAGAAGATGAAGAGAAGTTAAAATTCTTTACTGCAGTCCTTTATCCTGATTTTTTTTTTTTTGGTTGTCTTGAGCTCCCCAAGACATCTGGCACCAGTACTGCAAAAAGAGCAAACCTTGCACAGTAGTTAGCCAATGCTAGAGAACACTTAGCTACAGAGAGGAGAAACCTGAAATGCATTGATAAGAAGGTAAATGTGAACACCTGTGAGTGTTAAAGTATGCTTTTTGCTGAATAAACCAAGAGAATACTTTTGTGTTTTCATGTGCCAACAAAGTAATTATTTCTAATTTTGTGTTCTCTCTGCCTGATGATACTGGTAAGGATCTTGCTCTGTATGAAGAGCTTGGTAATTCTGCATGTCTTAGTTTAGTATATTTTTTTAAAGTAGCTTGCCATATGTCCGGCAATGTGGGAGAAGATGAATAAATCATATGGGAGTGGTTACATTGGCAGTTACATCTCCAGAGTTTAAGCTGTTCAGAACTTGCAGTAAGGCAACAAAAAACTACAGGTATTTTCCAAAAGTAGTAAACTTGAAGACTGATTCAGACTTTCTTGGGCAGCTGGGCAAGCAGAAGGAAAGGACAAATGTTAACTTGACAACAGCTGTTCTCAACTTGGTTACCATCTATCCTAGCTGGAGAGACAGAATGCTGGTTGTTTAAGTGGGATAAAAATATTTGTATAAGAAACAAATATGGCCATAAGAAGATGGTGGCATTGGGTTACCTGAATCATTTTCCTGCAGAGTTCTGAGGGTGGCTGTAGCAGTGTGTGTGCTGGGCTCTGAAAAACACTTAGAAGCAGGAGGACTTTGACATGCTTGGATGTGCTTTGAGTGCTGCGTTTCTGTCTGTATAACCATAGTATTACTTAAGAAAATAAATGGTTCAGTATTGGTATTAGAGGTATATACCTATGAAAAAATGTCGGAGGACATTAGAGGAATCCTAGAGGGTTTGTTTTCTTTTTCTTTTCAAGTTGCCTTCCTTGTCCTGCTGATGATCCCCTATAATCTGTTCCTTCTGCCCAAATACTCTTTTTTGACTTGTCTGATATTATGCATGATTTTTAGGATTTGTTTTAATACAGCAGTACTTAGAAAGATGTGCTAACTTATGCAAGGTGTGGATTATAAGGGTGAAAAAACAATTTATTAAAATTTAGGTTGACTTTTTTTTTTTTATTAACTCATGCACCTGGATTAAACTTCACTGAGCATGAGAAGTATCTGGCATTGGCAATTCTGATTAACAGTTTCATGTGGTAGCATCCAGGTGTGTGCAAGTTATTTCATCTCTTGTGGATATAAAACATTGTAAGTGTTGGAAGAGATGATCTGGACTGTGCTGTGCCTGTCATAAAAGATCCCTTGGTAGCTGCCACAATGCTTTTCCAAGGTACACTAAACCTTGAGTAAAGGGTTATTGTTAGTATTCTAGGGATATTTATGTGCTGCAAATGCAGGGATAGTTGGGAGAAGCAGAACTCAAAATCGTAGCTTATTGGGTCAGTGCTTTCTGTATAAGCTGCTACCCTTAGGCAGTACGAAGTCTTTTTACCAAACATGTTGAATTGTTAGGTGGAGGAAAGAACCTACCTTAGATTATCTTTAGTTAGGTTTCGCCAATGATTTAAAGATTTTCTAAAAGACCTTTCTTCTCTAATCCTGTAGAAACCAGCACTCTTATAGGAACAATTGTGCTTTCATTGACATGAGTTGTAGAAACTGGAAAATCTGTTAATTATTTTTCTGTTAGAAGACAAACATTTATTGAACTATAGCCACAAACAAAAGCAGTGCATCTTGGAAACAGGCATCTTTGTTACTTTAGTGGAAGTGTGTAAATTGTTTTGAGGAAACTGTCAGGTCTATTGTATTAGCTTGAAACAAAGATTAGTTCCGTAATTTGGAGTAGTTGCTGAATTTGCCAAGTTCTCCTAAGTAATTAAGGGGTGTTTTTCTCCAGTGTACATGCATTTATTCTAAATTTCAGGAAATTTGGTACACTTGTAGATACATTACTGCTGACTCCTAGGAATAAGTGGCCTGTGGTGGTGAAGATCTGACTATGCCCAGGATGTCATGAAGTCAATCTAATTAATTTAGATCATCCTAAATCTTCAGTCCCTTTAGGCTGAAAAAAAACCTGCAGTGAGTTCTTAAGATTATTGTAGTTAGCCAGTCAATGTTCAATCACGGTCCTTGTTTTGGGGGAAAACCCTCAGAAGGTTGAAGGAGAGGATTAGTTTAGGTTTAAATCAGGTTTAAAATACCACGTAGATTTTTTTGCAAATATTTACTTTCATTTGAGAAGGAATTAGGTGGCACAGCCCTGAGATGATGTTTTGATGGGTTCGATTAGCTGCTGACACAGATAAAGGGACTGAGTCATGAATCTTTCTGTTAAAATATGCATTTTGTACAAGAACAAAGAAACTCTAATACTGTTGTTGATGTCTTTGAAATCTAGCATAAAAACGGGTCTTTTCAGTCTTTTTGAAATTGCAGCTTTCATACAGTAGACAAGAAGTAAAATAATTTGTCAGAGTAACTCCTGAACTTTTTTGTAATAGCTTTCACAAGATGTTATAAAGAAATACTAAAAAATTCTAAATTTAATAATCCATGTAATTACATATGCTTTGCTGTGTTTAATAAAAATATATACTGAATAACAACCCAAATTTGGTTGATTTTTGTAGTAAAATCTTATTTTTCAAAGTACATAGTAGATCATGTACAGTAATGCCTTTTTTTACATCTTAGTTGTAAAATTTAAGATGCATTTGGCTTGTATTAGGTGAATTCAACACTAAATTATTCAGCAGTTAAGGATGTCTCCAGGGTTCAATATCAACAGCTTAGAAAAAGAAGGGATAAAAAAAAGAAAAAGAAAGTAACCCCCACAGAAAAACAACCCCCCAAACTCAATTTATTACATATGTTGTAAAAAGGGTCAGTTTTACTTCTCAGGTGTCTAGACTCAAGTATCATAGGCTTCTGTGAGTTAATTTCTTTACCTTAATTGAAATCCAGATTTATTTGGAAGTACATAGGCTGAATACCTAGGTTTTTAATTGCTGTGATTTAACCCCAGCCAACACCTGAGCACCCCACAGCCACTTGCTCACTTCTCCCCTGCCCCACGGTGGAGGAGACAGTCTGAAGAGTAAAAGCGAGAAGATAGTGGAGATAAAGACAATTTATTAGCTAAAGCAAAAGCTGTGCGTATAAGCAAAGCAAAATAAGGCATTCATTCCCTACTTCCCATCAGCAGGAAGGTGTTCAGCTATAGAATCATCTAGGTTGGAAGGGACCTTTAAGATGGTTGAACCCAACCATCAAACTAACACTGCCCCAAGCACCAAAACCCATGTACCTCAGCGCCATGTCTGCCCACCTTTTAAATACCTCCAGGGATGGTGACTCCACCACTTCCCTGGGCAGCCTGTTCCAATGGTCAAAAACCCTTTCAGTGATCAAATTTTTTCTAATATCCAATCTAAACCTCTCCTGGTGCAACTTGAGGTCATTTCTTCTTGTCCTATGAGGTGTTACCTGGGGGAAGAGACCAACCCCCAACTCTCTACAACCTCCTTTCAGTAGTTGTAGAGAGAAATAAGGTCTTCTCCAGGAAAGCAGGCCTCCATTATGTGTAATGCTGACTTGGGAAGACAAATGCCGTAACTCCAAACGTCCCCCCTCTTCCTCCTCCTTCCCCAGCTTTACATGCTGATCATGACATCATGTGGTATGGAATAGCCCTTTGGCCAGTTGGGGTCAGTATCAGGCCTGGCCGTGTCTCCTCCCAGTTTCTCGTGCCCCCCAGCCTGCTCGCTGGTGGGACGGTGTGAGAGGCGGAAAAGGCCCTAACTCTGTGCGAGCGCTGCTCAGCAGTAACTGAAGCATCCCTGTGTTATTAACACTGTTTCCAGCACAAATCCGAAACGGAGCTACATTCTCACTTCTATGAAGAAAACGAACTCTATCCCAGCCAAAATCAGCATCTTAATCCAGGTGCATTACTGTTCAAAAAAAAACCCCAACAAACAAACTGATTGTGATGCCACAGAACATCCGGCATTTTAGACGTCCCGTTCAAGGGTAGAGGTGGTGTATACTTGCATTAAAAGTACCAAATTATGAAAGCTTCATCCAAAAAATCAGGCACACATTTTGAAACACTAACAGTGAGAGTCTGAGTCTGCGTTGTTGGGAGAGCTCCCATTCCTGCCTTAACCTTCCAAACAAGCCTTTAAACATACTTGCTTGCAATTTTGCAAAATCTTGAATACAGTTAGCTTTTTATATTAGAGAAACTTGACATTCAGCACTTTAAAGGGCTTGCTCTTCACTACGTATTTTGCAGAACTTGGTAATTGGTAGTGTGTCTTGCCATCTGTAGGAAAAATGGTTCAATTTCCACAAAACATGTATGTATAGCTATAAAAAAAACATATAGAATTGAGTCTTGTAAGTCTAGACTACACAGTTGAAATAATTTTTTATTTAAAGTTTGTTGCCTAATGTACCATATGTAGTTGAATAAACCCATATTTGTAGCATTCTTTTGTGTAAATGCATTTGATTAAAATGTTATGCCTGCTTAGCTGGCTTCAGAGACCTGCATTTCAGTATTTTCAAGATGTCTGCAGAAGTTTACTCTGGCCACTTAAACATAAGATAAAAAATGGTTTTATGTTCTTCACATTCCTAGTAGTCAATAGTAGATTACAAATTTGTATTAATTCAAATTTGCAAAATTGCATTAATTCAAATAAATTCACAAACATTCTGTGTTTTTAATCAAATAAAATTTGATACTTTTAAAAAAAAGATTAAAATATTATTTCTGCATATATGTACGTGGATTAGAGAGAACATTGTTTATAATGTTTGTTAATTTGAACTCTGTGGTCTTCATTCTAAGTAGGAAAATGTGCAAGTGACGATTCTATGTATTGAGAATCTAGATTTTGTGAAGACATCTGGCTGAGCTTGTAGAGATGTCATATTTCATGCTTCAGTTGCAATTCAGAAAGAAAACAGTGATAACTGATGTCTAAAATAATATTTTTATTTCCATGGGTGGTTTTGAAATTTTGTTCAACTAGTACTTCATAAAGGAAAACAGACATTTTGACAAATACGTTCTTGTTTTCTTGTTCCTTACACAGACAAAGGAAGTTGGTTTACTTGATGCAGACATATATGGACCTTCAATTCCGAAGATGATGAACTTAAAAGGAAACCCAGAATTAACACCAAGTAAGTGGAAGTGACTTTTCTCGCTGTCTGTGTACAGCTCTTGTGCTCTTCTTTGAGCGTAGCCCCCTCATTGGTGTTTCCTTGGTGTGGCACAGAGGGGATGCACACAGAAGATGAAGACAGTGTATTTTTTTTTCATTATTCTTTTTAGTAATGAGGCTGTTTTCAAAGCTAACTTGTACAACTAGGAGTATAGTCAGGGTCATCTTTTTGGTTTTCTGTTGGTCCACAGGCTTTGGGAGTTTCATGGATTATTATTAGAAACACTGGAAAGGATAGCTAGGAAAGAAAGGTTCTTTTCAATAGTTTTAAAATTGCTGTACAGCATCCCGCTACAGAAGACCTCTAAATTAAAAACCAGAAAACACTAGTCTAGGGAAAAAAAAGACTAATCTAGGAAATAGGAGAAGGTTCATTGTAGTAGCTTGTATAAAATGTCATTGAAATGATTGTGCTTGATCTCTCTTTCTTCAGCCAAACACCCCTGGCCACTTGATCCATTTTTATTTGAAATTATGCATTTAGGAACGTAGTGTTGGTGACTTCACTACCAGGAGGTAAAGACAGTGAACAAAACTCCCAATTTTATTTCTGCTAGGAAGGATTCTGGTCTGGGGAAAAGTGAATTCAGGTAGGAGAGTCTGGAGAGAAACAAGAAAGACCTAAAGTAGGAAGATTGCATCAAGTCTGTTGACCTTTCAGAAATTTAACTTCCACCCAGACCAGCCAAAGGTTAAACTGAAGAATGGCTTTATCCTGATACGCTGTTTATGTGATACCTGAGTGTAAGTGCTTTCTTGAGGATGATAAGGACACTGAGGCAATAGGATTTATTTAATGCTGTGTTTTGCCCATCCTGTGATAAAGTGCATGTAATTAAAGCTATGTAACCGCACTGTAACACCTGGCCTGCACAATAAAAGGTACTAGGACCCTATTGAAGAGAGCACAAACTGGCAATACCTGTTGACAGGGAGGGATCAAGGATGTGTGCCAATTCAAGCAAGACATAAATGGGCTTCAGTAAAATAATCAACTGTAAATGCCCATTAATGTTTGTTGGCAGTAATTGCTAGGTAAAAGGAAAGTTAAATATTCCTTCCACTTTCTTTCATGCCATGATTTTTGTTTACTCTGCTGGTAAAATATCCATTTGTTAAATGATCTTAACTTGTGTGTGCGTAGAGGTGTTGCGGTAGGAATCGTTTTATACAGTCTCACTGGGTATAAAGCATACAATATGAAATAGTGCCAGTATCTTTAAAGGGTGGTTGTTGAGCTTGCAACGTTGGGCTCTGAAAAATTAAGTGGCAAACTTAAGATTTCTTACATAATTAAAATTCTGTCTCATGCTTACATGCTGTACACAGGCTAAAGAAAAAGTGATGTATTTCTGTGTGTGGATGCACTGCGTGTGCTTATACAGGCAACTGTCAAATCGAGTACTTTCTACACTTAAGTACCTGGCTTACAAATACCGACTTTATTTAGATGAATTTCTAAGAGAGAGGGAGAATACTTGATTTTATTTATTGTGTTTCTGTTTTATTTTGTGAAGTCAAAGGCTAATTCTGTTGTGTAAATAATAAGTAACTAAACCCTCTCATGCCTCATCAGTTTGACTTCCTGATAAAAACTGAAGTATTCTTGGATTCTCTTGTATTTTGGATCCTGTTGCAGGTATATATCATACAGGAAGAGATTTTTTTTGCTATGAACTTTGCATTTGAAATGCATTAAGCAATATGAACATAAGGGAACTATGTTTTGGTGTTCTTCATCTCTCTCCTCTTTTTCTTTTAAGTGACACTGGCTTTTTCCTTTCCAAAGGTGATCAGGTAAAAATTTGATTTTCCATATTTTTTTTTTCCTCACAGCCTGAAAAATTGGTTAGATAACTTTGAACTTCTTACACATTTGGCCATGTATTTTAGGTTGCCCAGTCTATTTCATATGGTCATACAAATTAACTTGCTAGGAATGCAAGAACTTAGGACTATATTCAGTCAGATATTATGGCAACTCGGTTTTGGTTGTATATAAAGTTTGGTGTCTGTAAATGTCTTTGGTATGTAGCTGAGAATTCACTATAAACTTTTGTCTTAACATGCTTTGAGTGCTGTTAAAAATATAGAATTCAATGTAATAGAAATTGGAGGATTTTCCTGAATTGAAATTGCTGCTGCTGGCTTGTAAGCACTAACATTTTGATCGCTAAAATATGTTCTTTCTACTTCTGTGTGGAACATACAAGCAAATATTATCAGGATTTAAGAACATACCTTATTTTTTAAATGATGGAAAATGAATTTGTGTATTTCAAAAGCTTGGTATGTTGCACATGCTTACTGAGAAAATATGTAGTGATTCAGTATGAAGGATAACAGGACAGAATTTGGATTTCAGGAATTCTGCCTGCTCTGTGCGCTTTTAACTCTTGAGTTAATGAAACTGTAGAGTAACAACAATGAAAGTGTTGACAAAGTAGCTTATGTTAAGATGATTTCACTATGAAAAAAAGAATTTTGTAGGGCATAGGAAGCTTTAGTTGTGAATTTCAAGGATTCCTTTGATGAGTGATAGATAGGATAAGCTTGAAAGGAGGTGATCCATTATCAGTGTATATATAATGGTGTGTACATATAGATGTATATATATAAAATATGTATTACCCTTGTATTTTGGTATAAAGAAGTTTATTTTCAATTTTATTTTCCAATTTCTTATGACATCTTCAAGAATAAAAAACTCTGAACAAATAGTGTTTTGTTCACCAATTGGGCAACAGTTCTGTGTTCAAGATGTGCATTAAAATGTATACGTAACAAGTCAATTAAAACTTTTTAACAACATAGCAGTCAAAAATTATGTTTAAAGTCTATTGCTGCCTTCAGTGTGAGGCCTGGATCTGAAAATGAATCTATAGAGTAATCCTGGGAGGTTCTGAGCACTCTTGCACTCTTTGATTTCTATTTCTTTTCCCGCATGTAGCAGTTCAAAGGGGATTAGAGATGCCCGGTACCATACAGAGTAAATCCATGCAGCAATTATCACTTCTGAATGGAAATTATTATAGATATGCTATAATTTAAGTTTTCAAAACGAATTAGGACTTCTTAGTGAGCGAGAATCTGTATAAATGGGAGATACTCCATTAATTTAATTTTGCAAACTGTAGTACATTGGAAAGTCTGCTAACATTTAATGTGGTATCATTCAAAATACTTTAACTAAATGGTCAGGGAAATACTGGTTAATAAGTTCACAACTGAACTTAATTAGCTAATGGAGGATTATTTAACACTGGAATAAATATTAACATCAGCTAGAATATATACACAGGGCAACGCTTATAGCAAAACTAACAAAAGCATTGCTTCTGTTGTTTCTCCAAATAATTTACTTAAAAGCCATTTTCTGGCTTAGTGAACTGCATAATTTCTCTGGTGGTTTTTGTTTTTTTTTTTTTTTAAATCTACCATTTAAACTAGTTGGAAGAAAGTAAAAGCTATTATGTTGCCAAAAAGATACTGCCATTTTGCCAGATAAATATAACATTTCTTCACTTATTTTGAATGATGATGAAGGTTTTGTTCACTTTTTTTTCTTTATGACAGGTCAGTGCTCTTTTAGTATTTCAAACCTTTCTTGCCATTTTATGATATCCTCAGTGTCTTTTTTATTTTTTAATAAAATACTATATTCAAAAGATCAGTAGTGGGCATCTGTTTTCAAAATTTGGGATAGAGAGTAATTTCTAAGAGAAAGCAAACAGTAATTGTGTCCAGCCCCATTGAGGCTAATAATATTGCAGGAGCTGTAGAAATTAAATCATTGGTAAAAGTTTAAAGTTAGAAATGGACACTTACATTTTTTCACTGGGGCACATTTACCAAGTCTGCTACTCTTTAGATTGTGGTAACAAAGTCTTGTAAGACAAAGTGATCATTTAAAATGGAATCTGTTGTGACTTTTTAAAGATGTCTGCTGGAAATAACTGTATCAAGGGATAGCTGTGTATCCATTTCAGGGTTATGAATAGAAAATTTGGAGTGGACGAGCTAAATAGAGAAAATGTTGTGTATGTAGGGTAGTTATTGAGGTAACCATGAAGAAATTCTTGACCTTACATAAATGTTTAATTTTAAAGATACAGTTTGTATTCTCAGACTTGTTAACATGCTTTACCAGTGGAACTGCATCATGATTAATTTAAATAAAATCTAAATTTGATTCTTTTAAAAAAAACCAGATTTGCTGCTGCCATTACCTCTTGATCTGTGAACAAGTGATTTTTAGATTGTGTATAGTCTAATAATATGCTCTACTGATTCTGTTTTGAAAGAAGTCTGAACTGAAGTCCTGTGTTTTACTTTCAGTGATGTGTTATCCCAGGTTATCTGGCTGACTGAAGTAGAGTAGTCCTGGGTGTCTTACGTGTGAGAAAATAATAATTTGGAATGTTGCAATTAATCGTGGCTTATATTTTGCAAGCTCTTTCATGTGTGATGAGGTAGTTGAAAATGAGAAGAATACTCAAGCATTAAATATTTTATTCTGGATCTTGACTATTGCCCTCAAGCCTGTAACAATTAACCTCAAACAGGATTAATTCAGCTGTTGTTGAGTTCGCTTGTGGAAAAAACTGATGACCTTTACTTGGAAGGGAAGGGAGATAGATGATGCCTAACTTTGCAAGGAGTTTATAGGCTTGCAGTTGTTAGCTGCTGTTTAAAAACTAATAAAAAACCCTTCTAGATACTTAATTTATTAACATTTCATTCTTCATTATACAGACATTCATACGTTAAAAAAAAAACCAAACTAAGGCAAAAGAGTCTAAGGCAAGAAATCTAGTGTAGTAATTAAAGTCTCTGAGTGCAGTCTCTTTTTAGTAAATAGCAAGTCAAATTTTACTACATACTATTGCAATATAAATTACTGAAACACTGTAACCTGAAAAAATACAGTTTAAGTGCTTGAAAGTGGAAGTGTATTACTCTTCATGTTATTAATCCTATAATGTGGTAATTATAAATGTTATGATATGCAAAATGGTTTTGCTATAGTAACATGATAGATACAGTTTTCATTGTACATACATAAACAAAAGAAATTATGAGTTTTTTTGATTGTACACTGAACACATTTACCTTTTTGCTTATTTCAGAGGAATAATTTTCCATTGCTCTTCTCTGCTAGAATTAAAATTACAGAAATGTAACTAATTCTGCATCGTCTCAATATTTTTACCTCACAATTTCACTTTCATGCTTTCTCTGTGAGTTTCATGCTGTATTTTCCCTCTTTCCTTCCCCTTCTCTACAGTACAATGGGGTGGCTTTTCAGAATGAAGAGATGAAACAGAAAACAGAAAAACAGAAAAAAATGTATTTTAATCCTTCCCCTGTAGGGACCAGAGGCTAAAAGTGACAGTCAGAGTTTAAAAGCTAACATCTCTTTCCTTTGCTTTAGTTGATGGTCATAATCTCGTAGAGTATATAGAACTTCATTTTACAGGTGATGAATGAAATTAGAATAAAATCACAGTATGATGTATGAAGGGATTAATGTGAAATGCAAAAGGGGAATATTTAACATATACAGAAACACACTTTTTTGAAGTGGAGAATCAACAAGTTTACGGTAGCTTTCGTCTGTGTCATCAGTGTCCAGGTGCTTTACTTTATTTATTTGGTTTTTTAAAATTCCTTTGAACAGTTTTTTCTTCCATGTATTTTCACCTGCAATTCTTTTTTCAGGTCTTGATTACAATACTGAACCCAAAAAGAGTGAATCAACTCAAATGTATCGAGCTCCATAGCTTTGCTTTGAGATCAGTGAAAGTCCTTAGTTAATTGGAATGATTTTCGAAGCTAGATCTTGAATGGAAGGTAAATGTGTAGGGAATGTCTGCCCCTCGGGTTCCTGCTCTCCCAGTTATGCTTTGCTCTTTTCTGTGACACTGGTGTGTGACTGACCCAGGCAGGTCCCCTCCCACAGGAGCAAGTCAGTACTTCAGGTGACGTGAACCTTCCCAGAGGTTTGTCGTGTCAGGATGGAAGCCTTGAACTGAACATCTTATTAGTTTATTTCTATCCTCGCGGGTAATAATGAGCTAGAAGAGCCCACCCAAATTAGTCTAATAAAGCTTTTGATCCGCTATAAATAAACTTATTTGGCTCCCTGGGGATCTGAGGGCTTTTCAAAATGTGGGTTATTTTGCGGAGGAAAATGCCTGTGATGGAAGGTAGTGGCAAGATGCTTAAAACTAGTCCTTTTAGTTTTTATTCCAATTCTAACAAGTCAGCAATACTTTAAAATGTAACACAGATATGACTAAATCTCTGTGCTGGTTGCTAGTGCTAGATTTGCTTTTGAAGTACAGTCTTCCAGCAAGCAATTACTTCTTTTGCTTTTAGGTAGAACTGGTGATGTCATGTCTGCAAAACAGTTCCATTAATGAAAAAGCTTTTATAGAGCTTTGTTTCCTCTGCAGTCTGTCAGGAGGAATAAAAGTGGAAAACCTACTCAGATAACGGGATTGGTAGACTGACTAAATATGAGAAGCAAATATTTTGGAAAAAGCTGTGTTTCTGCATGTATTTATTTGTTTCTTAAGGTTGAACTCTGAATAATGCTCTTTGAGTCTCATCCCTAGTTTGCTTTGGTTTAAGTATTTATGATATCTTCATGGTTAGGTAACACTGTTAGTGTGGGGTGTGATGGGAAAGGCAGCCTTCCTTGTGTGGAGCTCTTCAGGCTTGAAGTACAAATTACTGTACTTCTGGGGCAGTCCTGCAAATAAATTTATAACACAGTGTGAAATCAAGCTTGAAGTCTCAATTAGTCTGTCACTTGCCATAGAATATTCTGGGCTTCTGGCATAAGCAGTTAAAACAATGATTTAAAATTTGTGACTGACTAGCCTTCTTTTGGTGCCAGCATCCTTTCCTCTCTGACACAGGTTGGTGTCTCTGTGTATTACTGAGGGATGCCCTGGGTCCCTGTTGCTATTTGTCCCCCTCCTCTCACCTGCATTTCTTTCCGCTTTACTGAGCTATGGGTGCAATTCACTTGCTTTTACTTGGGAAACTACTGCTGCTTTAAACAGGCTGGCAGTATGGTGTCTGGCCTGTAGCTGTCCATTCAGAAAGTATGGCATTTCTCTGTGTCCTCTGTTAAATCTGGTAGCACTCTACAAATCTCAGCTCCCGAAGGCATCCAGAGTGGCAGGAAAAAAAAATATCCATACAAACACAAGTAAAGCCTAACCTTTTGTTACTCTTCCTGTCCTATGTCTCCTTCCTTCTTTCCCCCCCCAACTCCTGTTGTTGGAAACCCTGCACTGTCTGTAGGTTTTGTATCCTCGACTGGAACCTGGTTGCTCCCATTACAGAACATTGATCTTGTGAGGTGACTTTCAAAACAAACAGCAAATGAATTCCTTCTGTGTAGTGACAGCCACATGAGAATTACTGTTTACTGTGCTTAATGAAGGTACTGTGTAACTTGGAGTCCTGACTCAGATTGTGATAGAGTGTGCTGGAGTCGCTGCACCATGAAATTGTACACAATTAAAAACCAGATGATGCAAAAATTTTTGAGATTTTACAAGTGACCGTGCTGAAAATCCGTTTCAGCTTGTCTGTATGTATCCACATTAATTGAGTTTGTCTCAGATAATCTTGTTTAGTGTGTGCTGGACTACAGTATTGTACAAACTACTGTGCGGTGTCTCTCTCTGACTAGCATGGAGGCTCTGTGTTTTGTTACGCCATACCTCTTCTGTATTTCCGGCAGTGAGATGTCACTGAGATGTGAGGAGATGGAAAAGAGCAATTTGACATGAAAATGTCAGCTGATGATGAGCTGTGCAAACAGCAGCAGCACCTCTAGCATTTGTATAAACCACAAAGAAGCATCAACTTGCTCAAATTTTGATAAATGTATGCAGAGGAGTTACAGTATGGATTTTATTTAAATAACATACTATGAAAGATGAAGGAATACTTAAACTTATGACCTGTTCAGAACTACACTTTTAAAGCTGCTGCTTTAATGCTTAGATGTGAAATGCTAAAATGTTACTGAGATGTAGGTATTATAGACAATGCGTAGTGTAACTTTCTACAGCTGTTTCTGTTGTACAGTTTGTGCTTCAGTTGGCTTCTTTAAATTTTATTTCTTCCAGATATTTTTGGGAGATTCAAGGGAAAATACGTGACTTCAGTGATGGTTAGATCTCCTAGATATTTATCAGTTGTGCATGACATGCTTTCCAATGTTGGAGATGCTGTAAGCGGAGCCAAGGCTCTGTTAGAGCATGAGATCTTGGGGGAACACAGCATAGGTCTCCAAATCCACAGGATTCTTGAATAACCTAGAGCAAGTTTCACACTTCAGGTCTTGGTTCCCTCATCTGTACCATGAGATGATAATTCCCCATCTCAGAAGCATGTTGTTAGGTAAAAATACTTGTTTTGGGTGCATGGGTGTTAGACAAATAGGGCTTATACAAAAATTAAGAATGGGGCAACAGATGCATTCAGACATAACTCGGAGCTTGCAGTGGTGTCTGTGCTGCCAAACGCTTCTCCATTGGTGGTGACTTTGGAAGCATTTGGAAATTTGCATGCAAAGGTCAGCAGGCTGTTTTTGACTGGAAAACTATACAATTGTGCCACTGTTCGATAGATTCAGCTATTGATGTCCCATCTTAAAACAACTTACAAGCACCACCTTCCTGCTCAATGACCAAAATCCAGTTAGGACAGACTGATGACTTCCGCTATTAAGATTTTTTTTGAAGACAAACATTAAGTAAAATAATTGTTTATCGTTCTAGGAGGTCTCTGATCTTCCATTATAGTGACAAGTTCCAAAAATAGCTAAGTACAGTAAGAAATCTTTGACAGGGAGGAAAATCTGAGCTTCTAGTGTTTTAATTTCCTGTTTCGGTATTTTTTTTGGTCTTTGAAATGGTAAGAAAAAGCAACCCACCCCTTAACTCAGATACTTAGTTGTTGAACACTCTGAGCAACTCCTCTGCATTAGTGTTCAATCAGTGAACTCAAAATAGATTTGGTAGGGTGTTGCATGATCTGCCATACTCATATTTAATAATTATAAGCTACCTTTGCTTTTCTTCGACAGCATGATGCCTCCTAAGGAGGTGCAGTGTAACAGCACAGTCTTCTGGAGTAATGATCTTTTCTTGCCTAATGTGATATGACCGAATGGAAGCCATTGCTTCCTTTAAAGTATCAGTCAACAGACCTCTTCTGAAAATTAAGCCAAGAAATGAAATGTCACCTTGTGGTTTAACCCCAGCCATCAACTAAGCACCACACACCTGCTCGGTCACTACCTACAGCGTTACAGAGAGAGAATCGCAAGAGTAAATGTGTGAAAACTCATGGGTTGAGATAAAGACAATTTAATAGGAAAAGCAAAAGCTGCACACACAAGGAAGGCAAAATAAGCAACTTGTTCCCTACTTCCCGTGGGCAGGAAGGTGTTCAGCCATCTCCAGGAGAGCGAAGCTCCATCACATTTAATGGTTATGTGGGAAGACAAACACTGTAACTCCAAATGTCCCCTCCTTCCTTCTCCTTCCACATGCTGAGCGTGACACCCTGTGGTATGGGATAGCCCTTTGGTCAAGTGGGGTCAGCTGTCCTGGCTGTGTCCCCTCCCAACTTCTTGTGCACCCCCAGCCTGCTCACTGCCGTGTCAGTGCGAGAGACAGAAAAGACCTTAATGCTGTGCAAGTGCTGCTCAGCAACAGCTAAAATATCTCTGCTACTATCACTGTTTTCATCACAAATCCAGAGCATAGCACCATGCAAGCTGCTATGAAGAAACGTAACTCTGTCCCAGCCAAAAACGTATATATAGCTCTGTCCATACTTTCTGTGCTGCGCTAACAGATGGCCACCACTGAATGGCTATCTATGGAAAAAGGAATAATTTGGTTACTTGCTCAGGGTAGTCTGCAAGGCTTGCTTTTTATTTCTGGGGAAAAATAATTAAAAAAAAAATATTACAAAATGCGAAAGATCCATCCTAATGACTTCAACATCGTTCTTCCCCGTGCGAGTAACAACCCAGCCTTCAGACCAGTCCTAGAACTCTTTTGCTCAGCAATCTGCTGTAAGGTAATGCTGCCATGGATTAGCCTGTGTCTGCCTTGTTTAGTGCCCTACTTGTATCCTACCAGAAAATGTATTTTATAGGTGTTTCATTGGTGCTCTGTTGATCTTATTGATCTGATTTTGTATGCTCAGAGGAAACACAGCACCCTTTTATTTGGGGCCATCAAGCCTACTGAAAAGTTGTAAACAAGGATATATTTTATTGATCCCTTAGCCTAGGTAGCATATTATTGCTGTGTGTTGCAATTTTAAGAAATCTGTTTTGTTGGGTGTTGGATTTCTGGAGCTGTGTGGTAGGTGTCTGGTAACAGAGAAGGAAGTGTTTACTCTGAAAGCAATAGGAATTAGTGATGTTACTGAGATCTCATTAAGCTAAGTCTTCTTTACATGTTATGTTTTAGAAAATCTTCATGAGACCCAGGACAAAGGAGGAGGAATGCCTGTTGCTTTTTGATGAGACAAGGGTGATTACCAGAGCCCACTGAAGCACTTGAGATTTGAGATAGTCTTAAGAATGCTTTTTACCAGTGGGCAAACAGTGGGGTGCTCTGCATTATTTTGTATTACTTTGAGAATATGCAGAACATTATAGCCAGAATATACAGCAGGTTGTGAATTGTTCGTGTGCATTGTATAAATTTCATTAAATCTTGTGGCTTGGAGCAATTTATAGTCCTTGTTGTAAACCAAAGAAAATAAGACCCAGTTCTCATCAAATGAAACTCTACTGTTGAGAAATAAACAGTGCACATGCTTTAACAACAGGGAGGCCCCTTGGGCTGCTCGGTAGGTCAGTGTTTGTGTACTCACCACAACTCTCCTGTTTTACCCACTGAGGTGAAGGAAAGGGAGATCTCTGAAGGTGCGTCCATTCTGTGAGATAAGTGTGGATGCCTGGGCTCCATGCAACAGAAACTGTCCTCACAGGCAGTGAACGTTGAGATATTAGTCTTTGGATATTGGACAGGCACACTGTAGAGCACTGGGATCAAATTGAGAAGTGACATGTTATTTTGGTGAACTTTCTCAGAATAAACGCATCTTTTCTATTCATCTTACCCTCCAGTTCCCAGGCCTCGTGTGCTTGAGCGGTCAAGGATTGACCTCCCCTTTTTGTTCTCATTTTTTCTTAAGAGTGTTCCTATTTCATGGGAAAAATGAAGCAGACCTTGAATCTGCAACAATACATGGTGTTGCAGATACATTTTTTCCTTGCCTCCTTTTTTAAATTTTTTTAAAATCCTCTTATAGGTAAATATGTAGTCATTTTCTTAAGACATCTAACAGTATTATAATTTGTGGCAGTACATGTGTTGTTTACAAGGACACCAAAGCAGTGCCTAGAGATGGCTCTAGGCTGAAGTTCAAATGTCATGAGCCTCTTTATCACAGAACTGTCTTACTGCAGCGGGGAGAAGTAAGACTGATTTCTAGAAATGGGGTTAGACAGTATAAAGCCACTACAATAAGCCCTGGCTAAACACTGAGCAGAGCTGTACAAGTAGAGGAGATGCAGTGCATTAGTCCAAGCCCATCTCTTTTCCAATAGCAGTTCCATACTCATTCCTGAATGCAGTAGTCATGCAAGTGATTTGCTTAGCATCCTATTTTGTTCTTTTTGATTTGTAAACCAAAACACTGTGGCTTGGAAAAACTAAATCCAATTTATTTTCAGCCATATTTCTGCAAAATTACATAGCTTGAATGCTCGCTTACTTGATTGCTTGAAAGCTTTCATCTGTAGGGTTTAGCCGTTTAATTTGCATGCT
This sequence comes from Nycticryphes semicollaris, assembly GCA_013400055.1. Lineage (NCBI taxonomy): Eukaryota > Metazoa > Chordata > Aves > Charadriiformes > Rostratulidae > Nycticryphes > Nycticryphes semicollaris. Next base: position 774,646 of record VXBJ01004676.1, on the reverse strand, counting down.
CTAGGGTGTTATTTTGTCTGAATTTGGAATTCAGCTTTGAATGCACTGCATTATATTCACATTGTTTCTATTTTGCTATCTCTATATATTTTACTTTGGGTACATCAAAGGTTTATGTCAAAATATGTATTACAATATATTTTTTATTGCTTAAAGTATTCTTTCTATTTTCTGGTGGTTCCTGCCTGTGCATGCTCTTAAAATAAACCAGCTCGACCAAATAAAATTCCTTTTGTTCTTTTGTGTGTGTGTACACCATTTTGAGATGAGGTGTGGATTTATATGGCAGAGACTATAAAGAGTAGTTTTTGGCTTTTGTAGGGTTTCGTTTTGAATGCATGCATTTTTTTGTTTAGTTTCAGCTTGTTTGCCCCTCCTTTTTTTTTCTTGACACTGGAAATCATAGGAATATGGAATATGACAAGGGCATTATCTCCGCAATGTTCAAATGAGCATCTTTTGTTCCTCCAGAAATTTTAGAAGTCCTGCAGACTTCTGCCAGTCTGAAGAAATCCAGGACTTCTTATACAGAGCTGTTGACACAAGATAGTTCAGGGGTGGCTTTATTGGGTACCTCTCCTCTGGGGTTCCAAAGCAGACTTAATACAAGGAGAAGAATTCCCCAAACCTTTGGTGTGTTAATGGGAGCAATCCTTTAATTCATGAGATTAGTGAATAGCGTAGTTTAAAAAAATTCAAAATTCCATCGTGTTGTAGGACTTTGATTTTGTTCTGATACAAATGACTCCACATTTAGCGAAGTATGGCAGAAGTAGGTGGCTGCCTAATAGGAGATTTATGCCTCGCAGCATGGGGATTTCATACAAATAGATGAAGTCTTCGTTTCAGCAGCACAAAGTGACGTTATTTTGTGGGCAAATGCGTTGTTACTCTGTCAAGAGATGAACAGTATCAGTAAAATGTGGCAACTTAAAAAACAAATGGGGCCAGGTTCTGGGGTAGAATAGATAAAGGTATACATAGATCGATGGGATAAGGGGGAAAAATAGACAAATGCTTTGAACAGAGAGGGGAAACTGTTCTTAAAAGGGAAAAAAAAAATGTGTAAGCTTATTTCTTTAAAAAAAAGCAAACACAAAAGAAACCAAAACCCCAAACCAGCTCCCCCACAAAAAAACCCCCTTGTTTGCTTCTGTTTTAGAAAATCTAATGAGGCCCCTTAAGAACTATGGAATCGCATGGTGAGCATATGTTTTAATTTAAATCAAGCTTCTTTACAGATGTACTTGTTATTGTGCTGGAAAGCTTCTAAGTTTTTGCTTTGTTGTTTCAGCATGTCTATGGGTTTCTTGATAGAAGAGACTGCCCCGGTTGTGTGGAGAGGACTCATGGTAATGTCAGCTGTTGAGAAATTGTTGAGACAGGTAAGGAGTTAGCTACATATTTGTGTTTTGAACTAATTGGTTATTTTAAAATCCATTTAACTGATACATGAGTGTCCGTGACATTACTCCATATATTAGCACTGAGAATTTTTTGTATCTTGGTCTTAAATTTTCAAGAATTTGATCTCAACTTCAGGTAAGAGGGAAAGTTGACACCTTTTGTGTTTACCTGGCCCCTTCAGACAGAGCTGTTGTTCTATGCATGTGATGAATGAGTCACCCCAATTTGCATTCCTTCTCATTCCTTTTTATGTTTCTTTATGTGATTGTTAAAAAAAAAAGGCATTTTGAATTTGTCTATGGATTTGAACGTATAGGTACCTATGCATATCTACAGCTGTATTCCCTTATGTGCTTGTTAATTCACCGGCGCTAAGAATTCTTGGATGGTGTTTGACATGTGACAGGTACATGAAAATCATTAGATACCATCTCTGTGTAATGCAGATAGGTTGTTAGTTAATAAATTTCCTGGCATATGGAAGCGGGGTGGTGTTTGTATTTCTTGACAGATTTTTTTTTTTTTCTTCTTATTGTGAATAGATCTGTGAAGTACTAATGAGACAAACAGCTGAAAAAATGCATTAAGGTTGCATGTTTAGACTTTGAAGTGACCCACATTGTTCACGGCAGACATCCATTCCAGGGATTTAATGTGTACAGCTTGGAGATTATGAGGTTTCTGTACGTCTTCTGTAAATGCCTCCAGATCTTATGCTCCCTTAATGACTTTTTCCATTTTTTTCTGCCTTTTTCCATTTTTTTCTGAATTCTAACACAGACTTCAGAATAGTGGCAATTATTGCCCTAGTCAGAAAATCCATGTATCTGCCAAAATTTCAGGAAGAGCTTCTTTGCTTAGATTGGGGCTTTAAGATGTGTGCTATCCATGCCAGTAGCTGTGGAAGGCTGTTCTGACTTCTTTGTGTGTCGCGTTGGCCTGGCTCACAAAGACTAGAGACTTGAAGGTAGAGCTAAAGTTAGCACTTGCTGCATTGGCATCTCCACCCCAGGAGACTGAAGACTGGCAGGCACTCCAGTGCTTTTACTTCAGTCGAACGTATCCCCGGATGGGAAACATGTGCCAGCATCCTTGTGGAAGGTGCAGATGATGCTTTGTAGTGAGCTCATAGCTCCCTAGCAACAGAGGAAGCAGTTACATGCTGGCCGATAGCACTGGAAGAATGAGACAGAGTCTTTTAATGCTCAGGGCATCGGTGATTTCCTTGACAGTGGAACCTGAATTCTGAAAGTGGGAGGCCTTAACAACTACATTTCTTCTCCCCACAAGCATTTGGCTTCTGCATTGTATTGGGTCCAGCTGAGGTGGAGTGAGTTTTCCCTGCAGCAGCCCTCGTAGTGCTGTGCTTTGTATTGGTAGCTACAGAGGTGTTGATGACACGAGTGTTTTTGGCTACTGCTGAGCAGTGCTCACACAGCATCAAGGCTCTGTCTCCGATATTCCCCGCTCACCAGTAAGGCTGGGTGTGGGCACGATCTCCACAGGGGACATAGTCAGGACATAGGTTAGGACAGCTAACCTGAACTGACCACAGGGATATTCCAAACCATGTAACGTCTGAAATAAAAGCTAAGAGCAAGGAGGAGGGGGGCATTCATTTATTATGATGTTTGTCTTCCAGAGCAACTGCTATGGGTACTGAAGCCCTGCTTCTGGGGTAGTGGCTGGGCATTGCCTGCTTATGGGAAGTAGAGAATGAGTCTTTTTTTTTCCTTTGTTTCCATGCCTTTGCTTTTGCTTTATTAAATTACCTTTATGTTGACCCACATGTTGACCCTTTCCAAGCCTTTGCTTTTACTTTATTAAATTACCTTTACGTTGACTCACAAGTTTGTTTTTTTTTTTTTCATCATCTTTTCTCCCCTCTCCTGTCCTGCTGAGGAGGGGAGTGATAGAGCAGCTTGGTGGGCAGTTGACATCCAGCCAATATCAACCTACTATATGCTTGATGTCCAGGGTGGTATTAAATCTGTGCTTTAAAAAGCTGTTTGTATGTCCTCCTTTAAAGAAAGTAGCTCACAAATCATAGGGAGAACCAGCAGGTTCTATCTGATTTAGAAAATGATTAATAAATTTTCCAGGCTAAGACATGTTATTTTGGTTTTAAAAACTGTTATATCCTTCTGATGTAGTTACTAGTCAGTCTCAAGAAGGGGTTAACTGCAGTAACAGTAGCATTGCAGCCTTGGATGCCTACACAAGGGAGGACCACAGCATGCAATGCTGTTATTTAAATATACTCTCATTCCATTTTATATTAGAAATAGTTTTGTGATCTGTTGGGGGTTCTAAAAATTTTCCTTGTTTTCTCTTTATCTGTTCTGGTTGGACTTAGCTTTTGTTTGAGAGTATAAAGTTGCTTGCAAGAGTAATATACTTCTGTTTATATTTAACTTTCAAAAAACATGTTCTTAAGAAATATCTGCTTTACTTCTATAGCTACATATAAACCATTTAAATTACCTCTCTAATCTACATTTATAGTATAATATAAGCATAAGGAGCTTGTGTACATTCAGACAAGCTGATAAAATATTAAGTTCTTAAAATAGTTAATTCAGCCAGCTAGAAAACACAGAGGTTTCCAGGGTTTTGCATTAAAAGCACTGTTGGTATGTTATAATGGTGTTTATTGTTAGATGGTGGAGGGGTTTTTTGTTTGTTTTAAGAGCATCAAGACTTTGCTTTCACTCTGTAAATAACTGGATGATTGTTTGTTTTTTTACGTATGAACAAATCCGTTTTCTCGAGTTTACCATGTTTCAGATACTGTAATAAAGCATTGAAGGGTCTAGTTTCCATATTCATTAGTGGGGACTTGTTAACTCATTAACTCATAATTGATCTGTACCTGTAATGAATATTTAAATGCTTCTCTTATGCTTGCAACTTATTTAAATTGCTGGGATTCTTCCTTGGAAAATACATTTGTTAAATATGTTAAATTATGTGCTTTCTTATATGTTTAGTGCACGTAACCTCACTCTTTGTAATATGTGTAATATTTGTCCTTGTCTCCTTTTACTTCTTTGGTGGATGAATGGCTTTTCAACAAAGTCTGGAGTCCAACCTCATTTTTGTCTCTTTTCACTTCTACTTGCATATGGCCAGGATGTACGTCACTTCTTAGATAAACTACCGCCTTTTAAATCCAGGCTCTCCTTTTGCCACATGTCTAGTGTGAGAAGCTACCTTTGTGTGTTGTATTGTTTCGGACTGGGAGGTAAGAAGCAGTGATGTTGAAACCAAAATTAGTGCTTGGTGTTTCTCTGGTAATCCATATTTCACAAGCAAGGACCATTTTCTGGAACACATAATATAATTTTCCTTATACAGAGTTTGAAGTAAATATGCCTTATAATACAAAATATAGTTAGCAGTTTAGTATACTGTATTACATACATTACATATTTATTGATGTATATGTATCAAATCAGTATATAAATGAAAATTCTATAATGTGTCCTACTAAATAAAAGTGTTGCTCTGTATAAAAGAAGGAACAGTATGATGGTAAGTTATTGAACGAACAAGAAATACATAAGGAAAAGATTTTTCACCTATAATAAAAGTGAATTACAAACAATAATGGAACATTTGATTCTACATAAACATATTCATAACTATTTCAGTTAAATATATCTCTATTTTCTATGCCTTGAAATTATTCGAAGTTTTGTTGTGGCTGGGAAGTAACTTCTTCGTTCACATAATTGGATGATCTGTAGTCCCTTTTACACTGCAAGGTGCTCTTTTTCTCTTGTCTGGGTTTTAACTCTTCCCATTTCCCTGCTATAGTTATCTTCATGTAAAGATTCTTTGACCTCTGTCAACACTTCCTTTGAATGTTGCTTGCCTGTAGGTGAGACAGAGTATGGGGTTCTGTTTACTTGAGTTTTTTAAAAGACAGTTCTTTTCTCTGAAGGTAACATTAACGTCCAGGTAAGGAAGTTTTGATAGTTCTCCAGTGTCATCTGTATTATTAAAAAAAATTAAAAATAAAATAATAATGACAAAAGTCACTCTTGCAGCTCAGTGAATTGTCACCGTCCTAAGCAGTGATTGTGGACTCCCCCCGGCCCTGGCCAACCCCATTGATACACTGAGCGTGATGCCTGTGGTACGGAACATTCCACCAGCCATTCTGTCATTCCTGCTTAGATTCTACAAGAAGGTGAAAAAAGTCCTTGAAAAATATAAACACACCTGGCAACAACTATAACAATATGCATTACTGACATTCCTTTCATACAAAATCTGAAACACAGTGACCACTAGAAAGAAAATTAACTCTGTCCCAGCTGAAACCAGGGCAGTTTGTCACATCAATAGATAAAATATCACTATTAGAAGCAAGTGTTACCTACCCAACATGGAATATAGATGTCAGCAATTCTGTTAAGTGCAGACAGTCCCCTTGGAACTAGCCCAAAAACCTGCTCTCTTTTCAAGGCAGGGATCTCAGGTTAGTTAACATCCTTAACAGGATTTCTTACCCTGACATGACATTTTAACCGATGTTTTTGCAGGCTAGTCAGATCTTACATCGCAAGACTCTTGTATTTCTTCCTTATCATGCTCCTCTAGAATAGTGAGAACGTTGTGTGCACTGACAGCATCCTTGGTGTAGTAAGGCTATAAAGGAGACCATCAGCACTGCCAGGTACTTTGTGAGCTCTAAAGGTTCCTTAGTTGTACCTGATAAGGATGAACACATTTTCCAAGAAAGACAATGAAGCTTTTCTTGGAGTGGCTAAATTCTAATGAGTCCCTAAAATACCCTTCTTGTTATCTAATTGTAATTCCTCCATCTCTTTTCTTCCTGCTTCTTTTAGCAGTACTTTAGTTCCTCTCTCTTATAAGAGGTATGTATTGAAAGAAAAAAACAAAGCAAAGTTTGATTGGGAGGGGTATAATTAGAAAGGAAAGACTAGCNAAATATATATTATATAAAACTTCTAATGCAGAGCAGTTGCACGTGAACAAAAGGAAATGGGGCCTTGCTCTTTGAAGCCTAGACAGGCATTATCCCCTGTAGATTCATGTGGAAAACCATAAATTCAGCGGAGGAGTGATCAAAATTATTTTACTAGCTCAACCCAAAGCTGAATAGCTCTGTAGTCTGAAGATCCAGTCTTGTCCTTTAAAAAGATTTTAACTCAGTTTATGCGGTTATTACAATTAGACATTATTTTGAAACTTTGGCTATAGATGGAGGTCTTGTGTACTGCTTTCCTTCTGAAGCTGTCCTCTACTAAGAGAACTGCTTTTAAACCAGCACTTGCCAGAGGTTATGGTGGTAATATTTATTTAGTAGAGTGTTAATGTGTGAATATATGTGTATGTTCTCAAACCCTTTTTGTAGCGTAAATCTATGCTGCTTAGTTATTATACACAAATACTTGTAGAGTATCATAAGTTATTATGAGTAGGGAAGATGCAGACAGGTGGATAAATTGTTTTTGAAATATTGAGCAGACTGTGGGTTGTGAGGTCTGCCATTGACTATTTTGCTGCACAGCCAAATATTCTGGATACGGTGTCTGTAGACATCAGTCTGATCTCATTTGTCATGTGTGTTTATAACACGCTGTGTTAAATCTCATAAATTCTTCAGCATATAAATTTTCACAGTTTTGTACTGCCTGGTTTGCCTGCATGTATAAATACATGTCTTACAAACAGAACAAAGGCAAAACTAGAGGAAACCATTGCAAATTAGAAGGAATGATGTGGTTTAGAAGCAATACACAAGAACATTGTCTGTCAGGAAGTTCGATCCTACTTGCTGAGCCGTCTGCCTGATTGATTAGTTTGGTTTACTAAGAGTTGTCCTTTGGCTTCTGTTTGTGTCTACATACTGTCTTTTGCCTTACTTTTTAGGGACCGTGGAAGTTTCATTCTGTATTTATACAGTGTTCAGCACTGTGGTGACTTACCACTTCTCGAGAGGTGCACAGAAATGCAAAGACTAGTATTTACAGCATCCAAGTAGGTTTAAAAATGGGGATTCTAGTCTTGTGTATGTTGATATACTCTCAGACATCTTAGAATTGAGTAACAATGCCATAAAGAAGGTTGTGCTGGAGACTTCTGGCAATTTTTTTCTTTAGCTTTAGTAGTTTACTGCCTAGGGACATGCCTTTATGAAACTTGGTCTAAGGCATCTGGCCCTCCTCTGAAGTGCATGTAGAACCATAGGTCGAATATATTTTTTTGTTTTTCATTGTTAAAATCTTGCTATCAATATCAGCCTTAAGTATATGACAGGCGAAATTGGCAAAAGAAAAATTCAAAGATGTATGCAAAAGGCTTCTTATTTTAAGATGTTAGGTATGTAGAATAAATCTTTTATGTCCCATTTTTTTTTAGAAACAACACCTAATACTTCTGTTCTTTTCCACTATAAAAGACCCTGTTCTTTCTAGCTGCTGTAGGCTAGATGCAAAAAGGGGAATGGGTATTGCTGTGCTGAACATTGCAGTGCAGAATGGGTAGGTAGGTGCCCTGCCTGCAGGAGCAGAAAGTCAAACTAAAGCCTGGGCTGGAGCTACCACATATGTAGGGTGTTGGGAGTATATCACTTGTCTTTCTGAGGGGTTACTTTCTCCTGGATTTGCCTTTGTACTCTTTGGCACTGTCTTAGGAGAATAGGTGCAAGCCTTGGATTTTAAGGGTAGCAAAAACTTCTTATCCTTCAGATCCGTGGCTTAAGCAAATTGGTGTAAAGTTCCAATTTTGCTATTTCATCACGTACATGGTAAATGGCACTAGGGCCTTGCTCAAAGACAGAGTTATTATTAGTGTGGGGAAAAAACCCCATGTCTCATCAGTATGAAATTTGTGAGTGAGTATATTAGTATATTGGTGGATGAGAGGGAGCAGTGAAAGGGGATTTAGCAGAAGATGACATGTATTGGGTCAGGAGGAAGATGACAATAACAAGTTGATGGCTCTGATTTTTTTTTTTTTTTTTTTTGCAGCTATATTTTAAATGAATTGAAAGGGTCCCCAGAATAGTAATAGTGAGTCAATGATGAAAATTATTCTTATTGTAAATGTAAAGAGCAAGTGAAGAAAAAGCACTGCAGTGAAGCCAGAAGATTTTTTTTTTTTGAGCACGGGTTTTATTTTTAACACTTTTTGGTTCAGGAAGAGCACTCCATCAAGAGATTACTATGGAAGGCATTTAACTTGCATTATGGCAGTAAATTTTCAAGACAGAAAAAAAGTGAGAAGCCACAATGGAAAATTGTAGCAAAGATGGTCAGAAACCTGAATAGCTGTTGGTACTTTTTTTCAAACTTTTACCATCTTCTTGGCTTTTAATACAAATTTAAGATTGTACACAATCATCTCTTTATCAGTAGAGTAGATGTACCTAAAGTGTATATGCTAAATGCAGATTAATATTGTTTTCCTCTTTCTGTATTTTGTGTTTGGGCAGCATCTTCCATCTGAGACTTTTTTGCTAATTTCAAAATTGACTTATGTTTCACAATATTTGTGTATTTATCCAGTCTGCAAGTAATTGAGGAATTGAGGCAGATAGTCTGCAACAGTATATTTACAGTTTACATTTCATAAAACCAAACAAAGCTGTGCTTACATTATAAACTACAAAGATGTGTTTATACTTTGCAGTGTATAATTCCAAAATATAGTAGTCTCACCAGGTGTCACTACAGTGAAAAATTTGCCAGCATTTGAGCAATTACAAGAATATTTCTTCTTTTTGAGTTCTTGGCCTGAGTGGCTATATATATTGTTAGTTCAGGCTAAAGTTTGCTACTTTACAGTTTGGGGGAAAAAATAGGAAGTTGAGGCATCACTCTCCTTTAGAACAGTAAGAGCAGTTATATCTTTAGAGAGTTGGGATGTTTTTCTGTTTTTATTTTTGTGATCCAAAGTACAGAAACGAACAGATCCAGGCACTTCACCCCTACACATAAGATCATTGATATTGTGTATTTGTTGTATTTAGAAAGGTCAAGATTTGCTCTTGAGATATTTTGAAAAGGGGAACAACACTTAATAATAAGTAGTGGCCAAACTTTGCAGTGCTGAGACTGCACTTTGATATGCTGCTAAGACTGCATCTACTGCTTACAGCTGGTAGACAGTAAACAGTATCTCTGAATGCATGTGAGATTTTTTTCCTTACATTTTTAATAAGCCTTCATTTAAAGCAAAGAAGGTCAACTGACATGCCTCATTTTATTGCTGAAATTAAAGCAGCTGCTTCAAGGACAAGATAAACAGATGACCCACTCATACCTTGTAAAAAAATTGTTTTAAAAATGCTTATACTGATTTTTCTCTATTTTGCTAAGACTAGTGGATAGATAAACTCATTTCTTCTCATCCAGAGCCCACTGAAATTGCTGGAAATATTGACACTAATTTCTATACGATACTTTAATTGTGATGTTGATACTTGGAAAAGCCTGTTACAGGAATTTGTATAATCATCATTAATTTGCTCAAATGCTAATAATCACCTTGAAGGGTCCCGTCTGTCCGGAGAGAGCTGCCTTAACCAGTCCCACATCAGTATGTACATGTCTAAGGGAGATTATTGTACTTCCTGGAGATTAGAAGCTAAACATAGATTTAGGGACATACTGCAGCCGAAAGCACAGGAGGCTCCTCTCCACACCTCTGCCCCCTGGGTTAACTCCCTGCGGCGCTGAGTATTCCTGTCACCCGAGTGCCATGTATCCCTTGGCTCGAGTGCTCCTGGATATTTTGGGGCAGATATGATTGATATGGGCTTGATTCTTTCTTTTTGTTTCCGGCTGAAGCTACAAAACCTGTTCTGTTGCCTTTCTTGTCTTAATGAAGGAAGGAGGATCTGTATGGATCCCTGTCACTTTATTGGCCAGCGTTAGCAGCTAATATGAAAAGGGATTATGGTCTTTGAAAGGAATTGACAGTCATAGAAAGAAGTGTTAGGAAAGTCATAAGGAAACGAAAACATTAGCCAAGAGCTCACTGCTAACTGGAAGCATTTGCAGTAAATGTATTTTATCTGTCTTTGAGGATTAAAAAAAATGGCAAAAAAAAGCCTAACAACATAGTGAGAATGTATTTACAGCAAACATTTCTTGGCCTGGTTCCTCAGCTGTCATGGTTATGACTGTGCAGCAGCTGCTGCTGTGGGAACCGGCTATGTGAGAGTATTTTCTTTGCTCTGCTTCCAGTACTCTCATCTCTCGCACAGCATTACACAGGTATGCATGTGCCTGCCCTCCTTTGCATAAAACAAACCATATGCAAAACATGAAACTGTTTTGCTGGGTTTGTTGACTGGACAGGAAGAAATAGCAGAGAGCTCATGGTGTCTCAAAATGGCTGTACTGGGGCTAGAACTGATTATTTTATTTTATTTTTACCCTTGAGCTTTTGAAGGAAATTGTTTTGAGGTTAACGTTGCTCTGCAACAAGTTCAGAATTTCTTGCTTAAATGGCATCCAGCTTCATTCTTGAAAAGAGATGGCGATTTAAGCATTTTCTGGTGGTTCCATGCTGGTGGTAGAGGCATTAGGAAAAGAGGAGGCATTATTTGTTTTCTTTTCTAAATGAGGCTTCCATTATTTTCAAGAAATAGTAAACACCTAATGCCAATCCTGTAGTTTCTCTGTTCTTCTCCACTAGTAAAAGACTCTGTTCTTTCCTGCTAGCTACTGTGGGCTAGATGTAAATAAGAATGTGGGTATTGCTGCGCTGAACATTCCAGTGACAAAATGGGTAGATGCCTGCTGGAATGGGGAGTTAAACCAAAGCCTGGGGTGGAGCCACTGTCTACCTGGGATGATGGGGATACATCCCTTGTCATGCCCAGTGGTACTGAGAGGTTACTTTGTCCTCCTGGAGGTACCTTCTGACTCTTTGGCAGTGCCTTAGCGTAACAGGTGCAGTATCATGGAGTGCTGAAGTTTAAATCTTGGTGTGGAATAAGGGGAAATGGATGGTGTAAGTCAAAGTTGGTAGGTTCACTGGCTGGAAATGAACACTACTGAAGTTGTTGAGCAAGTGGGCTGTTAGGATGTGTCTGTGGCCTGTGGGATGTGTCTACTTTATGTCTCTCTCATGGATTTTGGCACCTAATTGTAGCCTGTATCGGGCAGCTCTGTGGAGCTCAGATTTAGAGCCAAAATCAAGTGTCTTCTGTTAGGTGCCAAAACCTTTCTTTTGGTTTAACTTGACAGGCTTATTCTCTGTCCATAATAACAGCCTGGGAAGTTTCCATAACCATTCAGCCAGGACATGGGAGCTGTGAGTTTAGTTACTTTCTCAGTTTAACATTTAAGCTTTTATTTCCCACTTCCCAGGAGGGTGCCTTGAAATCACATACAGCAGACAAAACCTTCTGCTCTACAGCCATATCTGGAAGATTTCTTTGGCCAGGACAGGAAATTCAGTTGATCTCAATTTTCAGCTTTCCAGGTTAATACCTCAGGTACTGGCCTTACATGTGATTCTGGTTGCTTCTGTGGCATTTGCATTCTTGGTTGTACAGTAACCCAGGTAAATGCCACCTGCCTGAGAAATTGAAATTCACATCTTCCAATCCATAGATAGGTTCTCTCATGCGTCTCATTATGATATCAAACAGCTGCAGTTAAAACAGCAGAACCATAGGCATTGGTTTTTGTGACTATTGTGTTTTGATTTTTTTTTGTGTGGGTTTGTTTTGTTCAGTGGCCTCAGCTCAGCTCTGTGCTGGATTGGGCATTATCACTGGCAGGAGCATTTAGAGCGTGCCTGCTAGATTGGGCCCACGAGACTCACTCCTTTCTCACAAATGTGTTTGTAATTAATGGATTCCAAACGGGCTTCTGGTTGAAACTTGGTGTTCAATGGAGATTTTGGTATTTTCTTTCCTGAGTGGTGAAGATCTTTAGGAGAATTTTTAGGGTTGCTTCTGAATGTGTAGGTGGAGCTTACCAAAGCTACTTTTTAAGGCTGTTTTTCTTTTTTTTCCCCAAAGCATTTCTTTTTTATCCTTTTCATGATGAAAACAAAAGTGGAACCTCCCCTCCCATCACTGATGTGTTTTTTAGCATTACACAATACTTTTATTTAGTAAATAAAATATGAATATAATTATGTAAACAGTTTTTAAAAATTAATGTTAAACTGATCACATTTAATTGGGTTTTTTTAATAATCCAACTTGTGTTCTCACTGACAGAAGCTGAAAGACTGATCCTTCATTCACACCATCCTCCCATATCTCCTTTGCTCCCAGAAAATAACTCCAGTAATAGCAGTGGTTTTTGTACCAGTATTCTTTGTAGAAAGTGATTATTTCTCACATAGCAAGTGATTGACACAAAGGTAAAGTAATTGTGCTTAAGGTGCCAGAGATTGGTGTCTGTTTCTTTTTTCCTTCCCTAACAAAGAAAACCTTCCACTTTTCTGTCCTATTAATGAAGCTGCAATAGATGTTTCTTCTCTTACAGTGTTTTGTTCCATCAACAGTATCTTTTAAAATACGGAATATGTTCTCCCAGTGGAATGATGCCTTTGGAATACAGCTCTTTTATTATGGAACTAAAGTAGATGCCCATTTTAAGTAATTTTTCTGCTAATGTAAATGGGATTTTTGTATATAAAAATCAAGAAGAAAGTATTGGAGCTAAGTAAAGATGTAGGAATCAAATAAAAATAGGAATACTGTCCTGTGCTTGGCAGTAGTCTCTGAATGTCCCTGCAATTCATGGTATCAGCAACTTCAGCACATTATTTTAATTAGATTTAGAATACAACTAACATTTTTAATTTATTGTTGTGAATTCTTATCTGAGGCCATTGGTGAATGTAAAAGCATGGCTTTATGGTAACAGCAATTATTTTGGTGATCTGTATGTGGTGCTTTCACAGATTATCTGTTATCTACTTCATAGTAAATGCTCTTGCTATTCTAGAAGTAAGACCTTCAGCACATCTTTAAATCACAGGAGTGTTATGTGTGCAACTGGAAAATGTGTACAATATTTAAATTGTATTTATTTTTATTTTTACACCTTGTCAGTGTCTTTAATGTACTTTTTGTCTTCCACTCTTCGAAAGGACAACCCTTATGCAGTTCTTGCTCTTTTCTGACCTAAAGACAGTTCTTTTAACAGAGAACATATACCAACATCACAATCCCATGGTCAAGAATCCCAGCGAGTCAGTGATCTGCTCTGCTTGGTCTTGCACGAGTTCTCACTCACTTCTCTTTATTTCACACTCTTATCATCCTCTTGAATCTTTCTATGGGATTGAAAGGATCTATATTTTGTGCAGCCTTGTTGTGACTTTTTGTTTCTTTTTGGGTGTATTGATTGTTGTGCTCCAAGGTAACTCAAGCAGACTCTGCAATGCTGGTTTTATTAGCAAGCATAGACTATTTTGTATTCAGTGACTGGAGAGGATATGCTTGTGAATTTTAAGTACAGAAAGTTTAGAGGATGGAGTTTTGTCCATATGTGTGGAAAAAAAAAAAAAGGTTGTTTAAAGAAAACACCAAACATTTAATTGTTGAAAATGAATGTTTCACTTCAAGGCTACTTACCCTGAGATCTGATAACATCTCACCAGACAAAAAACCAAGTCCCATATTGAGATTTACTGTCTTATGGCCGCAGTTCAGTGGTCTACATCTAATTGACTCTATTCCAGTTTTTATATTGCACAGTTTATGGTAATATTGGAGGGTGTTCTTCAGCAGCATCTTAAGTGACTTGAATAACATCTATCATGTTATTTTCTTCTGTAATTCTTTTTCTGAAAGCCATAGACTGTCTTCTGTAGAAGCTCTGTCTTCTGTACAAAAGAGCATTGTATATTGTGCTTGAGAAACAGAATTTCCTGAACTTTTCAATTTAAAGATTTTTAGTCTAAGCACTAATTTAAAATCAGTGTCTCAATGATGCACATGAAATGATGCCTGTATTAGTGTATTGGTACCCCAGCAAGGGATTTATTAATTTTCTTATTGTACCAGAATATGAACTGAAGTTTAAAGAAGTTAAATGACTTGTGAAGAGAATTAGGGACATTGCCTTCCATAGTGTAGCTTAAGCATTCCATCTTAAACTGTGTATTAGCTTTAAACATTATTACAGAAATATTGGCTAAATTATATATGGAGAGTGGGCTTAATAGGCTTCTCTCTTTTGATATTTATTACCAGCCCTTGTAATATTTCCTTCTGTTGTTACGGTAGAGAAAAAACTGAATCAGCCATCATATATATGAGCTTAAATTGGGTCCTGATAATACTGCCTTAAAAACGTGGTGTTGTCTTTGTGTTTCATAGCTAAACTATGCTGATGCCTGCACGTATTAGTAGGGAGAACTCAAAGAGAATTTATGGTTTAGATGATGTGCTTAATGTAGCTGCATGAACCTGGTGTTTACTTTAATTCAAAGGTGTGATGCTAGCCCACTTCTGATTTGTTTACATTTATATTACTTCAGTTTAGTGCTTAAAATTGTTACTAAAAGATGTAAGAATAGAAACTTACCTAGTTCCATATTTCTTCTCCAATCATCATTATTCAGCAGATGAACTCCAGACAGTTCTGTATCACAAAACAGGAAAAAAGATGTATTTCTGAAGAAAAGCTTCTGCAAATTATGCAGTGCGGACTGTTTGTGGGTCAAGGGTGGAGAGCAGCAGATCAACAATCAGTCTCAAGATACACTACGTAATAAAAAATTACTTCTCAAAGTGTCATCTTTTAGAGAACAAATGCTTTGAGGCCCTGAGAAACAGGAATCTCGCTCATGCGTGATCTTTGTAGTTACAACTTGAACTTAGTGGAAGAATCTTTTATGTGCAGTAGTGCTGATACAGTCTGCCATCGTTGTGCTGGGCATGCATAAGAGTATTCCTTTTCAGCTGTCCCCAGAGACTGTCCCCGGACTCCTACGGCCGTGCCAGGCTGTCCCACAGCTATGTGCTGTCTCCCCTTCAGCACATGGTGTTGGCTCTGCTTTCTCAAGTTGATGAGGAGCCTGGTGTTGAGTGCCTTCTCTCAGTCTCCTGCAATGCCCTGTTAGAGAATAACCCCTTTATTGCTGGGTTCTGGGGGTAGGTTCTATAGGTGAAGGTGACAGAAACTTGAGGCTGCTGGATTTGCCTCCAGTTCTTAACATTATTAAAAGGCTTGAGGGAGGAGGAGGAGGTGGCCAGTTTCTCTTTTGGTGGTTGAATTGAACAGGACCCTGGCTTTGTTCCTAGGCACTGATTTCTAAAAGGTACTCTTAGCCTGTATTGAGAAAGAGTAGGAGAATTTCCTTCTCCGTATGGAAATCTTTGGAGGAAACTATTCTTACACTTTACCTCAATTTTTCTCTGACCTTGGCAGAACAGGCTGCTCAGAAATACTTTAAAGGGAATTTGAGCCATTACACTGCATCTGTTTTTCATGATGTTAAATTGCAAGTCTTCAAGATTGGTTAAGCATCAGAGGACAAAGTCAAAGGGGCAGTCATCTTTGTTTAGAAATACTTTCTAAACAATAGAGTTGTATTAAGCTCTATGGAACATCCTGCTTTGGTATAAATGGTTATTTCCCTATCAGAGATAAAGTTTCCTGAGGGACTAAAAATCTTCCAGCTTATGTCTGGCAAATGTCTCCTTTCTTTATCGAATATTTATGAGAATAAATAATTTTTTTTTTAATTAAAATGCCATGTTTCATTATATTATTCCTAAATTACCTGCTTTTTTACATCATGAAACTACTTATTTGTTCTTGATGTCTCTGTATGCTTAAGCAGAATCTTTAAGTAATTTTTCAATGAAATAGTTTAAAATATTTATCTCGTACTAACAGATGTAAATATGTGTGAACAGTGACATACTGTACATATGCTGTTAACAATAGAGATTTTTACCTTCATTTTGTTCAGCTGTTTGCCTGTATTAAATCATGTGTGTACAACCGAGGCGTTAGGAAGAGGGAGGATCAGGCAGGAGCAGACCCTAAGCTGCCGGCAGTCTCGCTCTTAGCGCTTTTCTCATACTGGTGTTCAGAGCCTGGCTGGCTGTTGCCGAGTCTGCACCTGCAGCGCTGCTTGATTGAAACTCTGCGTGTATTCCTCTTAATAAGAACAAATAAATAATATCTTCTGTTATTTACCAAACACCAGGATTACTTAAAAACCACAAGTAGCAATCCCTCTTCTGTGCTAATATTTTGTCATTTCTGCCTTGTGCACAGAGGGTGCTCAGGCTTCATTCCTCAGCAGAAATGCCATCTATATCTCTGTGCTGTACCTCAGGTTTAGCTTGCTGTTTGGAACCCTTACTCAAAATGCATGTATGGTATTTTGATTATGAATCGTCACATAAACAGAGTGATTGATTGAAGTAATTTACATAGAAGCATTCGTGGCGCTTCTGGGCGAGGGAAAATACACAGAAGCACATGGCACTTAATTACGTTGCTTAACAATAAATGTCAAGTTAAACCTTTTTAAAAAAAGATGAATGCTACACTTAAGGAAAGTGCAATTACATTTCTATGGTTTGAAATGTTTTACACACTGTATATATTAGAGGGGCAAAGATATTAACGCTTCTGTACATGCAAAGGTGCTGACAGGTTTCAGATGGTACAAGGCAGGCTTTTGTAACCGCTGTCCGCTTATTGCTTGCAAAGGGAGCTCATTTACTGTAATGTGCTGCTAATCTGAGCTCATTTACTTGTATGTAACAGCATTTGCATACAGACACACTTCTCAACACTGATTGACACCATGAGGACTAGTGGTCCTGATCTGGTAAATTGTTGCATATAAACAGGATTTGCATTCGAATTAGTGTTTTATATCACAGCCTGATTATACGTCCCATTCTAATAATGTTGAATAAATGGCTGTAGTAGATTTCAG
The DNA here is from genome assembly GCA_013400055.1 of Nycticryphes semicollaris. Classification (NCBI taxonomy): domain Eukaryota; kingdom Metazoa; phylum Chordata; class Aves; order Charadriiformes; family Rostratulidae; genus Nycticryphes; species Nycticryphes semicollaris. The sequence continues at coordinate 757,321 of VXBJ01004676.1, read as the reverse complement.
AAAGACACTCCTCTGATTATACGTTCCAATTCTAAATTTAATTAAAAGTGTCTCTCCTCCCTTTTTTTCTCCTTTGTTGAAATTTAGTAACAGACCTGGAATATCTTCTCCCATTAAGTAGTGTGTGCACTTCTATAACAAATCATTATACCTTCCAAATTACGTTCATAATTTGTTTAATAAAGACTGTGGGAGGGTAATGGAGTAGCACTGAACTGCACATTGTCCATCATCTACTTCTGCAGGATAGAAGAGTGTAAAAATAGTCTACAGAGAGAAGTGGGATGAGGTGCGGAGTTCCCCAACCTAAGCCAGAGCAAGTCCACATATCTAGAAGACACTGTTCACGGCTGGTAAAAACACTAGCTTAATTCTTTTCAGTAAGTATAGCTGTGTCATTGTGGTGCAGATCTCCATTCTCACCCTGAATTACAAATGAAAAGGAAGAGAATAAAATTGTGATGAGAATTATTTGACTGCATCCAAAATCCAAAATAAAACCTAAGGTTAGTTTTAATGAGGAGGGGGTTTCCAATCTGGTTTGCCATCTGTCTTCCACCAGTTCAGAACTCTGAGAGGTGCGTGGTGGGTAGTTCTCACATCTTTTCAATGCTTGTGCACCCAGACATCTTCACTGTTGCCTTTCTGAACTGGTGTGACAAAAGCCTGTCTTCCATCCTACTCTGTACAGCAGCAACACACCCTCTGCACTGCTGCTGGGATAGCATAGCTCCTCTCCATTTTTCTGTGCTCAGATTTATAAATGTTATAATGGAATACAGTTCATTTGATAAAGATAGCTCATTTCTTTCTTTTCAATCCATGAATTTGAAGAAAATATATGAAATAAGATGGTTTCAGTGCCATAAATTAAGTAAAGCGTGATAATCTAATGGCACTGTGTGTTAACAAGAGTATTTTTCATGTTGCCTAGGCAATGAGATTTACCATGAGATTCACCATGTGCTTAAGATTTCATTATTAACTTCTGTTTTCAGAGTTTTTGCAACTTTACTAAAAATCATTACTCATGGGAAATCTAGAAAGTGCATTTTGGAAGGTCTTTTTGTTGTTACGGGGCTACTTACAAAGGAAGCTTGAGGCAGAAAAAAGCTCTGGTGCCCTCTGTTTTCTGTACCCTTTTTCCTGCTATACATGGTAAATATTGAAAGTAACTTCTCCAGCAGCAATTGTTTTGTGTGTTTTTGAAACACTTTTATACAAGCATTCTTTTCCTTTAAAGGTTCTACATTGAGATGTTTTTACCAAGGCAGCCACCTCTGCTTAGAAGAGTAGCAACTACCTTGTGCTTCCCCACAAAACTGAATGCCTAGGAAACAGCTCGAGCACTGGCCTTTGAAGTCTTCTCCGTTAGCCTTCCACACAGCAGTAGAATATGTCTGGATGCTTTCTTTGGGGATCTGTAATGCTTACTAAGTAGGAGGATGACGTAGACCTTGATGAAGACTAGTGCTTGAAGAGGTTGGAGGAGTAGAACCTCTGGTAGGAGTGAAAAGAAAACTTATAGGACAGGTCCAGGAAATCACCTTAATTCACAAGAGTAGCTAGCTTAAAGTTATGGACCAAACAGCTTTTAGCAATGGGAAAAAAACAAGTGCATTTATTTTTTTATATTTTTTATATTTTTTTTTCTGATGAGGGTGGGGTTTGGATTGTCTTGCACTACTCCATGAGGCAGTGCTCTGTCTAAAAGGACTTGAAGCTGAGCTTGTGGAGAAAAGGGCTGAAAACCTCTCTTCAATATCCAAGCTTTTGGCACCTGTCTGTATCTTAGCATTTCAAAATGGTTGTGATGATTATGATTTAGTTTTGCATATTGAGATTTATGCACTTAAAATATTTATTGAGGATATGTCTGTTTAGTTGTGGATCTTTTGGGAACTTGACTTCACACGTGTTGGAAACTACTGCTACTTTTAAATGTCTATGTAATTTTAATTTGTCACCTTTATAACAGTTAATTTTTAGTAAAGAAACTGAAATTTAAAGTTCATGCCTTCGAGCGAGCAAAGTAATTTTCACTAGAAAATGAGGCTATTCATTGGTACTAGCATTTATCTTGCTTTATAACTACGCAAGATAAGAAAAATAAATTAAAAAACATTTGTGTTTTTTTTTTCTTTAGATAAACTGGATTATCAACCCTGTGCTTATGTTCCAGTATATATATATTTGCACATATATGTATTTTTTCTTTGGGGTTATGTATTCTCAATATGATTATGAATCCTAATTACTTTTAGAAATCTGCTAGGTATACATTATTTTTGTTGAAAAACTATGGATACTATAAAATCATACAGATATTATAGATGATATAGGTCGATATTAAATGTGAAAGAGTGCAGTGTTTGCTATGGTTAACGTAAGTAGCATTTCCTGTTTAGCTAGACCATGTTATGTATCATTTAGTACTCCTGAGGCCTTTGGATAGGAAATGAGGAAAGAGAGGTGTGCCTGAGAGTCCCTAATTTAGAAGTCTAAAGTTAGAATTCGCAACTAACCTTCCTCACCCTTCTTTTCCCATAAGTGCTCTGAAATTTTCCATCTTCAGTCTGCCTTGAAAAACTCCTGTTTTGCCCTGCAGAGCTGCGTTGGGTTGGTGGTCTGGGTTTCACATCACTTGTGCTTCCCCAGAAGATGCAAGAACTGAATGAAAGTTCTTGGGTGTTCTGACAGCATCTAATGATTCAGGACAATAACTGGGGGACTGGCAAAATGTCAATTGTTTTTTGCTCCTAAAATGACACTGAGGGAATGTGTAAAATGAAAAAGAAAGTAAAATATTTTTCTTGCTTGGCATTTTCCAGTATTAAAGAAGCTCAGTGCATGTTGCAGTCTGTTGCATGAATCAGAAGCATACCATAGAGTTGCATCGTGTCTGTGTGGAGAGAAAAATGAGGGGGAGATATTTGTGGGTCTTTATTTTTAATGTTGGTTATGAATTCTAAAGCTTCTGTGTGGACAAGAGACCATATATCATTACTGCTGGCTTGTAAGAGTGCACTGGTACTACCCTGCACCGTATCGGGGTCAAATTTGGAATCTCCCAAAGCTGAGTTAAACCGCTGGGAAATGTTTAGGCAAAGTGTTGACCATTTCTGCCCTCGTGAAGAGAAGATTTCTTGCAGTACAGTGTGCTCTAGAGAGAGTTCTTTGGCTCTCCTGGAAATCTGTCCTTGTAAAGAACATAAATAATCATGGCATTCTCATGTGTGAGCCCAATATCTTCAGTGGTTGCTCTCATATGATGCCCAACAACCAGTAAACTTCTTTTATTGTGTGATGTCTTACATATTTCCTAGGTTTGTGTAAATATACCTGATGGTATTCATTTAACAAATCTGTTGGGTTTTGTGTGGGTTTTTTCCTCCCAAAGGCTCTTTTTCCTGTTAAAAAAAAAAAAAAAAAAGCACTGATAGCTCTAACTTTGCAACAACAAACCAGGAAAAAAGTTACTAAAGTTTTACATATAGCTTTGAAGAAGTGGTAAGAAGCAAGCAAACTTGGTTTTAAATAAATGGAAACAACTCCTAAGCTGTGTTTGTTGCACAAACCCCAGAATTTTAGGCTGAATTTTGCCTAATGTTTACTTCTAACCTGTGATTAAGCAGCTGTAAGGTGAAAGTCTTAATTTGTTACATTTTTTTCTGGGGAAAAGAATTCAATAAGGATTATGCTCAAAAAGTTAATAATAAAGTTGCACTCATAGTTTTGAGTGATCAGCAAGGATTGCATCTCTTAGGAAAATAATGTCTTGATCCTGTACTGATAGTGTGACTAACAGGGCACCTCTGCATCAACACGGCTAGGTGTGCTCGGTTCACTTGTTTTACATGATAGGAAACAAGGACTGCTATAAAACACTGAGTGCTTTAAATAAAAAGACTCCAAACCTCTAACATACATTTTTATTGTCATCTTCTAGGTTGACTGGGGTCAACTGGACTATTTAGTAATTGACATGCCACCTGGGACTGGGGATGTACAGCTGTCAGTCTCACAGAATATTCCAATTGCAGGTATGTGTATTGCTTGACTGCTCCAGAGATTTTAAGTTTAAGTCTAGATGCTTTAGAAAAATCTTATTTTAAAATGCTGGTCAGAAATTCTTTTAATTGTCTTTCTAGTGGACTAAGAAACCGTTCTGTCAGTAGTGTGGTGATGAAAAACACTATCAGTGATTTTTAATTTGTTAGAATTATGGTTGTTACTTTCTTCTAAGCTAAGTTTCAAAAAGATTGAGAAGCCAAGTATAACAGTAATCTAGAAGGAAAGGCAGTCATGCCAATAACTGGTAAGGTTGGTAGTAAAGCTAATACAGTAAAATAGTTTGTCTTCATGATTGCCATTTAATTAGAAAGTGACAGTGCTGTTAATGCACAACATTTATTCCGATAAACTATGCAGCACTGCAATACACTGATGCATTCTTTTTCCTCTCATGTTAGGAATTTGACTTCTTGTAGGGAATTTACACTTTGACAAATCAATCTTGAGGTATGCAGGCTGCCCTCTAATCTCATTGGTTTCCGCAGGAGTTAGGAATAATACTTCTGAAAGGATACTGAGCATCTCACGAGATCTGATAGGCTGTAATGGCTTTTCACCTGTGTGACCTACTTCAACAGAAGCAGCCATCAATAGCCAATGTAATCAATGTTACGAGCTCAGTGTTAAAAGAGACAAAGCGATCCTTATGGTTCCAGGAATAACTTTATAATTGCTGTGGCTCTTCACCAGCACTGGAGCATGTTACCCAAACAGTCTGGGGAAACTCCATTATTGGCAGCTGTCCAGATTGTACTAGACAAAGCCCTAGCTGGCCCTACCTCATGTTGCTGATAGATGACCTCCAGAGGCCTTTCCCAACCAGAAATTCTGTGATTCTGAGGTACTAAGTAATCAGTGGGTTTGCTTGCTCCACTATTTGGTGATATCAGATAAATACATTGATACAAACCCAAAATCCTTTTGATTTTGGTACAAACCCAGCATCTTGTACTGCTGTCACTCTCTTCCAAGTGCAGACTGGCTCATGTGCACAGGAAAGCTCTGGTTCCCTCCAGCATTCATTTTGCTCTGCACTTTGGTGGCAGTAACGCACTGAAGTGAAGGTTCTAAATATTAAATTTGTAGAACTATTTCACTTGCACGTAAAACTTTTAGCAGGCTGCCTGATAATTTAAACAAATAAAGAATTGTGTATGGGTAAAAGTTTATAGGGTAGAATAAAAGAGCATTACAAGTGTAAGCAGAAAGGCTGGTGGGATTATAGACATGCCCATTCATAAAGGCAGTAGAGCTAACAGATTTGGAGACGTACGCCTTGGTTTCACAGCAAAACTATCATCACTGTAACAGTGCAGTGAAGTCTGCAGGGATGAAAGGAGCCATTTAACAGTCAGAAAGCAACTTGTGTGTTTTTCTTAACCTGGTCGTGTCTCAGCTGTGATGGTACATGATAACCACAAATCTATATGTATCTCAAGCCAAAATTTTTGACACATAGTTAAATTTAGTGGTAAGGCTGTGTGGTGATACCTTATAATCTTCTGTGATGTCAAGGTCAGAAAAACCTTCGTCTTTTGACATATAAAATTCAAATGTTAGGGCATGTGCTAACTCAGCCATAATGCTCTTGCCCCGAAATTGTTAATAACCACAGGAGGTTCTGTGCTGTCTATGACTGTGCTGACTGGCGTAAGGGAGCAAATCAACAGAGTTGTGATGAACAATTTAATGGATTTTTCCTATAAGAAGTGTAAGAAGAGGCTTCTAGTGCCTTAGTTTATCTGTGACCTGCAACATAGGATGAAAAGCAAAGCATGATTAATACCCGTTTTCTTAAATACAGTGCTAGTAAGTTACATGTGTGAGTAGCAAAGCAGGAAGACCTTTTACTTCCAGGGTTTTAAGCAATGAGCTGAAGCATGAAAGTGGTACGGATGTTTCTGGTAAAGCAGAATTTCACACTAAATCTCATACCTAAGAGCAGTAAAATTATGAAATTAAAGAGGTGTGGCTTTATCTTTATGGATTATGGGTTCTTTTAAAGTATGGTGAGTACAGTACTGCTCATTACATTGCATCTAAATGTCCTAACTTAACATGGAAAAGGTCATTAGAGTCTTGATCTTCATGAGACTTTTTTCGCCCTTTTCCCACAGAGTTCTACACTGTGTTCAGAAGAGTGAGTGGTTGTGTTGTTGTTGTGTTGTTGGTGCACTGGGTCCTCTGGCACAGAGAGGTGATGGAGGAAAGTACTTCAAACCTGTATTTCATCTAAGTTTTGCTGAGGTCTGTTTGTGAAAGGTCACAAGATCTAACTGATACAGCACATGGGGAAAAAGAAACCTTAATTTAATCTTTTTTTTTTAAGTACTTAACATCTTCTTAAAATGTAATAGATGTTAACAAATGCAAAACAAGTTTAAAAAAAGGTAGATTTTCTTGCTAAGGACAGCAATGTCCTCATTCTTGTGTGGGTGTAACAAAATGAAGAATTCAGAGTAAATAATTTTTATTCAGTAGTTTAATTAGTTTTACTTATGACATTCAGAAACCTGTGGTTCTCATACTTGTTGAATCAGGTTTTGAGGCAAGTCAAAGTACACAAGATGTTGATTTAAAAAAAGAAAAGGCAAATAGGTTTAAAACAACAACAAGCAATGCAGATTTTCTTGATATGCCATAAAAGGGGATAAATTCTTATCCATGTCTCTCTTTAAACTCTTCGCTATGGCTTTCTGACATCTTTTTCTTTTTTTTTTTTTTTTTGTTTTTTTTTTGCTATGTGTGTGTGAACATGTATGGACTTCTAAAAATTCTGAACTGAAGACAGTGTTTTGATTTGAATTCTGAAATGGCTTCACGTTGTTACCACCGTTGCTCAGTTCAGTTTATTACTTTGTCAGTCCTAACTTCATAAAATTAGGAGCGATAGCATCTCTTTACATTTGTCTTTCCCGTTAGTTGGTTTTGTTCAGCATGTTGAGATCGACTCTACGCTTACTCTCCTAAGCTGCAATTGCACTTTGGGTGAAGACAAACAAAGCAGACAAGGAGTGATAAGATTTGCAATGCCTAACTTCTTACTGGCTCAATGAATTTTAGTGATTTATAAAGAATTTCCTCTGCTGTGTATTGTGGGTATTTTTTGTTCTCATTGGAAGGGCTTCTTTGTATTACAGCATGAACTGCACTTTCTTCTTTTGCTCTTGATACTGGGTTTCTGTCTATTTGGCGGTCCCATAGCCTTCTTCAGCATGCTTTTATTTTCTTCAACCTTGTTCCTTTCAAGGGTACAGAAGACAGAGTTACAGATCTTGATGTCTTTGGAATAGTCTACAGAATTCTGCTGGTTTTGTGGGCTCCATCTTCATTTGCAATTCATGTTTCTAAGCTGTGTGTTGCCTTTTATTTTTACAAAAAGTGTTTGGTGTTGTGCCATTCTGTTCCCTCTCCACTTTTCTTGTTCTTTCTTTATCCTTTGAGGATGCCATGGACAGTCATGGTATTAGTGGCATAATTTCTCTTATTTCCTCAGAGACAGCATATATATCTTAGTTAAGTACGTTTAGAAGTGCATTATCTGGTTTGCATGAAAGTTGTACTTTGATTTGCATGCCTGCATATGTGAGATACAGTATTTGCATTACGGTTTCTTCATTATTTATCTGTGGCTTACAGTGTAGAAAATTTTTATTCTGTCTCAAAAAATTTGCAAAACCTGCACACGTGTTTTTGCCAGCCATTTACAGATTTTTCTGTGAGTGTGAGAAAGAGCATTGGTAAAGGTGCATTTTGACAACTTTTGACAATGAGACAGAGACTGATAGGACATGTGAAATGGTATTGAGCTTTAATTTCAGAATACTGTTTTTTTCTAAATTTCAGTAGCATAGGTACCATAATTTTCTTGACTCAAGAAGAGATTAGAGCAATACCTAATGGGTAAAAGCAACACAACAAAATATGGTTTATAATTCTGGTTGTCACTAGAGAGAATATCAGCCTCGCAAAACCTCAGCTGAAGTAGCAGTTTTGTGTGGGTGCTTTTCCTCCTTTGAAATAAGATGAAAAAGGAAACTGCTGTGAATTTTGGTTTTTGTTTTATTATCCTCAATCACCTTACAAGGAGATGTATTTTATTTAGCATATTATTCTTTAATCCATAACTCTTCTTATGTTGCAGTCATTCCTCAACAAAACAGTAGATGAGAAAAGATAAGATAGCTTGAAAATGTGATGTATGTTTCTGCTCAACCACCATTTCTTTCTTCAGATGCAAGTCAGCTTTCCAAATAGAAATCCAGGGTCAGTCTGGAGAAAAAGGCTTTTTTATGGTTTAGTTTATATTTGGTTCTACTTCTTTACTTATGCTTTGTTCTCCTATTTCATCTTTTGCATGAGATGTCCAGAAATGGGTTCTTTATCATGTGTTGAACATGCATCCTTGGGAAAGTTTGAAGCATTCTTACGTGTTTTTCCAGCTTTTAAAACATAGTAGGTTTCAGATGACGTTGGTGTTTGATATCAAGACACAGTGGAAACTAATGGTATTACAAAGAACAAAGCTTGTGATTCCTTTGCATTGCCGAGTTGCTAAATTGAGAAATCTGTGTGTATTTGTTCCATTCTTTAGATAAGGGAGCCACAAATCAAATCAGTAAACATTGTCAGGGACGGAGGATTAGCCTCCCTAAAGACTGGGAGAGAAGTTAATCATTCTCTCCCTTTAGAGCATGAAGACTGTGTGGGCAGCAGCGTCATCTCTGTTCGAGAGGCGGTCCCAGAACCCTGCACAAGTGTTTCTTCCTTATGTAGAAGCTGCATCGTGGAGGCTGACCATTAAATAGATGAGGCTGTCTACTGCCCTTTCCTTGTTGAAGTGAAGTCTTCCTTAGTGAGCTGTGGCAGCTTGACACTTCTAGAGACTGACACTGTCAATTGACAGAACCCACTCACAGGTTAATGCTGGAATTGTTCCACTTGCTAAGCTTTGCTATATCACTCTTTTCTTTGGACATCGAGTGGAAACCATTAGAAATGTACAACTGTCCAGAGGGAAGTGGACTGAGACGACCAAATAATGTCACATCTTACTGAACAGTCGCTTAAAAATTACAGTAGTGGGCATTGGAGTCAACTGTGTTTATAAAGAAGACCTAAAGGTGAAACATTTTGCGTTTTATTTGAATGCCCTTAATTTTTCCATCTTTTGGAAGTAACATATTTTGGGTTATTATAATCTTGTAATAGTAAGCTTTAAAAGGGCTTATTATCTAAAAGGCAGTTAGTGAAATGCAAGCAATGTGAACGCTATGTTGTCTCAGTATCACAGAATGTACAGGTTGCAAAGGACCTTTGGAGATCATCTAGCCCAACCCCCTTGCCAAAGCAGGGTCGCTCAGAGCAAGCTGTACAGGAACATATCTGGGCAGGTTTTGAATATCTCCAGAGAAGAAGACTCCACCGCCTCTCTGGGCAGCCTGTTCCAATGCTCTGCAGCCCTCAAAGTAAAGAAGTTTTTCATCATGTTCAGACAGAACTTCCTGTGTTTCAGCTTGTGTCCATTGCCCCCTGTCCAGGCCCCACTGAGAATAAACATTTATGAGATCCCTTCTCAGTCTTGTCTTTGCCAGGCTAAACAGACCCAGCCTTAGACAGATCCATGTTTTTTTCAAGTTCTATAAAAGCAGAAGCATTGCTAGTCATACAGGGAATGACTTTGATCACCTTTTAGATTTAAAATCAACATAGATCAGAGTCGCTACCATCTTATTGCCTTATCCTATAAATGGTGTCATTTTTCCTAATGATTGCATCCTTCAGAACCACATAGACCTTAAACATCTCCTGAATACCTTCTGCAGATATGGCTGAAATATTTACCAAAGAAGTTTTTGTAACTTCAAATGTGAATTTTCAAAGAATTGTAATTAATAAGGTTTCTTTTCACAGCAGCATTTTGATAGCTAGGTTTATATAAAAACAAAAAGCAAATTTCTGTCTTTACAGACAAAGCATTAAAAGTCTTATTTCTAATCAAATTGAAGAGGAAAAACTGGAGAGAGATGCCACCAACTTGAAGACACGTGATGTTTTTAAATTCTGAATGAAATGTGACATACTAAACTGGTGAACTACATTATTTACTCATATTTATGTCAGTGTCACACAGACCAGGGTGTAGCCTTGTACACAAATGTTTTATAGCAGTGTGTCTCTTAGGAGGACCGGCTCCTGCTTCCACATAAAATAATGTATAAGAACAGGAACATCCAGGTGATGAATAGACTGCCTGTTCAGAAATGAGCATTAACAACAGCAAGAAAAGACAATTTCAAATCAGATTTTTAAAAAGAAAATACGTTTGATGTTTTAAAAAATGATGCATGAGTTAGTGTGTTTAAGAATTGTAATTTGTGAGATAAAGGTGTCTTTTTAAATTAATTGAAATTGCAAGCTGAGTAGGCATGGTGCTGTTCTGTTGTCTTTTCTAAGGGAAATGATCAAAAAAACTCCAGTGCCACCGTAGCATACAGTTTAAGATTAGAGGTGCATCTGTATTCTGTCATTGCTCTTTGTGTAAGTGTCTTTTTCCCCATTGTAGAATAGCTCTTACTTTGATGCAAATCACAGTTGCAAGGCATCTGATCTTCTCTCCTTTTACTTTAACAATAATATACAATGTTTTTCCCCATTTCTGAGCTTGCTTTCTTCTTTTATGAAGGAGGTACATCATTAGTTTCCACAGTAAATTTTTAAAGGTATTTTATGGAAGCCACCTACGTAACAGTAAACTTTGCTTGATATATTTTAAAATGGCAAATATTTTTAATATTGGATTTTTATGTAGATTTACTCTTTCTTTCATGCTGTATTTTGATACTTGAAATAACTGCAGGAGAGGAGAAGCAGTTTTAGGACAGATTGAAAACCAAATAAAATTTAGTCACACCAATGGGGATTTAAAAATAGTTCTTTGTATTGAACTAAATATAATTTGTATGCCAATATCATTTGCTTCTGTTGTCAGAAAAAAATCTAGTTGACAAATGCAATTTATCGTCAGGGTTGTCTTACCTTTGGACACTCCTGGTACTTCATTATGAAGTGCCAGACCTAGTAGACTCTGTAAACTTAATTTAGAGACCAAAATACAGTATGAGTTTACACATTAATGCCTCACACTCTTTCAATATAAATTTAAATTTAATTCTCGGCTCATGGAGATTGATTTAACACACATTTCCTGTCCAAACTGAAGCGATAGTATATTCAGTGCCAGTTCTTTAAATGTTACCATTCCTGAAAAACAGTTTCCAGGTATTGGGGGAAAAAAGCTGTGAAGTATGGAGGCTTTGAAAACTGAAGTTCTCTGAGGTCTGGCAACAGTGGCTAAGTGTATGTTAAGTACTAGATTAGCTGCAATTTCCTTGGTTTTTTAGACCAATTATTCTGAATAGGAAGAATAAATGAGCGTAGTGTTCAGCTGACAATTGCAAAAGATGAGAGAAATCCATATGAATAATGGTAGTGCATTCTATCCTCTAGCTATTTCTTCTGAAAAAATAAATGTTTAAATCTGCCCCTTGCCACTCCCACTCCTGGGGGGAAAAAAGCGAAAACTAGAATGGGTTTTGGTGGTGATTGAAGTAGTCTTGGGTGTTGTCTTTTCTGTGGAGTAGAATCACTCTTTTACCTCATTCTCTTCTTTGGATTAATACCTCTCATTAAAAAAACCCCAATATATTCATTTGTCAAAAGAGACTATTTGGACTTTGCTCTTGCCTACTACAAGGCTCATTATAATCTGGACATGATTGGCAAATGCCCTTGAAAGCAGGAGGTGGAATGGAGTATAGCAGAAAAATGCCAATTCTGATAGCTAAGGAAAAGTGGAAAGTGGCAGAGTGTCTGCGGGGGAGTAGCTTTTTATTTTATGCCTGTACTTTGCAAGTAATGTTGGTTTACAGACATTATTACAAATGTTTTCAGGGTTTTCACTTTGCTAAATAAATACTGCATCGTAAATTGCATTAGTGTGACATAGGAATGCAGTTTGCCAGACCAGAACCAAACATTTTAACGCAGCCAGAGTTGTCTTTCCATGTCTTTCTCCGTGTGATCTAGTGTGAAATGGATGTTACAATACTTACTGATCTGTTAGATGAGGGCAGTTTAACCTCAGGGTGACAGCTTTATCCAGTTTGTGATATTCCTCTGCTCAGTGGCCTCACTGACAGTTCCTCTTGCCAGGAGGAAGAAGCTTGCTCTACGATTTAGTTTCTCTTTTCATGTGGGCAAGCTGGTATTGCCCCAGTCTCTAATTACCTGCTAGTTCGTGGGCAGAAGAGGATGTGTGACTGTTGGAACCATACACTGAGCAGTTGTTCAAAGACTCCTCCAAGAAGAAGGTAGTGAGCAGGCTGGAGGTGTGACACAGCCTTTGGGGCAGTTCTGAACTGTATCGAGTCTCAAGGAAGGATCCCTTAAAGGAAAGTCACAGTAGTGATTTGAGTTTGTAGTCGTAATGAGATGTCACACACAAAAGCTGAAGCAACTTCTTTACGAGATTTGTCCAAGGAGATGGACATTTTTAAATGCTAATGTATCTGTAATCATCACAAGCTGAAATCCTAGTAAAGACAGAAATCTTTGTTCTTGCAAGACCTTGTTCTGCATCTTCAAGGTCAAACTATATCTGCCAATTGCAGGCAGCTTTTACCTACGAAGGAACTAGAAAGTTAACAGAAGGTGAGGAGGGCTCTGAAGAGATTCAGATTCACCAGGCTATTTATAATGTGAAAGTCTCACCTAGAAGTTTGAAACCGATGCAGTGGAACACGTAGCAAAAAGTACAAAAAGTGCATGAGTGGTGTGATCAGATCAGGCCATCGATGGCTGTGCAGAGGTCTGAATGTTGTTCCTTGCAAGTGCAGTCAATGCCTGGCAGTCCCAGATGCCATTACTAGGAAAATGCGGTATATATTTTGGTGTCTTCATCTTCCAGAACTCTATTGGTCAGTCTTTCAGGTCGCTACGCTTTACAGGTTTTGGGGTGGCGTTATTTGTGAAGTTAATAAGAGTGATACAAAACACAGTCTAATACCCATGTATGGAGAGGTCTTTAGTCATCTGTCTGAATGTGATGCACGTAGCCTGGTTCTGAACTCTACCTTTGAAGACATAGGAGGGAAAAGAGAGGAAGCTAGATCCTTTCCATCCTAAGGTAGACCTTCTAAACTGCTGCTTCTCAGCTGCTTTTTAGACCTGCCTGTTTTTCACTTGGGTATAAATTGACTGTAGCTAAGGCTTGGAGAAATTCCACCTTATGCCTTGTAACCCAGAGCATCTAATGCAAACCTTAATGATGCAGTGAATATAGGTGATATTTTCTATACACAAAAATTACAGGCTGTTTCAGTGCTTGTAATTTCCTGAACACCAGCCCTCCAGAAGGGTAAGTGCCAATGTGCTGTGTAGGCACACGTTTCTTTTACTGAGCATTAAGTACCTGGGGCTAAAAAAGAAAGTAAAACATTAGAGTTACAGGCTACTGTTCTGTTTCTATATATTATGCATGCTAAGAATTAAAAATATAATTAGCATAGTTTTTACTAATGCAATATGTATCAGCTTTTTGTCAACTGAAAAGTTACAAAAATAAATGGAATGCATGAATAGATATGTCACTTAAACCTAAATGTGCTCAACTTAGATATCCTTAGTATGCTCAAGGCACAGAAATTATTCTTCTGCACATAACTGCAAACATAGAATTTGTAATATATTTTAATGCGCAACGTGATAGCATTATAGTTTCTGTAACTTCTCTGTTCAATTTGTCAGCATTAGTTTGCCTCATTCAGACAGAGGCTTGTGTAAACATTACACGTATCGCTTCAAGAGATGTGCTGCATGCATGAATTCAGTCATATTTCGTTACTTTATTGATCAAAATAGCTCTTTACTCTTTGATATTCCTGTTAACCATGTAGAGCCAAGATAGCAAAGAAAGCGTGGGCTGTGTTCTTTCTGGCTCATCGTTTGAATCGCTGTCTGAACTAAATATATGCAAACTTATTCAGGGAGGGGAGCACCGTGAAAAGTCTTATTTGCCATATTTGGTTGGTAGTGAAGGAAATAATGCTGCTAATAATTTGAATTCTTGAACTTCAGGTTGGGTTTGCTGGACTAGCAGTTGCAGCAAAGAAAGAGAAAAGATACTTACTTTAAAGGGCGTTGGTGTAAGTCAGTACAAGCTGCCTGTGAATAATTTTTGTCTGTAGTCCAGCTCATAGTGAAAAGGAAAATAGGAGAGATGCATCTGTTACCTTCCGCAGCAGCTTCTTGGGCATGTTGGCTTTCATTTTGTGGAAGAAGCCATGCAAATTGTCTATGAGTGTAATTTTAACTTACGTATTTCCGAAGCCAGAGTTTTTGATACAGGGAGCTGGTGTTTGCAGCAGCGTAAACTCTGCAATGTGCCATTGGGTCTTTCTGGCATATTAGCTTTTTCCCTTTGGGTGAGGTTCTCTAGCAACGGAATTTGTTAGGCAAAAATATCCCTCGGATAAGCTGCTTGTGGTTCTAGTGGGTGTTTCCATTGTGCATAGTCTCTGTCCTTCATGCCATGCCAATAATTGGATTCTTAAAACAATTAACAATGGACAAGAAAATGCAGACTTGAGCTTTGTTGACTTGCATGGTCGCTTCTGCCTGAAGATCCAGGGAAGGCTGAGCCAGCATCTTCAGGGAAGAGCGTGAACAAAAGTATGAAATAACTAACATGAGTATCTACACACATTTCCAATATTTTTTAAAAAGAAAGCTCAAGTATTGAAAGATCTTTGTTTTACAAATATGCAGAAAGCTGGAGGACATCGAGTGTAAATTACTTACTTGTGGACTGTGCTTTTAGGGAAGGGTGCATTCATTTTGTGGAATTAGCCCTACATTTCAATGTCAGCTGTAAAGTGTACCCCTACGCATGGTGAAATGAGGAGCTAAGGTGATGTGGATGTAACAGAAAGGCTTCCGTGTTACTCTTTGCGATGCAGGTTGGCTCAGGAAAGACAGCGAAATATTTGGATGCCAGAGTTTTAGTGAACAATAGGGAAATCGCATTTGCTGAGTACATTACATATGCCGTTCAGTTCTTGGACTTGTGTCTAATATTATGTAAGGCAGAGATTGGCAGCTTTTCAGGAGTGAGGTGCCAGATTGTATTTTTCTTTCACAAATTAGAGGTTAAGAACGCTGGTTGAAAACATTCAAACGCGCTGTCAGGCGGTGTTTGGAAACGGCTGGCTGTCACGTGGGCAAGATGCTACCCGGCAGCCAGCGTGGGGCTGTTGCGGGGGGCAAGAGCTCTCTGTCCCAGCGATGCCAGAGCCAGGAGTGCTCTCAAGACATCAAGGCTCCCAGTGCTCTCCGGCCTGTGCTAGCGACACCAGGAGGTTTCTGCCTCTGGAAATCTACCCATCTTTTCCTTTGCCCTGCAGGCAACTGTAGGCCTGATAGGAAACTCTGTCCCATGCATCCTCCATTGTCTGTTGTCATTGCTGTTAATGTAAAGTTTGGCGTAAATTTCTTGTGTGAGTTTGGCTTAACATGGCTCTGCAGAGATGTTACTTTGGAAACTGGATGGTCACTGTGAAACCAGAGCTCATCAATTGACCAGTAATGTCCTCTTCTACATTATGACCAGTAATATCCTATTTTACATTATGTTTTTCTAAATCAGAAATGAGCAGGACCAGATTCCTGATGCAAGTTTCAAAGAAATAATGTTTGAAGCCCCTGAGCATATGCAAAAATTGCTCTTTTTGAAGTGATGGGGGTTATTATAGTGTCTATATTGGTTTTGCAGGCTGTGTTAATCAAGGAGTAGTATAGTGAACTGTAGGCTTACTGTAGTATATAACCTTTGACAAAGAGCTCTAGTTGTTTTATATGTTTAATAACACTTGGGAGTACCAGTTATCAGGTAGCCTGGAGCCATGTCTGAACAGTGAGTAATATTGTACTTTTTTCAGGCCTAGTGCGAGTGTGCATGGGTTGGCCTCTTACTTTGTGGTATCATTTGTACAGATGCACTGGTACTTGTCAAGGTTTGTATTGGAAAGTGTAGCGTGTTCGGAAAGTACCAGTCTGATTCCAGGCAGCTGCCTCTTGACTTTAGGACAAGGCTTAATGTCAAATCAAAAGCTTTCTAATGTAATCATGACATCGGACAAGTTACTGCATCACTCCCAATGTACCACCTCTGCAACCTGTCAGCATGTGGACCATGTTGCTTTCTATCCATGGTCACATGACAGCTGCATCAGTTTTCTCATTTAGAAAGACTAAAAATGAAAAACTTATGATGAAAATACCCAAATTATTTCTGTCACTTCATAATAAAAAACCTAGCATCATTTTCTTCCTTCAGTTAAAAAACCCATCATATAAACGTGTGACTACTTAGTAGCATGTACTAAATAGTCTAAATATTTAACAGTGTCTAATTAATAATACACATTTAAATGGTATTCCATGTTTTCTTTTCCCAGGAGCTGTGATCATCTCCACCCCACAAGACGTGGCTTTATTGGATGCATGCAAAGGAGCAGAAATGTTTAGAAAAGTCCATGTCCCTGTAAGCTTTTACATTAANTTTAGATATATATATAAACAAACCATTTGGGAATCACTGGAATATTGTAAATTCTTGTTGAAAAAAAAGGATTAGAATCCATCTTATATCCGTATCAGGAGCTTGCTTTGCCAGAAAGGAAAGAATTTTCTTAGGTCAAGGTTGTAATAGTACTTCATTTCTTTTAAATCAATTTGTTTAATCACCTGGAATGGGTCAGATTGCTAAACAGAGTATCCTGTGAAGTAACGTGTGCTTTCCAATTGTATTGGCTTACTATATCCTCATTATGTGTCCTCTTAAGCACTATCTGTGTTGGAGCTTAAAATCTAAAATTTCTTGAAATGTGGGAAAAAGATATATTGGTACATTTTAAGAAGGAAATGTAAGTTTTTGTGATGATTTGCGCACAGCTAAATGTCATTTTGTCATTTGCAGAGCTCTGTGATTGTCATGCCAAGTAGAAGGCTGTCTGTATCGCTTTGTTTTTTATTAGGTTTATAGCTTACATGATAGCTTGCTTGTTTGGGAAATGCAAAATTTAAAAATATCCACTATATTCATATGGATTAGGAGAAAATATTAAACAGGGTGACATCTTTGACTCGATATTTTGTGCGCGCTACAAGTTGCTAAGTAACTGAATGTTATACTCTAGAGCGTGTTCATGAAGAGATTCATTTTTTATTTGAAATGTGCAGAGAAAATATAAACGGAAATTCTTCCTTATCTTAAATGGCAAAGAAAAAAGCCATTTACTATACTTTACAAAAGGTGTTTTCTTGCTTACCTGTGTGAAAGTCACTTCTACTCTTTATTAAGAAAGGGAATTTCTTTAGTAGCTTGCACTTTGTTAATTTAAAAAATGCAACAGAAACCTTTGAAGTGGCTGCTTTCCCTTTTTTGTTTTAATTTACACAATAGGCTAACTAAAGAAATACATTGATAAATTCCTTATTGTTTACTATTCCATAAACAGATTTGCACAAAAAATGGAAGTATAGCAGCATTTATCATTTGCTACTAGAAGAAAAAATAATATATATAACAGAATAACATGGAATGATTTAGTTTGATTTTATGATTGGGTTTGCTAAAATGATGCAAAATTATTTTCTTCAAATAAAATTGTTCTCAAATTAGTACTTTGCTGAATTTTCCCTTTGATTTAATGAGAAATGACCAAGCTTTCTTTTTAAGTCTGTTTTGTTCAATGTTGTTTGAAGAGGAATGGCCTCTAAGAAAATCATGCATTCTAGGATAGGCTTGGCTGCTATTAATTTGACAAGTGGTAAATAAGATATTTAGTGTCTTATGATGTTACTTGAATTCATTGGATTTTTCAGATCTTTCTAAATCAAATGAAAAGTCACAGTGGAGCTGTTGTGCCAGATGCTGAGTTTGAATGCACTTGGACCAGTCAGTGGTTCTTACTTTCTCCTGGTGCTGCTTCATTTCATTCTGATCTCGTACCTACAGCAGTGCAGACCTGTCATTTAAGGCAGTGCTACAGCAGCTCCCCCCTATGCCTTATATATCTAAGTCTCAACTAAATCGGAGGAACTAAGGAAAGTTGTGGTGCATAACTTTTGATGGACAACTTCAAACCTGAGTTTTTTTTATTAAAGAGGTGGAATCTGTGGGACTGTGCTAAAATTGTGTATCCTGTTTACATAATTGACCTTTAAAGGTCTAATTTTTAAAATCTAATTCTAATCTAATTTTTAAAAAAGCACTTGCAAAGGGGCTCTCCCTTGTACCTATAGACATACATACACCACATTCCCCTCACACCTCCCCCCACCAGTCATTACTTACCAAAGCCTCAAATGACACGTGTAGAGTCACAATTGTTAACATTGTTTGTCCTTTCCCACATTGAAATTGGAATAGAATGAACTGCTGAAGAGCTGGCAGTGAGAGTCATTGTTAGAACCGGGATTACAATAGAAAAAATCTTATTTTCAGCCTTAGGACATAGTCATTAAGAGCGTCATCTCCTGTGAAGTGGAGCACACCTGGTAAGGAAGGAGGTTGCAAAGTGTTGCTGGCTCCTATCACAAAAATTTTCACGATTCTTGCCTATTACGTGAGTTTGGCCGTCGTTTTCCTGCATCCCAGAGGCTTGCTCTGGGCAGGTGACAAAAAAAGTCACTAAGTCTGAGTATTTAGGAAAAATTGCCTATTTTCACCTGCTGAAATTGAGTTCAGTTTAGTATGGCGTATCTTATCAATCATATCCCTGAAAGAAAAAGACAGGGGTTTAGTTAAAGCTGTAACTTTTCTGGAAGTTTCCTTGTTTTGGAAGGTTGTGTTGTGGATTTCACAGGTTTCAAAAAACTGCTGATGTAAACTCAGCTATGTGTTTCCTTCTAAGATGTACTAAAATTGTTTATTTGGCTATGTACTTACTGGTATTTCTGTAGTATCCAGAGTTCCCAGATAAGATTGTAGCTTCTGATTGGGAGTGGAAGTTAGTGACAAAAATTGTTCATTATAAGAAGAAAGGTAGGAAGACGGAGATAAATACTATTGTGCACGTTTACTTGATGCACTGAAATGTCAAGTGACTGAGTAATGGTTATGTGAGGGAGTTGATGGCAGACTGATGGCAGAACCGTCACCCTGACCACTTCAATTCCCGTCAGATTGGAGTTGAGCCTCAGCATCACCCATCCTTAAGTACAGTGAAGGACATGAGTGGTTTTCTCAGGAATGGTCTCCCTGTGTACAGACAGAGGGCTTTCAGTCTCTTGCTGTATTTCCTGTAGCTTAGAAGGTAGTATATTTGGATTTTGCTATGTATTGCTGTGTAACTGAAAGATTAATTGTGCATAAGAAACATGTAAACATTCAGAAACCGCGTGTGTGCAAATAATTTATAATGAAAGGTTTCTTTGTTTCCTGTTATTTCTTGATGCATGTCTCTTCACTGTTTAAAGTGATTTGACTAAATGAAATTCAGTTCTGTGCACTGTAACTATCCTTTCCTCTAGTTCCCTAGGTTAGCTCCTGT
Source organism: Nycticryphes semicollaris (assembly GCA_013400055.1). Lineage (NCBI taxonomy): Eukaryota > Metazoa > Chordata > Aves > Charadriiformes > Rostratulidae > Nycticryphes > Nycticryphes semicollaris. Next base: position 737,633 of record VXBJ01004676.1, on the reverse strand, counting down.
ATTGTGGTGCACCTCGTAATACTCGTTTTCACGTCATTACTGAGCCAAATTTGGCAAGAGATGTACATGGGAAGGAGGTCTCTAAGCAGTCAAATAGGATTCACATGTACTTAGAGGATAGTTTGTGTAGACAGTAACAGCTGCAGTGAAGCTTTTCCAGATCTATTATTTGAGCAGGAAAATGAGAGTTATTACTGACTTCATTAGCAAGACCTATTACTTTGTAGATTTAAAAGCTCTGAGGATCCTAGTGGACTCTTTTCCTTCTGTAAATATATCTGCAGAAACATGCATGCTAAAAATACACTCCAGCACTAAAGTTGTGTATGTTTGCACAGATTCTGTGTTAGACTGGGTGTTTATAATTGGCAATTAATATTCAAAAAAATTCTTCATATTTCAGAAGCATAATTTATATATTAATAAATAAGTGCTACTTATTGGCTGACAGAAAGAACACTGAAAAAATAAAAATGATTGTGTGATGCTTTTAGTGAGATTTGTTGCAGTGAAAACAAAATGGACAGTGAATGAGACCTGTAAAACTGATTTAGCACTGGGGATACAGCTCGTATCTCAGCATTTACATTAACTGTGTCAGAAAAGCATCTTAGTTATTAACAGGACAGCTGTAATAGACCTTAACTATTCACAAAATAATAGTAGACTGTGTGACTTTCTCTTTGATTGTGAATTTGCTGAATCATGAACGGTGTGCGACTACTTTGAGGAGAACAGAAAGTTCAGAACCCAAGATACCCAAAGATGAATTAATTCATGTAAAGTATAAATATAAAATTCTTTTTTTTTTTTTCCTGTGCTGCAGCAAATGGCATTTAAATGGTAAAATATTATTTATCTTTTGTGAAGTAATACTCCTTCCGGTGTTCTGTGGTTTTTCCAACACAGTGGAAATTCCATGACTTCAATTTAAGGAGAGCAGGATGATGCCTGCTCTGTGGTGACCTGTAGGAGACTGGATGTAGACAGCCCTTTTTACCATCCCTACACCTTGTCAACTCAGACACGTAGTATGCCATGTCTCTCTTAGTTTAAGAACTGGATGAGAAAGTTACCTGTAATATTGTGCCAGGAGAATCATAGAATCATTCAGGCTGGAAGAGACCCTTGGGGTCATCGAGTCCAAGCATCAGCCCTACTCTACAAATTCCTCCCGTACACCATATCCCCCAACACCACATCTAAATGACTCTTAAACACATTCAGGGATGGGGACTCAACCACTTCCCTGGGCAGCCTGTTCCAGTGTCTGACCACCCTTTCTGGGAAAATTCTTTCCTAGCGTTCAGCCTAAATTAATAATAAATTATAAAGTAAATAGAAACTTGTTCCTCTTGCTCCTCTGGCAGTCGCTGAGGGAGAGCAGGAAATGGGGAAAGTCTGGTGTTAAATCGAAAGTAGGTAATCTTTTAGTTTGTTTTGTTGTTGGTAGTTCCTTAAATTGTTCCTTGCTTTCAACCCTCTGGAAGCTTTACATACATAAAGCAATACTTAGCAAATAGTGTGAAACACATTACAGAGGTATAGAAAAACAGGTGATAACATTTTGATCAGTTTTAGCTTAGCTATAATGAAATTTTTATTAAGATATTATAAATAACCTGCTTTTTATTTTTAGTTTTGGTGCCAAAAGTTGTACGTTCAGTCTTAATTAAATAACTTGTTGGTTGGATTGAACACTGGCATATCCTTTTAGATATGCTTTGGTAACATAGTGGATACTTACTCCGCTAATAACTAGACCAGCTTGTTCAAGCACAAAACTAGGCTGCTGAGGGAGGTTTAAAAAGCAAAAGGGCTATAACGTAACAGCTTTTTGTACTTGAAAATTTATATATTCATGTTTTTAAAACTTGGCTGTAATGTGTGTGACATAGATAACATACAGATCTTAAAGTGAAATTTTGAAACTTGGAGCCTCTTAAAGCAGGTTGTCTGTTGATTAGCAGATGGGTAGAAGATTTCATCCCATCCTGTTTGAAGGTTGTTTTCCTCATTTTGAGAAATTCTTCTCTGCCTCAGTGAGCAGTTCTGTTTGCTAGGTGAATAAAATGAGATCAATGCTATCATTAGTATTATTGTACATTGTGAAAGAAGATTTTTGTGTGTATGATGTGGCAAATTTGACATATTTTGCAAGGATGATGTTGAACATCTGGCATCAACAGAAAGATACCTAATGTGTATGTATTAGATTTTTATGTGGTGTTTTTTGCCACTTAGTTTCACATAATTATTTCTGTTGTTTGATCTTTAAAATGTGTTTCTGCTCTTCAGAAGAATAGCAAATCTGGTTCTTTTTGAAACCATTTCCCTACAGGATAACTTACAAAAATGTCTTAAAAGCATGTCTAATTGTGTCACTTCTTGTAATGGTATGTTTTTATTTTGTGTTTCCTGAAACTGCAAATTACAAAGCTATAAAACACAACATGAAAATTCTTCCAGTATTCAGAGTTCAAGAATTAAATACTGGCAGGGAGAATTCTTGGAAAGATGGGCTTCTATAAGAAGTACTTTTTATTACAAATAACTTTGTTAATCCTTTGAGAGCTGTAACTGTGAAAAACTTGAAATAATGCACAGATGATAGTGAAACTGAGATGACTAATAACAATTGATAATATTAATGAGTCTGATATTACTGCTACATCCCTTTATAAATGAGTACCCTTTGTTGATTCTTTGTTGATAGTCTCTTCTTCATTGTCAGAGATGAATAATGGAAATACCAATGCTCAAATCCCAGGTTTGAACATTCCTTTCTTTTACTTCAACAGGTTTTAGGACTAATTCAAAATATGAGTGTTTTCCAGTGTCCCAAATGTAAGCATGAGACACACATTTTTGGAGCTGATGGTGTAAGAGATCTAGCCAAAACCCTTGGATTGGATATTCTAGGTAAGGATATAGAAATGGTTTTAGTTTTGAAGAAAAATTAAATGGTGTGCTTGAGGGGAAGCATTAATTGATGTATGAAACAGCATAATCCTAGATTAATTTATATTCAGATGGTGTTCACATATAATAGAACTAATAAGTAGTTGAATGTCACAATTCTTGTATGCTGTGTTCCTTACCAGGATCATTTCTGTAAATGGGTTGTGGGCTATGTGTGAAAGTTCTTCAATTGCATCTTAAATCTCTCTTGAGTTAAAAACACTTCAGAACATGAATTGTTTTGATATCAATGGCTTATATTACCTGAAAATCATGATATTACTGATCATACAACAGTTTTTACAAATAACCGACAGTTCTATTTGGTCTTGTAAAACAGACCTAAACCCTGCCAGTAGACACTTTCTCTTTTATTTCATTCAGATGAAATGAGTTGTTACATATTGAAATAAATATTGAAATACAGTCCCTTAAAGCAGGGTTTTTTTTATGCCCATATGAAGATATTGTGACTCTTGTATGGAAGCAAGCAGACTGTCATGAATGTATTTAAGTGTTGAGATTAAAAGAATACACTGAATTGCAAAGAGTTCTTTCAAAAGAAAATTTATCTTTATTGAAAACAAAAATTAGCCATGATTAAACAATCTGACATGCCTATAAGCTAAAATATGCATTGATTTTTAAAATTACATTGCTATTTTTAAAAGGCATATTTCAACCTGTGCTACCAGTAAAAAAAAATTTACAGAATATAACACAGCGTAATTAAGTTGGTAAATGGGATAATTGCGTGTGCTAATGATGTGTTTCCATGTATTACTATAATTATCTCAATGATTTTCCATAGCTAATTCATTAGAAAGAACCAGGAAGCTCACTTAGAAAGATCAACACAAAAACATCAAGGTCTGACATAAACTTAAGATGGGAAGGCAACACATAATTAAAGACATGCTTTTCGACTATCTTTTACTTTTCTAACTATATAATGAGTTGTGATCAGAGCCCAGGGGGACTTCTACAGCCCTGGGTTGTGTGGATGGATGCAAATCTTCTGCAAGCAGCTGAATCAAACACACGTTTAGACACACAGGCACAAATGATGTGCCGTTGCCGATGGTCCCATAGATGGGCTTCGTTATTCCCTATGAGGGCAGAACTCATCATGATTGTATTTAATTAGGAGTGGTGTGAGAGATTTACAGGTTTAGCAGGGGATGAATGAGTTGTATGAAGAAAAACAGTGAAGTTTACCTGAGTTGGGTCTTTCACTGACAGTTTGAGGATTAAGAGTAATGCCTCAAGAGTTAAATTTAGAAATACAGTACTTGATCTGATTAGTACGCTCCTCCTTCCAGGGATGACCATTACATAAAAATACATATGGTATTATAAGAATTACTTCTGACAGATTTTACATTATTCCATCGCAAATGGAAGATTTATCCAAATGTTATTAAAATTGTGCCCCAAAGCCTTGAGAACTTATCTTTATATACATATATATAAAATGTCTATATTTTAAAAGAAGTATTTCTAAATTTATTTTGCTCATATTTTGCAACAGCTGTGGCTGTTCTGTTTGTGCAACTTAAGCACTTAGTCCTCTTCTGAAAACTGACAAGGTTTTAGTTTCCATGATAACAAATGACAAATTCTGCAAGCTAACAATGTGCAGGATAAAAAAGTATTTTTCTTTTATTTGCTCAGAATTGGCTGCCTTTATGATGATTTAGTACCTCCTTTATTTTTGTTTATGACAGAACACAATTAGTACTCGGCAGTACACCTTTCAGTGTAGTTCATTATTTCATGTACTTTTGATTATCTTCTTGTTTTCTTGTTCCCTAAAGGCAAGAGTGCCAAAGTTTGTGAGAAAGACTTTGTGTTACTGATTGTTTTATCCCGATCTCTGAAATTCCAATTCCCCTATTTTGCTTTTTCTCTTTTTCTTTTTTTTTTTTTTTTAAGTTGGGTGACCAGAAAGCTATACCATTGAGATACATAAAGCTGAGATGATACTTTCTGTACACACCACCTGATCTTTGTGCTTCCTAAATTTTTAAACTGTATCTGCTAATAGAAACAGCAACAGTGATTCTCAGATATCTTTTATTAATTCCTACCATAAATTCTGACTATTCTCAATACTTAGACTCTTTTGTTGCAGTCAGTGGAAATTGTTATTACCAGAAAAACTTACCGTGGCAAGTTCCCATGATATTTTGTAGTGAAGAATGGTGCAAAACCTTCATCTTCTTCAAACCTTTATCACCCAAACACACATAGATGCTTTTGCTGCTATTATAGTTCTGCTAAATTTATAAGGTTTTTGGTGTATTTTGAAATTAAATGCATTTTGCTTTGTCTTCTGATTTGCACTTTTGCTCGTAGGAGTCTTGTTATGTTCCTGTAGTACCATCACATCTTTTTAAGTACATGTAGGAAAAGAGAGAGGCTGTCATTTTCTAGTAGGGCAGTTCTCTCTGTAATTCTCTGAGATTGTTATGAAGATAATAATAAAGAAGTGTTTTTTAATTACAAAAAACCTCGTGGGAAAAAAGTGAAGATTAGTCCCTGTATAAACTAATGGTAGGAACTAACCTGGGAGATGTACGAAGTTATTGTTATCTCATTACGAAAGTTTAAGGTTAAAAAAACTGTTAAGAGACTCCTAAATATTATTTTTATGAATAAGTGAATGGACTTTTATGCCTAAAGAAATTTATTCATGACTGAAACAAATAAGAAACAATGAAATTTGAAGGAAATGGGCTGTAATCGTCATAAATAACAAATTGATGTTCTTGGAAGATTCAGCTCGCTAATCATGGAAGCACAGCTTTTTTGTTTGCTGTTTGGTTTGGGTTTTTGTTTGTATTCCTGCTTGCTTTTGGTTCTGGTTTTTTATCCCTTAAACTGTGTAAATTTTTACACAATTTTTGAAATGCTTCTTTTTCTGACTATACTGAACTTAGTATTTTACACTGGCCTTGGTTTAGGTTTAGTAAATGTTGCTAAAGTATACAGATTAAACTGATAAAGTTTCTGAGACCCGTCAAGATTGAACTAAGCGAAGGCTGTTCTGTCTGCATCCATCCGTGATGTAAAATGTGGCTGTGTCTTCTGTTACAAGAAAATTGGGCATCACTTAATAATTTTCTATGTAGCAATGAACTAAACGTTGGATCTTCAAGTTTTCAAGTACTGAAAAACACTGCTTCGGAAAGTAAGGGTCAAAATGGAATAGAACTGCTAATTGATTCTTCTTTAGAGCGTTCCTTTCCTCTCTGGCAGTTCCTGCTCATTATAAAAGTGGACTATAAAGAAGATTTCTACTGTAAAGAAGAATGAACTGAATAGTTGTCTACCTTTTAATTGGATCCAAGGCCTAATAAGGACAATAACAAATGCTATTATTTAGAAATTAAGTATTCAAAGAAGTCTTTGAGCAGTGATTCAAATCTTAAAACAGCACTGAAAAGAATATACAATAAGGAGATGGGCTGAGCAATGAGTTGCATGATGAGCATTTGTCTTAACACTCAAGCAAATTTTTTTATGTACGTGAAATAATTTGTATCTCAGCCTGTGTTTTTCTATGTATTCAAGAGGCAGAAAAGCAAACTGCCTTCTTTAATAAATGACTACAAAGCATAGTCCTGCCTATTCAGAGAATAAAAAGTCAAAAATGTGTTTGGCATTAATCATTCTGGATGTACAGAAATTGTACTGGAGCCAATTTTCATTTTAAATGCTTTTTTTTTTTTTTTATTAAACTACTTAAAAAAATATACCAAACTGGAATTTGATTTCAAGTTGCTTTACAGCTATTTTAATGAAGCGTTTAAGAAATACTAGGTCTTCACATATGTATGTGTTGTGGTATTTTTGATACAGGAGACATTCCATTGCATCTTAATATACGGGAGACGTGTGATTCAGGACAGCCTGTTGTGATTTCACAGCCTCAAAGTGATGCCGTAAGTTTGGTGCCCTGCACTTAAAATAAGAAAAAGCCATCCCCCGACAGCACACAGTGCTTCTCGTTATTGCTGTTTGACAAGAAATATGTATCTGAATGTAACTTAAGGAAATGAAGTAAAAGAGAGTACTATCGTTGTTAAATGCTGGTCATCTGTTCTGCTTCTGTGTTTTTGTTTAATTAGTGCAAATCATTGAGAGTAGTGTAGATTTGATCCAGGTTCTGGCATGCCAAGAAGGTCAGTGTCAAGCCTCATGAGACCTTATAGCTAATGTAGATCCTCTAAAACTGTCAGTTGAGCCTGGAAACTGTCATAGGGTCCTATCACAAGATGTTTGGAACAAAACCTGTGTATTGTCAGCACCTGGGTTGTTTTTAGCAGGAAGTTGAGCAATTTACAAACAAGAGGAAATGGATTTTTCAGTGCATTTACCAGAACATTTTATTGCCAAACGAAAACACGAGGTGTTTGAGGTGGTGGGAAGTCAAATATGTGCAAGTTGCACATATAAAACTTCACTAACACTGATAGAGTAAGATTTTCCTGGCTAGTCTTTTCCTTCTCCTCTGATGGAGTTTGTCTGCTGGGCACTGTGAGGCAGGGGGGTTGTCTGCCACATTGTGCTTGCACAGTATATGGCACGATGGAGCTCACGCTTCACTGTTGCTTAGATGTTACTGTTACAAAAAAGAAAAAGGTGATTAATGCTGATAATAGATGGTAGAATCAATTAGAGCTAAGGTAGAACGTATGGTACTTTCTAATATGACTATTGCTAGGCACGTGCTGAAATATTTTTTTCCTTCCCACTCTCTTAAAAGAAAAAAAAGTGGGGGGGGAGGATTTACACTGTTAAACCAGTGTTGTTAACATACTGATCGAGATTCTGGAGGAAGAATGACAGTCTTAAAATTGTAATACACCATTTTGTTCTGAAAGAGAAGCAGCAGCACTATGGCATGTTGATTTCTACAGGAGTGCAGTATTTTTGTAGGCTTGGCAAGCCCTATGCTGATCCTCTGTGGAATAACGTAGTGATCTTAAGTCTAGATCCTTGTGAAAAGGAATCATTCTAATCAATAGAGTGGTTTCTATCTGGGAAGTTTGATCAGTTTGAAGGTGTGAATAGATGTATGGCTTAGGTTAAAGTTGAAGCAAAACAGCTGAGCACACTAAGATGGAAGTATCCAAAATCTATACTAGCCAAGAGCCTGTAGCCTGCAGGTCTATCAGTCTAAAAATTTAGGCATGTAAGATAGCATTCAGAAAATTAAAAAAGACAAGAAAGTCTGTTGTGTTGCCATCTGTTCCTCTTTGGACTGTGTTCTCGGTAATGAAAGGAGGGGTTATAAGCACCATTTGTGGCAATTAAGTTAAATATGAAGAGGAATGAAGATTGACAAATACGTGTGACTCTGGGGAAAACTTTTAATATTCTTCTCTGCCATTGTGTCTGTGAGATAATCATTCTCCTCAGAGAATGAGGGTTTTTTAGACGTCACTAATCTCTACAGAATGAAAAAGAATTTCCCTTTATCCCTCCTTTCCTTCTCATTTTAAGGACAGAGAAAACGATTGTTGTTCTCCTATATTTTAAAAGAAAAAATAAATTCTTAGCACATAAATGATGGTGGGAGAGGTCATATGCAGTCAGATTCTAATCTTTAATACATGACACCCATTGCCATGTTTCTCCAATAAACTAAAATTGTGGCTATTCATGCATGAACAATCACAATTTCTCAGAGAACAATATGCGCAGAGCTGCTGAAATTATCTCTGTTCTTGTCCCTTAAATTTACAGAGATTTTTAAATACAAAAATCTGTGCTGGTTTTGTGAGAACACACTTAGAGATCAAATAAGGACTCATAGAACTGAAATAATACCTAGCAGATTCAAACAGTGGGGAGTAAGGATGGTGAGTGACTTCTCAGAAACCCAGCGCGCTGTCACGCCTTCTAAGCTCTGTCAAGACTAGAATAAAGGGTGTTTCTAAAATATGGTAGCTAATACTTTTTTTCTTACAACCTGCTATGGGGTTCAAATGGCCTTGCTGATGCATAAAAGTATAGCTCTCACTCTACACTAGAATTTTAAAATGTGTAAGCAAACTAATCTAAAATTGTTATTTTAGAACTTAGATGTAGTTGGTGGAAAAGGGATGTTTCCTTTTCACAACTGGCAAGGAAGTTACTACCAACTAAAACAGCTCTTCCAGGAAAAAAAAGAAAACTACTTGTAGAATTGTGCATGTGGGAACTTAGAAAGTTCTTCCTCAGGGAAGACACAGGATACATAAGACTCGTGTACTTATGGAAAGGGCTGAGTGTATAGCTAAAGGATGTGAAGGTTTAATGGCTGCAGTTCTCTTCTGGTAAAGCTTGAGACAGTCCCCATGGAAAAATAAACAGTGATGGTAAGACTATTGGGCTCTTGGTGTAACATTGTCTATGTTAGTGTTCTGTCAGCTTAGTTGTTTAAATTGTGGCTTTTTAAAACACTCTTCATTTACTAAACTTTGGTATGTGTTGTAGAAGTGGCATATTGCTGTACTCACGTTAGCCTACATGGCAGGGGCAAGTCTAATTGAAAGAGAACAGACACACTGCAGCGATTGGGAGTGATCTAAGATCCTCTACAAGAAGCTAATAATTTCTTAGTTTAATCAACAGTAAGGACTTAGCAGACCCGTCTGGAAATAACTGAGTCTTGGGAGCATTTTTCCCCTCCATCAAGCTGTTGAGGTGGATTGGCTGACTAGGGCTTCATTATTTTACTCACTCAAATGTATCAGGGAGTCACTAGGCAACAAAAGCTAGGAAAGGAAAATCAGGAACACTGCAAAAATGGTATAATAGGGAAAACAAATGAGGAATCACTGAAGCCAGGTGGTTTCATCATGCTCAGATGTAGGGGAATGCTCCTAGGGATCGTGAGAAGGAACCAGCAGCAAACCAGGTGTTTTGAAAGAGGCATCCTGAAACTTGTGGATAACAGGGCTAGAAACACAGCAAGAGGTATAAACATGATTTCTTGCAGTGGAATCATTCTCCCACCCAATGAGTTGTTTAAATGCCCAGTGAACTGGGGGAAACTGAGGGAAAAGGCAAATAAAGGTGTCTAAGAGCTATTCCATCTGTAAGGATAAAACTTGAAAGGTGTGGGACAGCTGGTGGTTATCCTGTGAGGACTGCCTGCTAGAAACTTTTGGGTATATCACAGCCTTGATGGCACAGTGGATTTCTTAATACCATGCTAGAATGGACAGGCTAGCTGTGGCTGTTCAGCACCACACTGTTATCTGCCTCGAGATCAAAGAAACAGCTCAAGCAAGTACATGATACATTTGCTATACCAGTGTGTCCATTCACCTTCTAAAAGATAGGAAGTCTTGTTGGGATAGACATTTCAGGGAGGAGAAATGCCGGAGGCTGAGGCAAGCTCTTGTCTCTCGTCTTCTTGTCGTGAGATTCAAGTGATGAAAAGAAACACAAAGACTTGTGGAGGAGAGATGGTACACCTCTATGCTTCTGCAGGGATAATGTATTCAGGACAGCAGAGAAGTCATGAACGAATGAAAGTTCAGATTTCACCTTCTTCCTCTTCTCCATTATTAAAGAGATAGTGAGCCCTCATAGCAGAAAGTATAAAGAGGATGAATGCTTTTGGAAAAAAAACCAGCAACTTCTGGGAAACATATAATGGTCAGCTAGTTCCTTAGTGTTTTCGTGCCACATATTATTATGGAAAACATTTGGAACCTATTAATCAAAAATAATTTGACTTCACCTGCTTGTTCCATAAAAATCAAGTGGAGTATATTGGGAAAGCAGAGGAAGATGAAAGGGAACAAACCCAATGAATCATATATAGCTTAGAGTGTTGGATCCCCAGATCGCACAACCTCTTTCTTGCAGGTGTGCACAAACTTACATTCCGTGCAGTGAGGAATTTATGAGTTGGGTAGGGGAAGAGCCAAAATTGTGCTGGAGCAAGGAAATCAGGACCCGTGGCTGGAAAACATCTAAATGTCATCCTATGCAGCTTGTGATAAAGACTAGGCTATGATACAAAGCCCACGTGCTTCTTGAAGGAGGTTCTGTTACTGTCTAGTTCATATTTAGCAATATGAAATGTAGTTGTCCTTCTTGGAGATTTCATATGCTACATGCTCATTGCTGTAGCAATAGGATGGGGTTAGGTTTTAAACTGAAAGAGGGGAGATTTGGATTAGCCAGGCTGGATGGGGCTTTGAGCAACGTGGTCTAGTGGAAGGTGTCACTGCCCATGGCAGGGGGGGTTGGTAATGGGTGATCTTTAAGGTCCCTTCCAACTCTAACCATTCTATGAATCTATGATATATTTGTGAAGGACTTTGAGGCCAGTCAATTGTACATAGATCTAAAAGAGGAGAGAAAAAAAAAACAGTCAGGTGGGAAGCAGGGGCACAAGGCATCAGCAGTCTGACCTAACAGGAAAGTAAGCCTGGTTAAAAATCCCTTTTCAATTAAATTAGAAATGTTACAGACCTTACCATGGTGCTAAGCAAAGAGATAGGTGGAATTTGTATTCAGAAAGACTTTTTTTTTTTTTTTTTGTAGCGATCTATGAAAGGGTGATGTATGAGTAGGGTACAACCTTTTAAAGCTTGCAAGAAATAGTTGGAGAAAATTTGAAGTAGTGGTAGCAAATGATGTTTGCTGTTGTTTAGCTGTCATCATTAATTTAATTTCAAGAGTGGCATCTCCAGGGTGTGATATCCTTAAAAGAAAAGTAAACCCTCAAGAAGGCTGCATGATAGGATTTACAATATGCCTTATCTTCAAGGCTTCCTTTGAATGATCACAGTAACATCTGGTATGAGTAGGTTTGAATCCTCCGTTCAGGGTGTAGATAGTACAATGCAGCTTCAGACCATCATTTGTGCTTCACTCTGCTGAAGAAAATGCTGAGTGGTAGGATAGTCTGTTTGAAAGATGTTACTGTATTGCATTTGAATTGTGCTGTTCTACTTTGCCATATTTTCTGGGCAGGATGTCATTTTTGATGTACTAAATGGCACCTGAGTGATGTACGTGCATAATGGCAGTGTTTCCCAGCTGAGGCTCCCTCAGAGGACAGCTTGGCTTTTGAACTGCTGATATATAGGATTAACAGGAAATCTCTCATGAGCACTAAGGAATTTTTTTGGTGGTATTCGATTCAGGAAGCACTCAGTTTACTTACCCATCTCCTCCGTTTCATGTTATAATTTGTGGACTGACTCCTGTCGTCTCATCAAGTCCCCTTGCTGGGCTGAGACTTCATTGCAGCTTAGAAGGAGTCGCCAATACACGCAAAGAAGAGTCTTATGGTAGAAGTGCTCAGAGGAGGATGGAGTGGGAAGGGCTCTGGGCCTCTTGCAGCAATCAGGAATTTCTCTGGGTGACATGAAGCTTTTATCTGAATTGGAAGCTCATTTAGAGCTGTGCTTATCATCATGCTTTTAGTGCCTTCTGAGTTGACCACAGTAGAATACAGGCATCGGAGGGCAGCTCCAGTCACGCCCTGAAGGCTGGAGTGGTGTCAAAGTAACACGCAATCTCCATGGAAATTAAAGCTATTTAAAAATCTGATTGAACTGGAAAGTGGTCTGTGGTTGAGCAAAGAGAGCGCTAATAAGAATAAAAGATATCCCCTATCATTATTTTCTTGCAGATGGTAGCTAAGTCTAGTATTTGTCCCGGTGATAGCCACTATTTGATGAGTTGCTCATGGTTGCTAGTTTCCTTTAGCCATGAATAAAGTATAAGCCCCTAACAGCTCAGCTGAGCAGATTTAAATACCTTATCCTTCTTTGCAGGTATAGTAGCATCCACAGCATTCGATATTCCAGTCAGGACTTGTATAGATTCTCCCGTGTTTTGCTGGGCTGGAGAAAGCATCTTAATAGTTCTGGAGTCTTCTAATCACAAATAGAAGTTAGAAGCCGTATCAGTACCGGGATTTACACTCCATGGTATGCTTGGCCCACAACCGAGTGAATGGGATCAATTTGCTTTTTCTGAGTTGCTGGTCTGAAATTGTTTCTACGCAGTGGTTTGGGTGAAGGCAAATGCGGTACCAGCTCCTACCGGTTGTGATTTTGTTGATGGGTAAATTGTATTCTGTATTTGTACAGCCATTGCACTAGACACTGGAAGCCACTGTAGTGAGCTGCTTGCGGGCTGCGATCTGCACTGCAGTGAAAGGCAAACCAGCAGGTCAAGCCAGGCAAAGCCATGAGAACTGGGCCGAGTCAGCTGTGACCTGTACGGTCAGTTTGCGGTAATCTTAGCGGTGTGCATACTTCCCTCCTGGGTAAGATTTTTAGGGAGAATGAAATGCCATAATGGGAAGGCTCACATTTCTTCAGGACTACCGTAGAGCTTAATTGAATAAGCTAATAAAAAGACTTGCAGTTTAAACCTACCCCATGTCTATTATCCCATGACAGAGTACTGAATCAGGATGTTCTGATTATTTAGGCTAAGTAGGACATTTCAGTCCTTTTCCTGATTAACTTCATTACAGTTTCTCCATTTCCTATTCCAAGATCTATGCTGTCATGAGTCACTTCATCATCTACCGTGCCCTCTTGGTCCTGAGGAGGTTTGCGATTTAGAAAATGCTGCACTGTTTTCTGGCAGTGATTGTACCAGTGTTTTGAGGGGTGAGCAGCCTCTCACGTGGCCATTATCCAGCTTTCGGCTCTCTGAATGTCACCTTCCACCTCAGCCTCTGCCCTCCCCAGTGCTGCTCTCAGACCCATTGAGGCAGCATTTGTAATGAACAATTCTGGGCTGGTTTTAGGGCATTCTGTCTTCCTGCGCACTTCTCCTTCATCCTCTCGAAGCAGGGAGAATGTTTGGCTTCCAGCTAACTGATACGTTACTGTTAAATATAAAATTGTCCATCTGTAAAAAAAAAAGCTTTCAGAAAGACAGTCTATAAACCACTCCTTTAGAGCTTCCAAACCATAAAGGCAAAACCTGATCTCTAAAGTTCACTTTTATCCTATTAAAATGAAAATGGTTGTGAATGATGACTAAGAACTAACACTTTACTATTTCTCCTTTGCCTTTCCACCCCAGAAAGAGTATCAATTTTCAGTTGCGATCCATCTTCATTTGCTTCATAATGATGGAGTCAACAGCTGAACTGAGCTGTGTCCTCTGTCTACAGCTGCCGTATTGAAAAGAGCGTGAGAAGGAGAAAACATTCAGTACATGTAGGGTTGTTTATATGTAACGAAAGGTGTATTGACAGTCACTGAGATTCCATTTAGACCTTTCATGTATGTTGATGTATGTTATTGCTGATAGTGGGTCCTCACTCATAACTGAGTAATTTGTTCAAAGATAGGAAACTAAGGCTCAAAGCAGTTGATTTTGTCAAAAACAGGGTACTGATGGAGCTCTGTAAGGCCATGTATGAGATACTATTCTGTTCAACATATAAAGTAGTGGTCCAGGTAAACAAAAAAAGGATGCTTAGCAGGTAAGACCGATTATTGATAACCCTAGGGATAGGTTAATACTAGAGTTGCACCAGGAGCCTCCTGTTAAAAAGCGACAGATCAGGTACTTGGCAAGTAAGAGTCAGTGTTCATTGTGAATTTGTTGCTCAGATCCTCATTGGCATTGTTTAGGGGAAAAATAGTCTATTGGGATGTTGGCACAGGGTAACACACAAGCAATCAAGTCTCCCAAGCAGGATATCCGGTTGCTGTCTGCATGGTTATGGAAGTCTGTGTTCCAAGGACACTTGCCAGTGTTGTCTTCAGCTGGATCACATGAGACTCCCAGAACTGCTGTTCATCTCGGTTTGAACAATTAAGCTACTCTGTGGTTCCATTGACTGCTACAACATATGCATGATCTGTTGGTGCTGATTATCTTGATTTATGTACAGAACGTCTCCTATCTTAACTATGTGCAAAAACACTGTCCCAGGTTACTATTTGTGTACCTGCAGGAACATTTTCCACGGTGTGTTTGTAATTCTCTCTACAGTTTGGTCAACTCTGGAGCAGGAACAGCCTGGGCAGTCACTAGAAGGGTCCAGATTTTTACATGCAAGTTGTTAATTGACTCATTAAAACACATGAATTGATCCGTGCAAAGTGGGAGCTGCCTGCGGGACTCTTCAAGGTAGTCCAAAATTCCCACCTGAAGCACTCCTACGCTGATTAGTCAAATACTTGACTGCAAAGGCAGCTTGACTTCAATCACCTTATTTTAAGCTGGTCCATTATCTCATCTCTGCAGGTGGCTAGCTGGGGACTAGCTAGACCACCCAGGGAATTAACAGCTAACTGTGGTGGGTGTTGCACGTGGGCACAGCTGTGCTGCCCAGCTGCACTGCAGTCATACCCATGGGAGGAGGTTGAATTTCATTCTTGTGACTTAAGTTCTGTAGTTCTTGCCTCAAAGTCATGCATGTGGGAGACAGCAATCCTAGTGTGGTGTCTGCATTCCTTACAAACTCAGAAAATTATGTGACTTTTCGTTTTACTGTGATGTGAGCACAAAGACTGTGAGGTGCTGAGCCCGGGAGTGCCAGAAAAGAACACCCTACAAACCAGGAGCAAACTCTGGAAGAGAAAGAGAAATGTTGGGGGTACCTGGCCCTGCAAAAGGCTGCCACCTGCTTCAGACTAGTGACATTTGGTGCTCGTGGCCCAATTGAGGGACTGACCTGCTCTTCCTGCCTCTCAAGCTCTGGCCTCAGGCAGTTGTCAGCTTGTTTGCTGTTTTAAAGGTTTGTCAGGGATACAAGGTCTAACTCAAGGTTACAAGCCATCTAAGAGTGCTGCAGGAGGCAGGAGAGATTGGTGCAATAGGGAATGTTCTGGTGGTTCCTTCTAGAAAAGCAGGGAATGTTGTCACTGCGGGCTCCATATGCAGACTTACTTGAGAAGGTGAAGACATACCTTGGTTACAGTCCAACGGAGCAGAAGCAGCTGAATAGCAGGGAGTTTTCTATTGTACTGACAAACACAGAACATGAGGCACCAGCTGGAAATTGAAGCATGACAAATTCAAATTATAGATAAGGTGTACATTTTTAACAAAGGAAGTAATCAATGTCTGGAACAATGTACAAGATATATATATATATATATATATGTACACACACAAAGACACTCTTTTGTTGGAAATCTTTATATCAAGATTGGAGACCTTCCTAAAAGGTATGTTCCATTTTAGCTACAAATTGTTGAGCTTGGTACAGGAATTATTTGGTTTCATTTTGTGATTTGTTCTGTGTTGGACCTTAGGCAGTATTTTTGTACATATCTCTTGACACTGGATATTTTATGGATATTTGATGTTAGTCTGAATGTGGTCCTAGCTGTGTCATTTTTTTAAAAGATGTTAAAAGACGTGTGCCTATTTGGGTCATTCCTGATAGTCTTACAGTTCCGTGCTCTTCTGTCCTCCAACTTAGAGCACCCAATTAAATGCCACAGGTGGAACGAGAGGGAAATTTTGCTGTATGGATTCTAGCATTGCAGAATTATTTCTGTCTGATAACCACTTCAGTCTCTTGGGAAGACATCTTTTTCTGAAAATACTTCAATTTTTAATGTCTGTATAGGATATTCTGTAGTGTAGTCCATAATGAATTAATTATCTCAGTCTTCTTTTAATGTCTTTGCTTTCTCGAATTTTCTCAGTCCTGTACACTATGCATCTCAATCTTAAGGATGATGGAAATTTACAACTCGTAGTACCTGTGGGATTAGAGTCTCTTTCCTTCTGAATGCCTCGTCTCCAGAAGAATATTGATTCTCTTTGCTGTTTAAGACAGATTGTTCACTCAAGTTCCATTCTCAGAATAATACTAAAGTTACATTTTATCCACCTCCGCCCCCTAATATTTTAAATAATACTTGTAGTCATGTTATGTATTAATACTTCATTTTTCCTGAATATAGAACTAGCTAAATCAAACCCATTTATTGTAACATTTTCCTTTTTCTTTGAATGTATATGAAAGAACATATACCTAACAAGATGTAAAATATTCATTTTTTATAGAAAATGAAAGGTGCTAAATATATGCTTCTGTTTTCACAGGCTAAAGCCTATCTAAAGATAGCTAAAGAAATAGTAAGACGACTGCCAGTACCTCCTGCTTGAAGTGTTTATCACTGAAATGTACAAAAAAAAAGTGATCTTACGGTGCAACCAGTGCAGAAGAGTCCTGCAACCTAATTCTGTGGATACCATATTGTAGTTCTAAGAACTTTTTTAGGAGTTAATTTACCAAAATTTAAATTACGATTGTGATATTTGCTGTTTTTCATACCGTTATTTAGCCATGTTCAAATAGGTTGAAGTATGCAAACAATGAATGACAATATTTAACTGCTGGATTGTAATATCATCAAGCAAGAAGGGATGAAGTACGTTTGTCATGTTTTAAGGTCAAGAACAAAAACCAGCTGCTCCAGCCAAGCAGAATGATGAGAGGGATTTGAAGGCATGAGTCCCGCTTCAAAAAAATGGTATTTGCAATATTGTGTCAATTTTGGTTTAACTTGGGTAACTACCAGGCTGACCTTAAGTTCTGCAAAATTTTAAGCAAATGCAGTTGTGTAAATGCAGTACTCTGGTGTATTCATCTTAAAAGAAAATAAAAAAAATCCGTGTGTACTCTGAAGAATTCTTGTGATGGATCATGGGCGAATTCATACATTATTGGATAATGTTCGATCACAAGCCTGAGGCTTATTTCTTGACTGCTTTTGCATTATAATGGACCCAGACAGAAGATTAAGTAACTGGGGTCTTCACTGAAAACCAGATGTTGGGCCTGAGCTCTGTTTGCCCGGGAGTGCAAATGATCAAGTTAAATTAAATTTATGATTGCATTTTTTTACGGTGTACCAACTTGGAATTTGAATATAAAGATACATTTTTGAAGTAAAGAAATCTTTGGTCTTCAGACTGCATGGCCTTCTGGTTTATTTCTTTACTGCCTTATATTTCTGTGATCTTTATTTTTGTGTTGGTGTGTGGAAGTGGCAGAATATACCTTCAGGGAATGAGTTTCCATTTACAATTGGATGTTTGATTTGACATTTAGGCTTTTTCATTTCCACAATCAGGTACGGGTGTCTTAAACATACACCTTAACCATACCATACTGGGAATTTTACCATGCTAGGGAGTTCTGCTGTTGGCCTTTGTGGGACCAAGATTTTCCTTGTGCTTCAGATAATTATTCAGAATTTTGGATGTTTGGATTGTTTTTTTTTTCTTGTTCAGGTGATACAACATAGAAGGTTGGTACACATTTACATTAAGAATATCTAAGTAATATGTATCCTAGAATTTACATGGAAAAACTAGACACAAATTATGGGTTAAATCTCAAGCTTACGTGATTTTGCAAACATGTAAATGGTATAGTCCAAAACTGTTGATTTTTTGCTTCAAGTCAATCTCTGAACCTCCTTGCCTGCACCCTCCCCCCTAAGTTCTCATATCAGCATTGAGCTTCTTCAGTAGCCTGTTACCCCAGGTCTGTAGAACTGACACAAATAGTTGCTTCCTTTCAGTTGGCTAATATACTTTATAAAAATTAAAGCTGGCTTAGTGTTCTGCCCTTTCATATTTTATTGATAACTTACTGGGTTTTTAAATTAAGTTTTATCTCTGTGCACATTATTTATTCTCCTCTGCTTTACCTATTTTAATTATTGACATATATATGTCTATGAATAATCCTGTGATTGTTTTGACATAATGTAATCATGAATTTCAGTGGAAAAAATGGGATATCTGACTGTTTTTTAGCAAAAGAGTATGATATTTTCTGAACTTTGTTATTTATTATTTTCTTTCTGTTAAAAAAGACTCTCTGACACTAGGTTAATGTCGAGACTGGGTGAACAATCAGTATACAGATAGAAGGTTGGTTGTTTTCCATTTCTTTACGGTCTCATTATTTCTTGGGTTAGTTGAGGGATGACATTTGCTTTCAAATATTCTTTTATTTTTACTCCTTTTTTACATTTTTTTAATCTTTTCATTAAGTACTGTGGTTTTGCTCTGTTGAATCTTTCACTTACAGAAGTATTTTGAATGCCTTTATCAAGAAACTGGTTATAATGATTAAATAGTTTCTAAGCCAATCTGAAATATCATATTTAATTAACATTTTTGTGGAAGGATTGCACAATGTAGTAGATGGAACATGATTGATTAAAAATTGTCAGTTGTTTTAAAAATACTTATGTACTTGTACAGAGTAGGTAGGACATTTCTGCAATTAGGGGTAGGAATGGTCAGTCAAACCAAATTTGAAATGAGAACATACTTGCTTTCCTTCCCTTGTTCTCATGAGTGAAAAAGTATCAGTTTCCCAACCCTTCCTTCTCCTGCAAAGGAAATGAAGGGCGTTGACACAGTGCTATTGCTACTTCATGTTATGGAAACACATACTCATATTCTTTTTAGTATAAAGTACACTTTTAAATACATATTAATGAATTCTAGCCAATGTACTAGATTTGAAATTGCAGTTTGTAAAATCACAGATACGTGTTATTGGATTGGGGTGGTGGTGGAGGTTGGATCAGCCGGAGGTTGAGCAGGAGACAGTGGCATTTAACTGTAGTTTATATAGACAGATTATGGTCTTGAGTGTTGTTTGCTCTTTTCAACTCCAATATTTTACTTTCATCTTGGTGATATTTCCTAGTGTACTACTACGTTTTTTTCTAAAAATGTTAATCCTAATGACAGGACCAGGCTTTCCTGAGCTGTATGGAAAGATGCTCTTTGCTGAGGAGCAGTAGAGACTTACTGCAAAATGACTGTGATCCTGGGTTACCAGCTCAGAATTATTAAAGTCTGTGGTGCTGCAAGCTGCAATTAGCGCTGCAGAATCCCACTGAGGAAGAGAAAGAGAGAGGAAGGCTGGGGAGGCATGGGGACAAGCAGGCAGGAGTGGGGACAGTGGGGAATGTCAGTCCCAGGTGCCCTCATGGGCAGGTGAAGAGCAAGACTCCCAGGATTGCCCTTGCTCACCGACAGAGTTATTTTTGCTTTCACAAGGCCCTTTGTTGTTTAGTGACCATGGTTCTTGTCTTTGCTGATAATTCCTGTTGTTTCTTGGGCGAGGAGCATATGGACAGTGCCTTAACACAGTGCATTTCCGGGGTTTCACAGGTGTCGGTTTTAATGAAATTGAAGCTGAAAAAGGGTACAGAATTGTTTGTGTCAGTGAAATATTTTTGCTATAAAATTGTTACTGCTACTTTCAGGTCATGGTGAACTGTTTAGCCTTCAAGACTATGGCTTGTGCAGTCCTTTAGATGTTACATTTCTCACAACAACAACAAAATTTTTAATTGTAATTTGAAGGTATGAGAATGAGGTCATTTGCAAATCAGTTTTTCTCTAATTCAATTTGACTTTAAACCACAACCCATTTTAGTTGCTCTGGTTGGTTATCACAGTGATGAAATAATGTTAATGCAGAGGAAGAATGGCAGAAGCACGGCATCTTCAGTGTATTAACAAAAACCCCTTGTAATTTTGAATCTGCTTCAAACTAGTTTGACTCATTGGATCCAATGCAGCAGGTGAATCCCCTCATAACCGTCTTCCCTAATAAGAATATGGCTTTCACCTGGACCTACTCACACTCCCCGCGGGGTTTTTCCCACTTGCGATGCTGCTGGTGCCGATGGCAGCAGGCTTTGACCCGAGGCAGGTGCTTTGTACTGGTTTGTTGGTAAACCTTGTTCAGGCTATTATGCCCTGATGTAACCCAGAGGCAAGCAAAGTAGGAAAGAAGGGGTGAATCTCATGCCACTAGGAATATTTCCAGGTTCCCGGAGCCCCTGCTGTGATAATATTGGGTTTGCGAGTGCAGGACTTTGCAGCGGGAGAACAACAAGAAAGGGAAAACCCTTCTGTTGCTTAGGTGAAAGATTAAAGAGCTGTGAGAGGCTTTGCAAGCTACAGCACTGATTTGCAGAGGTTAAAGCACTGAAGATGCTGTGCGAACATATGAAGGGGATTTTGGGTCTTGCTCCAGCTTTGCAAAGCTGCTGTCGGAGCCTCTCCAGCCCCAAGACTGGCACAAGCCCTGCACCCGAGTACCCAGGTCACAGGTGCTGCTCCCGTCCTTCCACATACCGCTGGTGGGGGTGGGTAGGATCTCCAGCCTTGCTTTTCTGTGAGGTTTGCAAGTGCTTGCCCAAGGTACGTGAAGCTTGTTCTACACCTGGCTTTGGCTGAGAAGATTCAGATCCATAGCTCCTAAACTTAGGAGAAGCCCTCAGCCACCTGGCTTAGTCTTGTTCCAGACCATCAAGGAGCATTCCCACTCCTTCTGATAAAGCTGTATAGCTTGTGGTAGAGCGGCTACCCAGCTGATCCTTGCTCCCAGCTTTACTGATGATTTTTACTGAATGAGCCTGTGAATAAAATGATGAATTCTTAGGGTAATGTCTAGCATTGTAGCTGCCTACAGACATGAGAAAAGGCTGGGAGGTTCTGTGTTTGGATTTTGCTACCTGCGTGCCATTTTAGTTTCTTGTGGCCACATCTGGGCCTGTATTGCTACGAGACATGATTTAGTAGCTTAGTGGGTAGTATTGGTGATAAGAGGACGGTTGGACTAGATAATGTTGTAGATCCTTTCCAACCTTAATGTTTCTATGATTTCTATGATTGCTGTCGTCATTCTTATTGAAGAGGAATTGCTTCCTCACAAAGATGGTTAGGTGGAAAGGCTCCTGCTTAAAGATGCTTGACAATAAGATGAATCTAAATTGCTGATTTAATTTCAGAATTGACTTACAATGGCAGGAGTTATAATGCTGATTATATTTTATTTTGGCAGCGTATCAGCCAAGGCACCAATATGTCAGCAACATATCACAAAAACACAACAAAAGAAAAAATTAATTCCAAAAGTAGTTTTCAGCCTAAATTTAAAGCTTATCTTTTTTTGCATGTGTGTGTGTGTTCTGTTTTACATTATAAAGATATTAAGTCTAAAGAAAAGGTATATTCAGAGGTCTCTCTTTTACAGCAAGAAGAGGACAGGGACAGCTTGTCATTCCTTATGCACCTCTTCTTCTCAGTTTTTCCATTTGTACGAGTCTGGACCTGAACACCCACTTTAATCAACACAAATAAATGACTTCTAGGGAGTACGTGAGTCTTCGAATGAGCTAGTGGGGGGAAGAACATCTGTTGTCCTTTAACATCGTTTTGAGGCTTTACAGATTTATTTGAAGTGTTTTCATTCATACCACGGGGATTTTCTAAAACTTGTGTTATTTCCTGTGGTCCAGAGGTTTTGTCTTTTCTGTGAGAGATAGATAGGACGCTCCTCACACTTGCCTCCCTCATGGAGGCTTCCTGTTACTAAACAAGGTCTATTTTAAGAATGCTTTTTCTTTATTTCAAATTAATTCTGAAGAAATACCATAACGTCTTGTTAAAGCCTGGTTTGGCTGCATATTTGGGAGAAATGAACAGAATGAAAAACTATCTTCTTAAGCCAAGCCCATACTCTGTAGATCTGGTTTTTGGAGTGTTCCTCCAGTGTGCAAGTGTTGCAAATGTTTTTATGTCTCATTAGGGGGAACTGTTCAAATGAACAAAAGTTTGGGAGCCCGAACCCTTTCCTGCTGTGCCGTAAGCACTTTGAGGGTGGTGTGAGATGCGTCTGTGGGCTGGTCAGACAAGCCAGGATGAGTTTGTGTGTTGTTTTATCTGCTGAATCAGGAAGTTTCCGCATGTCTTTTTAGAGGAGGAATTTCCATATAAACTGGCTTTTGTCTGAGATACCTTGAGGCCTCTAATTAATTACATTTCGTATGGAGTCGGGAGGATTTGGGTTCACACTCCCCACTTCCTCCTGCAGGATAATAGGACCCAATGGCTATTTTGGAGACTTACTTTTGAAAACAAGCGTTAAAAGGCTGGGAAAATGTGCCTCGCAAGCATCTAGGCTTTGAAAACGTAGTCTAATAAACCCACATTTATTCGTGTGTGCCAGTACTACTGGCATCTCTTTTGTAGTGCCTTAATATCCTAAGCTTTTGGAAAGCCTGTGAATCTGTTGCTTGTTTGCAGGTTTTTATAAATGCGTGTTTTACGAATGCATTTATTATTAACACAGACAATGCTACTTCACTTTCAGCTTAATTTTTCTACAGTGTAAATAAAACTCCTTTTCTAAAACAGTTTTCTTTGACTAGTGGTAACACATCTAGAAAGTTACTCCTCTAGAGAAACAAATGACAGGGCTGTTTGCTGCTGAATGCCTTCTTCCCTGTTGGGTTAATACAGGAAACTGTAATTGCTGTCTCGGTGATTGTTGTTGGTTTTGTTACCCTGATGGGACACACATCTTCACTGATACCAAATGAAACTGCTGATAAAATGCCTTTTAATTATTAAGAGCTTGTAGCCCATGAGCATTGAAAACAGTACATGCTAGAGTAATTTATTTAAAATATTCTCGTTTTTATGCTTTTAAAGTATGCTTTTTAGGAAAGCAGGAGTAGTAAAGACATATGGACGAATTCTCTGCTGTTGAGATGGATTGCCTTCCACTGGCTGAAAAGGTCTTTCACAAAAGATAGGAGTCCATACAGGTTAAGCATTATTCACCATCAGTGCCTGCGTATTGAATCCTGTATATGAATCTGCAGTAGCAGGTGACAGGAGGGAAGAGCGATGACATACCAGTGTTTGCCTGGAATCACCTCATGCCAGGCAGCAACAGGAACTTGTTTGGCACAGCAAAAATACAAGCAGAATTACATTTTTAGGGAAGGCAGGTGGGTCAGGGCAGAGCAGGGGATGTCTTACTAGTTTGTAAATGTGACTGCCATATGAAAGGAAATAAAACATTTATACTATCAGAAATAATATTGGGAATGTATCTGTCCCACTTCTGCCAGAACTGCACGGTCAGGGAATATCTGCCCTGGGGTTCCTGGCGCCCTGGGGACATGTTGATCCTGGTGCTTCAGAGATGCAGCGGGACAGAATTGTCAGATCTCTGCAGATCATCAGGAGATGTCATTGCTTATTACATGATTTTTGTATGTTAAGGAAGCCATTGAGAAGTATATTTACCAGCGAATAGTTGAAACCAGTTGCCAAAGAATGCTGCTTGAGAAACGGGAGGTCTCAGATCCTGGTCAGTCTGTTTTACATCAGATAATGTGCTGTCCCGGGGTGGATGTTTAATATTAAAGTTAGCGTTTTGACTGTCTTTACCACAGGAGCTGAAGTCGAATACAGTAGCGAGATGTATAATCACTGCAAAGTACTTTTCCTGACACTTGGGTAATACCAGCTACCAAGGAGTCATTTTGAATACTGAACTACTGTACAGGACCTTAACATACAGTAGTAACCTGAGTTTCATTCTGCTCCAGTCATCTTTTTCTACAGTGTTTCACATTTCCTTTTCCAGCACTTCTCTACTGTCGTTTGGTCAAATAAAGATAAAGAGATTTACATGCAGGGGCTCCTAGAGGGAATGGCGTGCTTTGAAGTGAGATTATAGAATTTTCTTCAAAACAAAATGATGAACGATGGGGTTATTCTTTCTTTTCTGTTTAGTTTTCAGGAACTACAGTCACCATGTAAGATAAGATACTAATTGGACATAATTTTGGATAGTCAGATTGGAACTCTTCTAACCAGACACTAATCATATCTTGAGAGTACAAACAGACAAGCAACAGAAAGCTCTGGGGTTTTTTTTTGTAAATGAAAGTCTTTATTTAACCTTATCTTTATTGGCATGGAAATGATAACGAACTGTGGCAGATAAAATGCAAAGGACATTGGAGAAGCACATGAGTTAATTGTCGCAGTGAAGGATCATGAGAACTTACCTGTTGAACCCAGATTTCTGATGTGGTGTATGCAGGCACCAACACTGGAGGATCCAGCAGCATTCAGCCAGTGCCCCAGATGATTCCAGTTCTCAAGTGAACTCAAACTCATTCTGTCGTCTGCCACTGAGAAAAGTCACACCCTAAATGATGACAGCGTTGAACCTTTAGACTGTACGTTCTCATGTCCCTCGCACAGGAAGTGACTCAGCAAAATGTTTATTCTTCACATTGCGATCTGCTCTCCCCAGGAAAACAGGGATGTGTTTACCCCGTGAGGTATTAGCGCTTCTTATCAGGCTGTACTATATCCCCACCAGGGCTGGCGCTGGTCAATATTTGTTCGGAGCTGCTGTTGTGTTTGTAGAAGGACCGTTGCCTTGTGTAATACTTGGGAACTGTGTTCTTAGCTCACACCAGGCTGCACCTGGCAATTGTTACGGGCTGAGTTCGTTGCTTTGATTTACTTTCTGGTTGAGTGATGCTGCGTTATTTGTAGGCCATGTGTGGCCCTGCAATCCTAAAGTGTTACCTGTTCACAAGGTAAAGCCTGCACTGGGAATGACCCTTGAGCAGTGACACCTTAGCCTGGTAACTGTCCCTTTGTGGAGAGCTCTGGGCACTGGGGGACTGTGGCACTGGCAGAGATGTCCGTCCTCCTCTTTGCCACGAAGGACTTAGTAGGGCCTGTTGGGACACAGGGTTAACAGAGATTGGATAAAATGGTAGGGGGAAATAGCCTTACATGTTATGTTTGAACACGGGCCTAGTCAGAACTTAGAAGTTGGAACCTCTCTACATGTTCTCTGGCCTTTTCACAAGGAACATCTTTCTTCTGCAGTGTTGTAAATTGGAAGTTTTAAATCACATGTCTTTGATAAACTGTATTTTTACTATTGGTGTTATTGTAATCATAAAAAGATGTGGGCTTTCTGTGCACATTTCACCATGCCAGTGTTGCATATTATTCTTCAATTAGGTTGACTATGTCCTAATATTTTTGCGTCATTATGTTCCGGTTGCCTGTTAACAGACTGATCACTGATTATTTTAATAATATTACTGCAGCGCTGTGTAAAATAGATCATTATTTCCCCCGTAAGTATTATGAAAATGCCCCATTTTACTTTCATGCATGCAGTACCTCTCTTGCTTTCTGTTGGGGCTCAACTGCAAAAATAGAAGAAATACACATTTGGTTTCTTTTTAACTAATGGCTGTATATTTTGAAAAATCTTATTCTAGCACGTGCTTGTCAAGCAATACTTAGAGCAAAATGTGAAGACATTTCTAACTAACTGTTCTTTTATTGTTCTCCTTCTTTTGAGAGGTTATTCATAATCTTCAAAAGGAACTGCTTTCTTTTCAAGAAGTGGCAGTGGTTATTATGTTCAACTAAGAAAGAAAACTTAGAAAACCATTTATGGTACAGTTTTATAGTTTCTGATGGGGCATATGAAATGAGTATTTTCTATAACTTGTGCTCTCTAGCTTAGCGCTACTAAAATATAAAATAATAGAGCCTGGCATCCATGGGGAAGAAGTGGTCAATGTAGAATGCAAAGAGGATGATTTGTTGTTTGTGTGTAGCAAAAGTAGTAGGTAAGAAGAAGAAGGTAAGAAGTTGCCTGCATCTCAAAGCCAAGCTCTAAGAGATCTCTCTGCAAATTAGAAATATTATGACTTCTGTGCCCTGTAATTAAGAATTAATTTCACTCCCATGATGTGTTGTGGAGAACCAGATCTCTGTCTCTCTGTAGGAGGCCGGTTAGTGCTTGACAAGGCACTGGAAGCAGTGAAGTTTCCTAGCAATGAATGGCTGACTCTTCAAGACGGTTATTGCATTTTGATTAAGACCAGTTTATTGGCATTACTGTACGCGAGCAATTTGATTCAGCCCTTGCAATTGCTGAATGTTGACCTCCAGGCATTTTGGCCTATGAAACATCTGAGACTTTAATTTGGCAGGTGGTTCAAAAATCATTGACTGACCTGGGATCTGAGGCACACAGCTCTGCTTATTTCTTGCCGAAGTTGCACTGATTCATCATCTCTCCCAGGAAACCTCTGCCGGGTGCACTTCAAGCCTTGCTTCCCCTAAGGGACTTTTGAGCATTCCTGCTCTTTTAACGAGCTGCATCAGAAGATACTCTTGTGAAGCAGCGATTCCACAAGAGCAGAAATACTGTCAAAGCTAATTCATCCTGGAGCTTATATTAACTGCTCATTACCAGTGTTTGTCATTATGTTTTCTTCAGCTGTTGTTTTGGTGTAAGCAATGTCAAGTGATCTGACAACAGCAGAAAATCACACTGCTTTCAGAGGGTTAGATGCAGTTTCACTGTGTTTCTAGCAGTTAGCAGTCATCTGCAGATGAGCATCTCTTTGTTGGGGGGATCCATTCTGCAAACCGATGCAGATTTCAGCCCAGTAGCGCTACATGCTGTGGTACCAACGCTGCTCTTCCAGTTGTGCAGAGCTGTTGACTTGCCCGGCTCCATGTGCAGCAAGCATGGTGTAGTGCTGCTCTGCTCTGGGCCCCTATCAGCAGGCTGCTCAGTGCGGTCTGAGGCACTGATTCTGGTAGTCCTGCTAAAGGGCCACTGTTATGGACTGGAAAACATTGTGTACATGTTGATGTTTGTAATAGACACCCTGGACCAGCCTCCTTAATTCACTGTGAGGGCTATAAAAGGGAGGTGCTTTTCATAGAGTCACAGAATCGTAGAATTGTCTAGGTTGGAAGGGGCCTTTAAGATCATCTAGTGCAATCATCAACCTAACTCTGATAAAAAAACCATCACTAAACCATGTCACTAAGCACCATGTCAACCTGTCTTTTAAATACCTCCAGGGATGTTGCCTCAACCATTTCCCTGGGCAGCCCATTCCAATGCTTGATAACCCTTTCTGTGTAAAAAATTTTCCTGATATCCAATCTGAACCTCCCTTGGTGCAACTTGAGGCCATTTCCTTGTCTGTGACTTGGGAGAAGAGACCAACTCCCACCTCTCTACAACCTCCTTCTGGGTAGTTGTAGAGGGTGATAAGGTCTCCCCTCAGCCTTCTTTTCTCTAGGTTGAAAAACCCAGCTCCCTCAGTCTCTCCTCATAAGACTTATTCTCCAGAGCACCCACCAACTTCGTTGCCCTTCTCTGTACCCGTTCCAACACCTCAGTGTTTTTTGTGGTAAGGGGCCCAAAACTGGACACAGTATTCGAGGTGGGGCCTCACCAGTGCCGAGTGGAGGGGGACGATCATCTCCTACTTGCCATGCTGTACCTGATACAGTCCAGGATGCAGTTGGTTGCCTTGGCTACCTGAGCAGACTGCTGGCTCATGTTCAGCTGACAGTCAACCAATACCCCCAGGTCCTTTTCTGCCAGGCAGCTTTCCTCTTCCCCAAGCTTGTAGTGCCACATGGGGTTGTTGTAACCCAAGTGCAAGATCCGGCACTTGTCCTTGTTGAACCTCATACCATTGGCTTGGCCCATCAATCCAGCCTGTCCAGATCCCTCTGCAAAGCCTTCCTACCCTTACGCTGATCAACACTCCCACCTAACTTGGTGTCACCTGCATACTTACTGAAGGTGCACTCGATCCCTTTGTCCAGATTACTGATAAAGATGTTAAACAGAACTGGCCCCAGTACTGAGCCCTGGGGGACACAACTCATGACTGGCTGCCAACTGGATTTAACTCCATTCACTACCACCTTCTAGGCCTGGCCCTCTGGACGGTTTTTAACCCAGCAGAGAGTACTCCAAGCCAAGGGCAGCTGGTTTCTCTAGGAGGATACTGGAGGAGACTGTACATTCTGAACATTTCTTGCTATGGGAAATTTTCCCAACCAAGCAACCCCTTGGAAGATGGAATAGGCTGTGGGAATGGGCTACCAGCTCTGGGACTCAGTGACAGGCTGAGCAAGGCTCATCTTTTAGAGCCCCACCATGAGGGCACAGCCCATCCCTGCTGCTGCCTACTGGATTTCACCCTTTAATTCTCTGTGAGTTATAAATCAAATCCAGACATTACAGATCCCTTTTACACCCTGCCCAGTGCTGCCTGCCTTGAGCGCTGTGTGTGTGTTGGGTGTGATCTGCTCAAGGTGCCACACCGATGGCAGGGGAAGGCAATGGCAGTTTTCATCAAGAGACAAAGCTCTGCATGCAAAGGTGAGTCCTGGGAGTGCATGGAAATACAGGCACTAGAGATGTGCATGAGTTTTGTTTAAAGCAAAATGTCCTGTAGAGGTGTGGTTTTCAATAGGAGGCAATGAAGAGGGAGAGCAGAAGGTGTAAAGAGTTGTGGTTGCACAGGTAAGCTCTCTTAAATGTAACCAAGGCAATAATTCCCCAGTTTAGAAATTTGACCTAGGTCCTCTCTTCTAAAGAGAAACATCACATCTTTTTCTTCACAATGACTGTGAGAATCACCCTTCCTGCTGTAACTTCCCAAAACAAGGGGATGTTCCTTCTCATAACTGTAATGTTACGATTCTATTATTGGGGATGTTGGGGTTGTTACTATTATTGGGGATGAAGTAGCAGCCTTTACTAATCCAAAAGAAAGTGCTTTGGGGGCAGGTTTTTTGCCTCTAAGATTCATTTTGCATTTCAAAGATCTTACAGATCACAAATATGTTTAGCTGTTGTGCCAGGCAGAGTCACCTTTTTAACATCAGAGTAAAGTCACGGTGCTAAACTCTTCAGCAGATTGGCACAAACAACTTTGGGGTAGGATGTCTACCATTGCCTACTCCTTGGGTGCCATCAGCAAGGTTTTTTCTTCAAGTGGCTATAAAAAAAGGCAATAGCACACAGCAGTTTATAGCGATTATTTAATTATCTTTGATATGAATAGGATTCAAAAAATCAGATTGTATTTGTTAGAAATTTACTGAACTTTTTCTTCGCACTAATCACACAAAACATTTAAACGGCATCTGCGGAGAAGCAGATACAAGAAAAATGAACACTTCTTTTCATAAAAATTCCCTTCCAGAAGTCAATAACTTTCTCTTCATTGACTTTTCTTTTGGCTTTCATTATTTAAAAAAAACCCCAAACCTCCCTCCTTCCTACCTTTTTCTGCTTGCTTTAAATGACTCAATTATTCAACAGAGAACATAGAGCTAGGTCTTAGGTATTAGTTCTCAATAATGTTAGGTTTTGGAGCTGGCAGCAACAGTTGCATGAAGACTTTCAAAATGCACCAGTTCAAGTGATTTAGTCATTTGAGGTGGATTACGTTAATTTAGTTCTTTCCTGGAAAATACCTTTTTTCTTGGCTTTATCTTCATGACAGATACCCAGAAACTTACGTTCCTTGATAATTTCATATTTAATGCCTACTCACACAATGTTTTATAAGAATCAGTAATATTTAGGCTTTGATTTTCACATTTTAATGAATTGCAGCTTATTTTCTAAGGATTTTTCTTCCAAATTTTAGAATGTTCTTATACTGGGTCATTGTTAAAATTATTTCTGCTTTCCTATCACATGCCTGAATTTGAAAGGCTTTGACAAAAATAAAAAGGTGTGCGATTGCTTCAGATCTCTTGCTAAATATATAATGATAGGATATATACCACATATAATTGCTTCTAAATCCAACTAATTCATCGTGACTATGTTTTTGTGATGTTCTCTTCTAAAAGCATCCAATTTACATTTCGGGATATGCTGCAATTTACATTTACAACAACATTGTTTTCACCCAGCTTATGCTAATACTGAGTCAAAAAAGAAAAGGGAGAAATTCTCTTTCCCTATTTTAAAGCGCAGTTGGTATGGCTGGGTAAGGTTCCTCAGTGTGTACTGGAGAAGAGATTTGCCTTGAAACCTCTGGGTTTATTCGTCTAGTTTTGAGAAAGCTTGATCATATGCCCCTGGAGTCTTCCCCTGAGATCTACAAAACAAATAGAATTGTCACAAATGTTAAGAGCAGAGGTAAGGAAACTTGGTAGATGTGTCATCTGAGAAATCCGCTCAGGTATATTGCTAAAATAAAATGCAAGGAGACAGCATAGATCACAGCTTGGATTAGGTAGCTGTCACCAGGAGGGGGAAAATTTGGCTTTAGCCCAATTTTGTAATGTTAAAAAAATACACAGAAGGAATGAAATTATCTCAGTCTGTGATACAACTACTTTAAACACAGTTTGTACAGAGATACCATTTTCATTTGCATCCTGAATACTTGATGCTTGCATACCTAGAAGGTATAATATTTCTACAGAAAATACCCACATACTCAAATTTGGCATACAAAAGAATCCCTGCTCCAGGGAACAAACAGGTCTGAACTAACTGAATGTCTGTGAAGAGCTGTAAACCTTTCTCTAGGAAGGGATGTAAACCACATTACCGAAACTGTTTGGAAGCTTTTTCAGTCCAGATTCCTCTGTGCCTATAATTTCAGCACGTATAACAATGAGGCATTTGTGTAGCTGCTCTTATATAAGGACACAATACCTGGTACCTTATTTATGTATTGTGCCTAACAATACTCGACCTAAAACCTGTATGCTGGTGTGTTTACTTTGCACATAGACCTGACTGGAAACATCCTGCTAAATGACTGGAGAAGAGCAGATTTAGGTTGGATATTAGGAATAAGTTCTTTACTATGAGGGTGGTGGATCACTGGAACAGGTCGCCCCAGGAGGTGGTTGAGCCCTCTTCCCTGGAGATATTCAAGATGAAGCTCAGTGAGGCCCTGGGTAGCCTGGTCTAGTTGGGGGTGTCCCTGCTGACTGTGGGGAGGTTGGACTAGACGACCCTAGAGGTCCCTTCCAGCCTGGACTGTTCTATGATTCTATGACAGCACTTGAGCATTGCTGGTGTCACTGCCTTCTCCTGTGTGCAGTGGAAGTTTCTCCTGTCCCTTATGCTCTTTTTTGGTAACCCGGAGTTTGTTTTGGGGAGCAAAATGTACTTTTGAAGGGCATATAAGATAAGAGATCTTCTTCAGCTGTTATGCTAAAATAAATAAATGAAGGCCCTACCTCAACACTTTTAAAGAATTTGATTTTCCTATTCCTTTTGGTAGGAACAATGTTGTTTTCTCCTCACCACCATGATGATGGTAACCTCCTGTTGGGTTAAATGCCCAGTTACTCCTTCTGGTATGCCAGAGATGGCAAAAGCAGAAAAAAGTTTGTGACTTCATATTGCTTTCACAGAACAATTAAAATGATATTATTTACATTGATTCAGTTGTCTAGATATGACTTACAAGGATGGAAATATGTTTTTATAGACTGGGGCGCTGCCAAGCAATTGATTTGGAAAATGGTGAGTGGAAATCACTTCTAAAGACAAAAGGTCATTTTGAGTGTGTATGAATACCAGTACTGCCAGATATTCTTTCACAACAGTAGGTAACTATCCATCACTTCTGTTTCAAAGTTCCTTGGCACAGCCTTATTCTAGTATTTTCCCCATGCAAACAAACATCTAAAAATGCTTCTGCTTATGCTGATTAGCATAAACACCTTCAACAACACATTGAAAGTGACTTCTACATCTGGTTGCCTTGTAATTTATTAATAAGCACATGCTGTTTAATAAATGACTGTTTTTTGTAAAAAGCATTAAGAATTTATGTTTGAGATATTTTTTTTTTTCTTCTTAGGGGAGAAAGTAGTTTGGAGTTCAATTTTTTTCCCCCCTCTTTGTGTCTGCTGCAGATATCTGTATTTTCTATGAAGATGCCACGGAGTGCACAAAAGGGGAAATTTCATAAAAGTCGAGATAACCATCTTTTCAATACAATGAGGCAATGAAATGCTGAACAGGGAACCTGACCCTGGAAGGTCACCGTTGACTGTGAATAATGTAAAGAAGCAAACCCAGTACCCAGTTTTGCTTTATGGTTTTGCAGTAGGATGATAGCCTTAGTCTGCAACATTTCACTCATCCAGATTTTTCCGATGGCCGTTTCTGATTTTTTTTTTTTTCTTTTTCCATACTGGGATGTTGTTAGTTAGAGCTTATGTTTTTACTACTTTGATTTGTGTTTCAAGGTTACTTCCTTGTGGCTTGGAGTGTTAATGAGCTGGTTATAACTCTCTGTTTCCAGTATGCTTTTATGCATGATATACCTCCTTATATGCATGGCATACCTACTAAGGAAATTACAATTATCAACCTGGCACAGTCAGTATGTGGCCTGTCAGGGCATCTGGACATTTGCTGAGTATTGATTTTTCTGCATTATGTGAATTAATGGAAAATTCCTAATCCTGAAGTCTGTTCTCTAACCCACAGCTTTAAACAGCATTGCAGAGGGAGGGTATCAAAACGAGGATCTGAGTGTTTGATGGAGGAACTGACTGTGTGAATGCTTGGTGTATTTGCACAAGTTGGGACAATTAAAGCTAAACAAGAAATGAGAAATGATAGGCAAGTGAAAAACACTGTTTTATCCAACTTGAAGCCAGATGTCTTCAGATACCAAAAGGTTCCTCTGTTCCTCTCCTGTGACAGCTTTCCAACAGCCCTCACAGATTTCAGCTAGCACTACCTGATGCTGTAAGAGAGAATTCACTCATCACTGGCCTTTTCTGGTCCCAAAAAAGGTTAATATTTTCAAACACGTGGTTTATATTGCTTGATGCGACCACCAGTTCTAGGCAAACAAAAGTGAAAGTGAAAATAGAAAGTCAAGAGCTAATATTGACTTGGAGTGATCCCAAGTTCGCTATCACCAAACCTAAATTTGCAAACCATCAAGCTGTATAAAACTCATGATCTGCTTAGGAAGAACTAAAAAACCAGCCAACCAACCAGACAAAAATAGAATTTAATTTGCCTACTGTTTTGAGACTCTATTTTAGACTGCATTCACAGGTTTCTGCAGCTGTGGAGACTAAAACCTTACTATTTTGTGTCAACGGAAGTCAACAGTAGAAGGAGAAAGTCTGCAGTAGAAGGAGAAAAAAAGAAGTTAGGAATATTTTAATGTAGTTGTGGAAGTTGGCAAAATTGCGTGTTGTGGACATACAGGGCAAAACCCCATTGCTGTTAAATTATTGCTTAGATGCTGACAGAAAGGATTAGCTTTCTGCAGCCCTAATGAATAAGGTTATAAACAGGGCTAATCCATGAAAGAGGACGACCTGTGGCAGCAAACTGGCAGTGGCTGCAATGTGATGAACTGGAAATATTCAGCAAATGAAGATCTCAGACAGAATGACTCTTCAAAAGAGCTCACCTGTCTCCTGACTTGGATGGACCGGAGTGAAAAAATGAGGGGCTTTGCTGGATGCAAACATCCTCATCCCATCTGACATCAGACAGCCACAGAAAATTGCCCCCCTAGAAAAGAACCCCTTCCTGCAAGCTCTCTATTTACTTTTGCAGGAGGACCCCACCTGCCCGGGCTGGTGCAGGAGCTGCAGGAGCATGGAGCAGGGGCAGGGAGATGGGTGGGCAGTTGTTCTCAGCACTGTCTAGAGCCTTCCTGCTGACACTTGAATTAAATGGCTAGTCAGGACTCTGCTCGATATCTTAATTGCTCTAATTTCCGCTCTCTTGTACTAAGCAAATCACTATGTTGAGACTGCCATACACTGTATCCTTGGTGCATAAGACACCAAGTCAGCTTGCTGGGAACATTCTGGAAAAATAGCATTCCGTCAATAAGTGGTGACTGAATAAAAAGAAGCCTTCACCTGTTAACTTCCATTTATCTTCCTTCCATTTCTGTAGCTTCTGTCCTTCCCCTCCTTCCTACCTCTTTTTCCCTTTCATTCCTCCATTTACAAGTGCTGCAATCTTCCCATGCCAGTAATATCTCTTAGTCTGAGTTCTGCTTCTTGTCAGACTGGCGTCAGGTGTTCATAGATTCAGGGAGTCAAACTTACCCTGAGACTAGGAGTTACTTTACATGGTTTACATACAATCTTGCTGTTCTACTTTTTTTTTTTTTTGTACATATAATTATTTTTATTTGAATTTAAAATATTTAGAGACCCTGGGTCTGGCTCTTCGTCTTTGTTTCCCTGGTCCTGGGCCCTGCTTATGCTGGGCTTGTTAACATTTTAAAATTAAAAAATTTAAATTTGTTTGCAATAATATATGTTGGTGAACTTTTTACCTGCTCTTAGAATCACTCCTCTTGACAGTACTCCTAATGTCCTCATATTCAGGCATTGTCTTGAATGTGGTTAAGCAACCTGAGAGGTGAAGGGCGACTGATCTGTATGAATTTCCTTTTTTTGATTTTTTTTTTTTCTGAGGATTTTTCTTTGCACTTAATGCTTTCCTGTTTGTACTTCCTCTCACTTTCTTCTTCCTTGGTCTGATGAAAGAGTGCTGGCACAAAGAGCTCCACAGTAACACCAGGCTCTGTGCGTAGCCAAGGGCAAAGAGGTGAGATAATTCCATCCAGGATGGAGAGAGAGAGAGATGAAAAGAAGGACAGATAAGGAAGCATATTCACAGCATAAGCATTAATAACTGGTATCTACTAAACAAGTAAAAGTTGGTGTTTCTGGCCAAATAAAATGTCGTGGTCATAGCTGCCAAGTGAGACAGTGTGCTTTCTATAGAAATTTAGAGGCATGGCCCAAAATTCCTGCTTGAGGCCAATGGCAGTGGTTAAAACTCACCATCAGTTTCCTATACTGTTTGTGCCTGTGTCAGATGTCCCTTCTACGCTGAGACCCCAGGGTGACTGACTGCTCACACAGACCAGGAAAGCACCAATTTTCCAAATGCCCAGCAAGTTTCCATTTCCATTAGGTTTTGGTGCACCTAGTTTTGACCATACTTGTTAAATATTGTATCATAGAATGGTTAGAGTTGGAAGGGACCTTAAAGACCATCAAGTTCCAAGCCCCCTGCCATGGACAGGGACGCCTCCCACTAGACCAGGTTGCTAAAAGCCCCATCCAGCCTGGCCTTGAACACTTCCAGGGATGGGGCATCCACAACTTCTCTGGGCAACCTGTTCCAGTACCTCATCACCCTCACAGTAAAGAATTTCTTCCTAAAATCTAATCTAAATCTCCGCTCTTTTACTTCAAAACCATTACCTACCCCTCATTCCATCACTACACTCCCCGATATAAAGTCCCTCTCCAGCTCTCCTGTAGGCTTCCTTCAGATACTGAAAGGCTGCTATAAGGTCTTCCTGGAACCTTTGCTTCTCCAGGCTAACAACCCAAAGTCTCTCTGCCTGTCTTCACAGGAGAGGTGCTCCATCCCTCTGATCATCTTCATGGCTTTCTGCTGGATCTGTTCCAGCAGGTCCATGTCCTTCCTGTGCTGAGGACTCCAGAGCTGGACACAGTACTCCAGGTGGGGTCTCAGGAGAGCAGAGGGGGAGAATCACCTGCAACCTGCTGGCCGTGCTTCTCTTGATGCAGCCCAGGATGCAATTGGCTTTCTGGGCTGCCAGTGCACATGTGCCAGCTCATGTTGAGCTTCTCATCCATCTTCGCTCACAAGTCCTTCTCCTCAGGGCTGCTCTCAAGCCATTTTCTGCACAACCTGTATTTGTGCTTGGGTTTGCCATGTCCCAGGTGCAGGACCCTGCCCTTGGCTGGAACTTCATGAGATTTGCACGACCCCTCCCCTCAAGCCTGTCCAGGTCCCTCTGGGTGGCATCCCTTCCCTCCAGTGTGTCGACCACACCACACCCTTGGCTACTTTTCAGTCACGGTAACCCCAGGGCTTCTGGAGATTTTGTAATATTTAATAAACTGGGAAATAATGGAGATTTGAAACACTGATCAGATCAGTGACTAGAAAGTTGTTTTGGGAGCTCAGAGAACTACTGCTCCCTCCTCAGCTCCCTCAGTGCTGGCATGGGGGATGATAGCTCTGCAGTGCTGGCAAACAGCTCCACAGCTGCTGAAAGCAGGGACCCAGAGCTGCACAGTGACTATGGGGCTGAAGTAGGTGTTGGGAGACAGGGCCATAGTGGTGGTGAAAAGAGAAGCGGTGATTGAGAGAATCATCTCTTCACTCCAGTGTCTTTTAAGAAACCATAATCCACTTTGGAAGCTTTATTTTTTCTGTATGTTGATAAAATGGAATTGCATTTCTGAAAAGTGTCAATATCAGCACAGTATGCAGACTTTTATAGTGCAAAAAAAAGAGAGAAGTTCATAACCTCTTTTACTCTGGTAATCACTGCTGTTAATTAATAAGTCTTTGTTATCTTTAAATTGAAGTAATACTGTGAGCTCCTCATGCTTGCTGCTTAGCTTTACTTAATTGTCCAGACATTTGACTCAGCACTGACTAACATGGATGCCAAGTCCATATGCTAATACGTTCCCCTGCTCTTGGGGGACTATTAGTTAGCAAGCTGCCCATTTAATGCTGAACACGTGGGAACTGCTGTGTAGTGTGAACATGCTGGCCCAGCAGACTTGTTTCAGTGCCAAAATGCTTAAGAATCGGACATAATTTTTCAGTGTCACATTCCCTTTCAGTGAACTCTCCTGACACGCACAGGCCTTTGTTTTCTTCTCTCTGAACCACCATTAGGTGCTCAGGGCTCCAGGAAGTCCAAGCAGCTTTGGGAGTACTTCACATTCCTTGCACATTGCCTCCCTCCCCTTCTGATGCCAGGGTAGAAATGACCATGAAAGCCGTTCGTTGCCCTCCTTCCCCCTTCCCTTTAGCTTCATGATGGCCTCTGAACCTGCATTTCAGAGGATTATAATAGGAGCTGTAGGACTGAAATATAGGTAAAGTTAGGTGGAAAAAAAGAAGAAACCCCCTAATTTTAGACCCATAGAATTATCTAGGTTGGAAGGGACCTTTAAGATCATCTAGTCCAACCATCAACCTAACTCTCATAAAAAAACCAAACCAAACAAAAAAGCCCAACCAAACACACTAAAGCATGTCACTGAGCATCATGTCAACCTGTCTTTTGAATACCTCCAGGAATGGTGCCTCAGCCACTTCCTGGGCAGCCCATTCCAATGCTTAATAAGCCTTTCTGTGTAAAAATTTTTCCTGATACCCAATCTGAACCTCCCCTGGCACAACTTGAGGCTATTTCCTCTTGCAGTATTATCACTTGTTACTTGGGAGAAGAGACCTGTAGTTAGGGCAGATGGTGTCATTTGTCATGCTAACAGTGCCATGCTATCGGTGTGACACCCAAACACCAAATACAGTGCTCTGTGACCTGTAGTTCACAGTGGGCTGTAATCAAAGAGCTTCGGCCTGTTCAGGTACCACCCTGCACATACACTCTAAGTCACAGCAGCGCACTGTTGCTTGAGGCTGCCTCTGCTTGAGGGAGTACTTTGTTGCAGTTGTGCTAGATCAACGCTCTGAGCAATGCAAAGCTTGCCGGTGGAGAGAGTATCTTTTAGGAGCTCATCTGGGAGAGCTGGAAATAACTGATCAAGTTGGCCTCTGGGTTGGAAACAGAAGCTTCAGTATAAACTCATCATACTGATGTTGTAGAACTGCTGTAGAACTGAAGCAATGCAAAAGCCTTTCCACTTTACCAGTTTGTCTAACAAAAGATGTTACCTCTACTTTTAAACCTTTTAACATTACCCCTTCTAGGAGCTACACAATTAAAAGTTGTGGGCCAACTTTACTGAAAAGACTGGTACTTCCTGGCATTACTGGCTCACTGGCATGATGGACTGGATCCAGTCTGTCATGTTCCTTCAAAGCCCCTCAGGTGGGAAGACAGAAGTAGCTGTACTTCCCACCAAGGTGTCATATAAGCTCAGCGTACTAGAAAGACCAAATTAATCTATTTTATAGGCACTTATCTGGGCTCTCTTCCCTCTTAACACAGCTTCTTCTTCAGGCTGCAGTGAGCAGTTCAACAGCAGACTCCCCAGGGTCCTTAGCTATTGTTGGATAAATCCAGTTTTAGGTCTTTATAAAAAGGAAAGAGTCAACAAATATGAAATAATAAAGTGAAAGGTGAGAACAGGGCATTGGTTGTATTGAATCATACCATTGATCATCACCTTTGCACTCTTTTGTCTATTCTGTTTTTATGGACAGTATTATTAGCTCAAAATATATAGATGTTGCAATAGCATTGCACTGACCCATTGCTTCCCTTACACTCTTGTGGGGCTCTACTGTGATGAAGCTGGCAGGAAGTTTCCTTTGCTTCAGTGTTCGTGCCCATCTTTATTTTGTTCCTCCCTTGCTGAGGATGGAGCAGTACCCACTGTTGATGCTGTGCTCCGGTCAGGCAGAATGAGGTCTGTCAAAAAGAAAATACAAAAAACCCAAAAACCTAAGTGGGCATTTCTTTTTCCTTCCTGGAGGGCTTGGCAAGATTTTGAGGCTTGAGCTTCAGTTGGGGAGATAATGGGACTAAAAGCAGAGCACATAGTCCTTTCACAGTCCATGATGGATGATTGCATGTTGTTTCTTAGCAGTTTATTAGTCTGACATTTCACTTGCTTTCACATTTTTGAATGGAGATTTCTCCATCCTTGACAGGCTAGAGAAGCCCTAGGAACAGGCTGAGTATTACGTATTGTTGGAAATATGGGACAGACTTATTTCTTTTGAAAAATGCTTATTCATTGAAACTGAATTGGATTGTGCAGGAGATGTTGAATTTGATTTTATTTTTTTTGCACTTGCTTTTTGCTGTAGATTATACTATTATATAACCCTATATAAAGTTTTAGTTGGTATGAAACAAAATCCAAGAATGAAGAGTTTTGATCTACTGGATTTTTAATGCTGTTTTGTGGGAAATAAATTCCAATATTTCAGTCCACTCTGGAATGAAACAATTTTTGCAACATTGGCAGTTTATGTGAGAGCCATTTTGAAGTCTGGCCAGCACTGTGTTGCTCATCCTCCTCTTTCCCATTGGCTGTGCTGTGCAACTTTTGCTGTGGTCAGTTGGTGTGACCTGTTAGGAGTCATTAGAAACGTTGTCTAAGTACCAGCCTGGAGAAAATAGTGTGGCAGCAGTGAGGAATCCCTGCTGCGGACAAGCAGAAAGGATGGCTGGCTAATGGAAGGAAAACAGAGGGGCCTCACTGGCTGCAGTCCTGGGTCTGGCAAGTCTGAGGGGAAAGTTTCAGTGACTTTCATATTTATTACATGTATGACAGTGTCCTCTGCAGAAAGGGGAGGAGGCAAAGACGAGGACAAAACCAAAG
Source organism: Nycticryphes semicollaris (assembly GCA_013400055.1). NCBI lineage: Eukaryota > Metazoa > Chordata > Aves > Charadriiformes > Rostratulidae > Nycticryphes > Nycticryphes semicollaris. The sequence continues at coordinate 697,673 of VXBJ01004676.1, read as the reverse complement.
AACATGGTGAGGTTCCTTTCCTAGTAATTTTGTAGAACTGAACAGTGGTTCTGGGCATGAGGTGCCACTGTCTGTGCATTGAGAGTGGTAAGTGCCCCTGACTATACATTTTCCTGTCTACTTCAATGTCTTGAGAGACATGGTATTGCCCTAAAGTCCAATAACAGGAACAGGCTATGCCATGAAATTCCATCAGTTTTAATTTATCTGGCCACCACGCATGTCGCAGGGCAGGAGTACCATGCAATTACTCTTTAATTATATGATTAGTTAATAGGGTTTCCTATTAAACGCCATGTAACTACGTGGAGATTACCATGTAATTACCTTTAGTAGATCTAAAACTAATTAGCATATAACCTGTATTCTTGCCTTGTGGTTCAGAAGGCTATAATCTTGTAATGATATGGTACTCACTGTGTTGTTAGCCTGCCACTACACGCTAATTTCCATGTAGTTAAACGCACAGTAGTTTCCATACAAGTAGTATTTGTGCCCTCTTACCAGTTGTCCTATAAACCTGTGCCCCTGTTGGCTTTGACAATGACTTAAACCAATTACATTTTCAAATTGCCTTTGTGAAATGCCTTTTTTATACTCCTTGTTTGCTGCTACGCTATAAACTCAGCTGGATGTGAACTGTAAAAACAATCACGAGAGAGGCGTCTTGATTAGCTTCATTAATTTGCTTCATGACACCAAATCTAGTGCAAAATGTACGCACCCATGTTACTAATGTTTACTGTTCTTTTATGGAAAGCAATGAGTTCTGGGTAGTAAATACTGCAGGTAATGCACCAGTTCAATAATCATAATAAAGTTATGTATAATTTAAAGATAAGCATCCCTGTCCAAGTTTTAGTGGAGGTAAATTCTTCCTGTGTGTTGTTTTTCTTTTGAAATTCAGCTGAACATTGATGAGCAAAGCTAGTTTGCTTGATCAACAGGGGCTAGGTTATACCTTCTAGTAGCTGAATAAAAATATTTTTAGAATATTAGCTCTATGTTTTTACAAATTAACTGTGTTTATTCTGCAGTGTATTCTTTGCTCTTCAGTTCCTAATGAAGGGCTCCATCATACATCTCTGCTGGGACTAGAAAGGAAAAATGACCACCATAAATATAGTTGGGTTGATTTTTCTGAGTTAAGGGGAATTTTTTTTTTGTGGCCTTTGTTGTTTTTGTTGGTTGGGTTGGGTTGTTTATATGTTTTAATTTTTTCTTTGTTTTACCCACTCCCAGTGCCTTTGCAGTGATTTTCCCTGGCAGAATAGAACTACATATAATTTTTCTTTGTCCACAAACTAAGCAAACCTAAGCTGTCCATGGCAGTACTTGGTCTGTGTAAGACCCAAAATTTCACATCCTATGGGCTTTAAAGCTGTGTCACTTTTTAAAGGAATGGTGTGAACTGCAATTGTTCCTCCTTCAGCTTTGAGACTTACCCAGTAATTTGCCATTAAATAGAACAGTGTTTTTCAGGGATTGCCTCTTCACTACAATAATAATTTCTGCACTGATAATTTTTACTATGCCAAGTATGCGATTTCAGAAGCAAATGCCAGTTATTAGGATGTCAGTATGGTCCTTGTCGGTGCCTCTTTACAATAGCTCTGCAGCCAATCGGTCTGACTGACTGGTGCCTTTATATAAAGACTGGACATCAGACAACAGAAACATTTTCATGGGATCATTTAAAATATTAAAAAGAGGAGGAAAGTATAGTTTATACAGATTAATAACATGGTGGGTTGTCCTGGCAGTTTTTACTTTATGCATTATTTGCAAGCAGGAGTTTGGATGTAACCACACTAAAGCCATTCCCCAAATCCCAGGAGTTACATGTGTAACCACCAGCAGGGCTTCCATTGCCCTCAACGTGATTTGGAGTGAAAGCATTCTCAGATACAGTGTAAACAAACTTCTCAAAATCCCATCATGGGGCAGTTTCTAAATGTTAGGGTTTTTGTCAGAATCTCTCTCACCGGAGATACCTGGACCCCAGCAGGGAGAAGAAAGGGATTGCCATGGCTCCTGAGGAGTTTACCTAGGAGCCAGCCAGGCGTTTTCTTGGCTGAAATACAGTGTAGACTGGGCACACTGGGAGCAGAATGCAGCATCAGTGATAGACTTTCCCATCAGGGTCTTCGCTGGCATCTTTGGGGCCATTCTGGACTGATGTCAGGTGGGTGCTTGTGGTGGCTCAGAAGGAGCTATCTGCCATTATGGGCATGGCCACGTGTGGTCAGATCTGGAGGGAAGTGGGGTTGGGCCGTGATGCCTGTACACAGGCAATTGGCTTGAGTTCGTTATATGTGGGTCTCGTGGCTTATCATTCTCTTCTTATAGCCACATGGGCACACACATGCTCCTGGGTGACAGTATTCGAAGTTGTGATTAATTACAAATACAGTGATTTTCTGCCTGAACTGACACCTGGCCTCCTGCCATGCTGTTGTATCTTCTGCCCCTCTTCACCTCCTGGTGCACTCAGACTCTCACCTGGTTCATGTCTAAGAACCATATGCTCCCCCTATGGTTTACAGTTTTTCTTGAACCTAGAGTAACCTCAGACTTGTAAATCCAGCCTTAAAAATTGCTCTATTGTTCTCCCCCTTTGCTCAGAGTGTCTGCTAAGCCCAAGGCTGGGAGGACCTTGAAGACACCAGCATTTTTAGAGTGGTGGGTAAGCTGTGTTAGCAAAGTGGGCTGGTTGTGGTTTGCGTCTGTTTAATTTTCCTGTCACCCAAATGACTGGTGCCCTGCTAGAATTCTGTCACCTGCAGGTGCAAGAAATGCACTTCATATTCCCACGTTTAGCTGCCCATGAAAATATTCAGTGGGAGCAGACCTGGGCGAAGACCCACAGATGGCTGCAGATCTCACTCCCTGGCCTCTGTACCCTTCACTTTGACAGTGACATTCTGGACATTCTGCTGGGTTTAAGTGTGTAGGGTTTGTTTTTTTTTTTTCCCAGCCAGTTCTGCAGTCATCTTTGAATAGTTTCATCTAGACTGTATTTCCCTAGCCTGTTTGTGCTAGGGAATGTCATGCGAGACAGTGTCAAAAGCCTTAATAAGTCAAGATATATGACATGCACTTATTCTTTTCTATCTGCCACGTCTGCTTCTTTGTCAGAGAAGGAAATTACAATAGTTTGACATGACTTGTTCTTGGCAAATCCATTATTGGCTTTTACTCATCTCTCCCTCTCTCTCTTTTCTTCTAAGTTCCTTGAAGTAGTTTGTTTATTTGCTCAAATAATTTTCCTGACTACTATAAAAGGGTTTTTGCTCCTGAAACATCTCTGATTTTTTTAAAATAAGTTACATCAGTTAGCTTAATAAAAGGCATAACGTCTCCCTGTTAACCATTTCTGATGTGATCTCTACACTATCTAAGCTAAAAAATTCTGCTGCTGCTACAGTATTTACACAGGCTGTTCAGATATTTCCTTTCCATCCATTCACCTCTTTTAAATAAGACCATGATATTGCTCTTTTTTCCTTCTCCTGGGCCTCATCATTAGCTATCCATGAGCTCCGAGAGAAAACTGCTAATGCTCCTGACAATATTTCACCTACTTCTTCAAGTATCCCATGAAGGAATCAGCCTGGCCAGGTGAATGGAAAACATCCAGCTACTCTCTAATGTCTTTTTCCTTTTTCTAGGTAGAGATATTATCCCATGTGTTGTTGAGGTTAGCAAACTGACTACAGCTAAATCCAATGCTTTGGTATCTTACAGAGCTTCTGCTGACAGCTTTCTTCCTCTATGAGCAGCAAACCAACTCTTTTCTTGGTTGTCTTTTTACTAATAACCTATTTATAGAAATATATGCTTGTTGCCATGGTTGTTTCTTCCTAATTGTATCCCATTCAGTCCTTTTCTAATTTTGCCCTTGCCTTTGTTTTATAGCCACTCTTCTGTGACCTAGATTACACATGTATGCTTCCTTCTTGTGGTGAGGGCAATGAAGAGCTTATGATACAGATAGAGGATCACCACCTTGTACTTAAGTATTCTGAATATTTAATAAATACGTGAGATGCATAAATATAAAACCATGTAGGAATTCAGATGCACAAGTGGACATGGGTTCATCAGAGCTAGAGAAAATCTTCTGAGCTACATGTGATTTTTACAGTGAAGTGGCTGGTTTCTGCAGCAGTTAATGTCCAGCTTTGCTGCATGTTGTTACTTGGGATTGATGATGTGATTTATCATTTCAAAGTAGCTCTAGGAACTGAGATGAAGCAGCATCACTAGAGAACAGAAAATTCTCTTGCCTTACAGGAAAGCTGCAGAATAAACTTGGAGGCATCTTTTATCTTTCAGCTTGTTTGTCTCAGCCTTCATTTTTCTCTGTCATTTTTCTCTAGCTCACATTTCCACTTTTCTCTCCTCATCTGTCTTGAGGTGTCAGCAAACTGCGGGAATCCATGTGGAAGCTGGGATAGCCCAGCACGTCACAGACAAAGGTAACAAATGGCAGGGAGTTTGCAGGCGCTCTTGGCTGTGGTGTCTGTTAATGGGCTGAGACTGGACCAGTATGTGCGAGGTTATTGTGGTGGAACTGGGATCACTGGTGGAACTGGGATTCTTATTGCCAGAGGACTGACAGCTGTGTTAGTAATATGGGCTGCTACGAGGTCCTCCTTGACATTTTATGTGAAATCGGGAGTGCGGCAGGACTGCATGACTGCATCTGGGATGCCTATACTAATATTAGGGAAGCAAATGAGGAGAGGAACTTTGGCAATTCAGTCCTGACCTTGTTGTTTCTGTTTATTTGAAATCTCTAAAGGTAACAAACCCGTGGGCTCTTTACCACCATGGCAAAAAGGACCAGAGTTCCTTTACCTGTGGATATACTTATGCTCTGGTATCTTCTTTGAAATAAGTGATCTATAGTGAATCTGGTTTCATCTGGGGTGCCAGACTGAAATCTGGTGTCTGATGAGAAGGCAGATCCAGCAATGTCCATCTTCGTTTCCTCTCTGGTCTAAATAACTTCAGGCACATTTTGTGCAGCTTGTGCTGGCATTGAGTCAGACGGAGCTTCGTGTGTTCACAAGGAACATGATCAATGCTGTTGGTGGCAGACTCGGTGCTGACTGTCAGGTTTAGTTCATGATGGTTTGTGCTGTCTGCTTTTGTCCTGTGTGCCAGTAATAGGTTTCTGCAGTACATGAAATCTGGCTGTCTGGAGCCCTTATTTACTTATAAATTTTAACTTCTCTCCTTCTTTGGAGAAATCCTTGTGATTTGAGGTAAGACGATACTGGTCCATCATGGGATGACGAGTATAGGCATGTCTGTATAGCCTCTCAGATGCTCAGGAGACATCTGTGGGATATATTAAGTTCAGGTCTGGGAACAGGTGCAGCCTCTTTTTGGGGTAGTAATGGGGATATTAAAAGAACAATTTCCTAAAATTGACAGAGTTTAGTGACAGTAAGAATGGATAGAATTCACTTTTCAGCAGAATATGAAACTGTGTGACACTCAAAGTTTGATTTCTTTAAACTTTCTGTTCTCACAAGACCTCTACTACTTTTCCTTGTTCTGAATGGAGATGGTGAGAATATCCTGAAAGAGTGATAACACTCACATTTTACTAAGGTCTTAACTAAAGCGGTGAAGTGACCTATTGACCACGTACTGGTGATGAAGCTGAATCACAGAATTGTCTAGGTTGTAAGGGACGTTTAAGAACATCGAGTCCAACCATTAACCTAACTCTGCCAAAACCACCACAAATAAGGACTTTCCTTGGTCTTAGTTCTCCTTCCCTATATACAAGCAGAGCCATTTGGCAAAGTCACTCTTGAGCAGGTTCATGTGATGACAGGTAAGCTGAGAACAGAATCTGTACTTTCATCTTTGATTAGTTCTGCTCCTGGATCTCAGACTTTCACATGGGACCAGATACCATGACTTATCTACTTCTGGATAGGGTGCTATGATCTGGATAACATAGCAATGGTGGGTTTTGAATACTAGTTTTGCATTGTCCTAAAAAGAAAAGAATAGTTATTTAACACATTTTAATGTAGTTTGGTATTGTTTGTTAATTTGTACTAACCGTTTTCTATTTTCTTTCAAAATGCATATTTTAAGAGTCAGTTTTTTCCTTTTATCTTTCTGAATCTCAGTTGTGAGCAAAATACGGTTATCTATCAGCAGCTGTGCATGAAGAACTTTGCTGAGGAGCCCATCTGTCATTTTCCAAACATTTTCTAGTTTTCCTTCTTTTACAGTGACTCAGTAGACACAAAATCATACTAAGCACTATGATCTGTTTAAACTGTGAGTTGATTTTGCCACACTTGGATAAAAGAAGCATGAACTCTTTATAAACTTCTATTACCCATGTTTTAAAATATTTCTCTCCAACCACTCATTTGAAATATTTACCCTGCAGATGTTAAAAATGTAGGTGTCAATATCATCATCAGTTTGTGCTACTCTATCCAACTCTGTTACAGAATTATTACTGAATTGTGTCATGCTTATTTACAAATCTTCATAATTTAAGTGACTATAAATCTCAACTTTTGATAAACCTTTAAACTATGAATCTTTTACTTCTCAAATGACTATAGAAATAGCTTATGGGGAAAGAAAGAAAAGGTGAATCTTAACAAAGAATAAAAAAAGCCCACATAAATTCCAAATACGTAAAATGTCATTTGTACTTTTCAATACAGAGTTTAGCAATAATTCAAGAGAGGGATTAAATATGCAAATGATTTTCAAGCAGAAAACATTGCTTGAATACAATGATCGAGAGTGTATTATGATAACAGAGCATCATATTAAAACCAGAGCATTATGATTAACAGAACATTATATTAAACAGCAAATATTTGTGCTTCTGTATTTGGATCAGAGTCTTAACAGCTTGCATGAAAATCATGTCCTTTTTCTTTACCTCTCAAAAAACTGTGTGCTTAATCTAAACTAATCTTCTAAACAATCTGTGTAGTGTCAGGGGAAAAGGAGAGACAAGGAGCTATTTCCTTGGTATTTTAAAGCTCTGGTTCAGCTATGAGCTCTCTATTTGTCTGCACCAGACCAATACTTCATCAGGTCCAGACAGCAGGAGCTGCACTGCTCATGCAGAGCTTGGGTAACTAATGCCATTGGCTGTGTTCAGTACTGCGGGCCAGGGCAGGTACAGAATCAAGCTGCACAAAGCTCCTTCAGGACTGGGACATGAATATGATCTATGGTGATTACTTTTCTAATATCATCTGTGTCTAGACAGATGAGTATGTTCTTGTTAGCTGATGAGTTGTGTTAATGGCGTTGGTAGGAATGTGTCTTCAGACAACCATTTACTTCCTCCGAGAACTGCATTTATGATGTTCCATGAAGACTGTACACAATTCAATAGATGCTGAAAAGCTTCTGAATGTTTTTCATAGTCCTGATGTTTTATTTTAAATAGCGTGTCATTTACAAGACTCCCAAAGACAGATAGCTTTCCCTGCTAGCTTGCAGTCACTCTGCAATTATATGGAACAGACGTTGAAATGATGATGGTGGCGTCTCACTGCTACATTTTGCTGCTGCTATGATCTAATGTATTTCAGCAACAAGCAATTCCCTCTGCATTTTGTATTCATCAGATGTCGACATTAACACACCGTCAATTCTATCAGCTATACTCAGGTTTTTCTTTCAAATACAAAAAAAGGTTTTTAATCTAGAAAAAGTGCCACTATATCGCTGTAACTGTAAAGGTGAAAGTTACCAATGGAAAGGGAGAATGATGCCTTTCCATTTAAAACCTTACCCTGGTATGTATATTGGCCTTTATGGAGCTCAGTGTGCTGGGCCAAATTTTGCATGCTGTATGCTTAGCCCGTGTTGTTCTCTGTTAGCATCTGCTTTTGGCAAAAAAATTCCAGCTGATGCGCACGCTGACATTTGTAGCTATAGTTTTAGTTTAGTTTATTGATGATGGTTTAAAAACACCTGTTGAGGTTCTGTCCATCCTTGGTCAGAATAAAATAGAAATGAACGATAAATAAATATATACACCAGCTTTAGCTCACAGGTAGCATCACAGTAACGCTACTGTGAGCATTTTCTGTGAGGTCCCAGCCTTTCCTAAATATGCTGCACCTCCCTGGGGGACACATGCTTGTTTATTTCACAGCAGTATAACTTATCCTTAGCAAAGTTCACAGTTCACAGCACAGTCTGTGTCTCCTTTTTTATCTCTGAGATATAAAAGTCTGTCAGGCTGGTTTTTATAATGGAATGAGGCATGGAGTTTTAGAAAACAAAGGGAAGGTATTTGTTTGGTTTTCATCCCTGTGGCTGTAAATCAAGAGATCAGAGAAATATTGAAAATGCATCATGCTGAAATAGTGAGTAAAGTAGAGAAAATTTTCTAGGGGTGATTTGGATATTAATACATATTGAGAAACCTGGAAAAATATGAACATTTTTTTCTACCTGTCTCTTTATTTCTCTTGCTATATCTGGTTTACAGTCACTGATGGCTTCCTATTGCAAAGAAAGTTCTTTTCACACTTCCTGCTGGTTGAAGATTTTATTTCTTGTGCATCTCTAAAAATACATAGAAAGATTAAAAAAAAAATAAAATCTGCACACAGCAATTTACCACCATGCTGCGACTTCCTTTGCATATGCTCAGTGTTTTAAAACTGCATCAGCAATGGGAAACTGTTCACACAGCATTTATTACTGACCTCCACTAACTCTTCAGTCACCAGACAAAACTCACCACTGGAAATTTTTCCCTCTGCTAGGTTGTACCGTGGCTGCACCTTTGTTCACTGTACGCAGCTGAAGAATCTTCAAGATCAAAGCCTCATGCCTGAGCACAATCTTGTTCCTGGCATGTTGTGCCAGGCCCTTTTCTGTGTGAGTGCTTTGATGCAGCAGCAGTTAGGAAAAATAACAAACCAAGAACAAACTAAGAGAGGAAGGAGGGAATGTAATGTGTTCTCATGTCTCTAGGCTTCTGCATTAAAGCTAAGACGTGCAAACCCTCTGGTTTGGGTAAGTTTCTCTTCATTATTGTTGTTTTCCTTAGTTACTGTTTCCATCAGTTATGCCTGGAGACCTCCTTCTCACACTCTTGTAAATACACCGGTGAAAATGTAAAAGATTCAGACTGAGATCAAGGGACTATTTCCAGCTAAGAATGGCGCACCCATTGATTCATCCAACCTTGCACCTGGCCATCAGCAAATGGAATTGTTCTGCATGATATTATGCAATATCACCAGCCTGGGAGGCTTGTAAGAACTATGGAAGCACTTATTTCCCTTCTATAGAGCTCTTCTTTGTTCAGGAGTGGCTGTTCTCAGTGACTGGTGGTGAGCTCAGAGTCTCATAAGAGTCTCTCTCACTCTGTTCTGCCAGAAGAGGCCATGGCACGGGACTGAGAGCAGGCATCATAGATGAGGCAACTCAGAAAAACCTCTAGGACTTGTAAAATGATAGGTATGATTTTCAAAGAGAAAACTATTGCACGCATAGATTAAAAAAACCCTAAACCCTTATGTGAATACCACAAAAATTCAGTAATGCCAAGAAACATGGGGTAAAAACCAGGGCCCCCTTTGAAGTCAATGAGAAACAATACAAGAAAGTACAATGCAGGTCATTTCTATTTCAGGCACAGCTTCTGCAGGGAGCCAGACAAAAGCTTTCTCCATTTTTCCTCCTGGTAGAATAGGACTGCTAACACCCTGGCTAGCAGTATCCCTGGAATACCACACTTCCACTGACACTATCTTTTCACCTCAAGAAGGTGGCAGTTCTGTGGATGAAGTCTCCTTGGTTTCCTCTCTGTAGAGAGGACAGAGATGAACGACTGTGAAGAGAGGAAGGCTTTTCACTAGAGCTGGGGGTGGTCCTTTAGGTCACTTCTGGGAATTTATTTGGGCAGCTGCAGCCAAAACACCTGAAAAGGTACCACAATGCAGCAGAAGACAGAATCACCCAGTTTCACAATGGTATTACAACCGCTGCTCCCAGGCCCTGCTGTGACCTGTGGTATTGCAAGGTGTGTGCTGGCAGGCTCTCAGCTGCAGGCACCTGAGCCCCAGGTAACACTGCAGGAGTTTCATGGCTTCGGCCCATTAAGCACATTTTTATCCAACTTTTGCAGGTGAATAGGCATTCGTGTAAAACCAAAAGAATAGGGTTGATATTAAGCAGATTTATGATCTCTTTGTGCCTCCAGCCTTTACCTAGGGGAAAGTCCTATTAAATTCAGTAAAAATTTGCATAAACTGAGATTTTAGGAATGAATAAGAATGTGGATTAAAATTGCTTTTCTCTGTTTATTTGTGGCAGTACTCTTTATATACTGGACAAGTTACATGCATATAGAGATGATAGTGAGGAGTTCACTCTACAAAAACAAACACTGGATTGCACTTGAAGAGACATAAAATAAGCTAAACAACTACTCCACTTCAAAGCTGTCTTCAGCACTTGCTTCTACTGGCCTGTCCCTATGGGTCTGCCAACCGGTAACCAGTAGGCTGCGAGCCAGTAAGGAATACTGAGATTTTCTTCCTCATTTGAATCATTGCTTTCTTTACCTTATTGGGAGTTACTGTTAATAGCTAGTTTTACAGTTTGCCTAGGCTCACAGCTTCCTACTGTAAATGCACATTCTTATTGTTTCCTTCTTATCTCTTCTTTTTTTAAGGTTGCTTGCTATGATTACTTAAGCTATCTGCTCTTAATTAGCTGCCTATGAACATTTAAGGTGCCTCTGAGCAGATTTCAATTCTTCTTGGTTTTTGCATAATCCAAAACCCAGTATGTCACTGGGGGTGTTTCTCTAGAACAGTTGCTTACTTCCACTTTACTACTATCTGCAATCTTATCAGTAAAAATCCTTTTGATTACTCCTTTGCCAGATTAGCAGAAAAATCCCCTTCTTTTAGCTGCAGATCATGTTACTGGGTGTGGGCAATGCCAGGCTTCTACTTTTGCTTTCATTATATTAATATAACTTTTCCGTTGTCATGTCAACACGAACAAGCGTTGATAACAGATAAATAGAGGATGGGTTAAATTCCACAAGTGTTTGCGCTTTTACAGATGTTGTCTGTAGTAATTGCACCTAAACTCCCTACCTGCTTTCTAGCTTCAATTATTAGCTGATGTCACCTGTGTTGTAAGACAGGAATTCACTAAAATAATATGAAATGGATCCAAGTACCCTGTAACCGTTACTCTTTCATCCATAATTTGTCTCCACTTGGATATGCCAGTTCTTCAAACACTGACACAACAGCAAGGCTTAGCACCTGCATCAGCATTTAGAAAACAAACAAAAATCCCGAAGCAAATAGTTCAGCGTAATGTGTTGCCATTAGAAGATCTAAGCCAGAAAGCTACTACACACTCTATATTCTTTAGGAGCTGTCTGCATCCTGTGTTTTTTAAAGTATTGTATTTGCAGTTTTAAACATTAGTAAGTCATTGGAAGAGGTTGGCATCCTGTGAGAGATCACATTAATGGGTATATGCTTCTGACTGGAAACCATGCTAATGAATTGATTCAAACCAATCAAAGCAGCCCATTTCAAACTTTGGGAGACTTCTGAACAAAGATCTAACACCCACTCAATATGGATCATCCTTAAAAGTCTTCATCCTGTGCCATGAAAATTGAGGGGAGTTTTCTCTACTGTCTTTCATGGAAACAGGCTCAAACATGTTATCCTGCCCCAGCATCAAAACTTGCAGGATCTGCGTTCATTGCAAGAACATAATTGTCAACAATTTAACATCTGAGAAAGCTGAGCAGAGGAACACTCTCTTCTCCATTGTTATAAACAATATAAAGCAATAAAACAAAAAAATGACTTTTTTTCCTAGATTATCAATACAACAAAAAAACTCATGTTAAAAACTTTGAATTCTGGAGAAAATCTCACAAATGTACTTTGGTTAAAGATTAGACATATGTACTATAAATGTTTTTTTAAATGTCTGTACATTTGCCCAATATATATTCTCATTATTGTTTTACCAACTTGAATAGGGTTTAACTTGTTGTATAAGTGTGAAATGATTTGTGAAATGAAAACAAGACTGTTTTCCTACAAAGAGCAATCGTAGATGCCACAGACTAGGTAAGACATGCATAGATTTTATTTTTAAACAAATATATACAAATGTTTACATTCTGGTTTAAAGTCTTTGTATTTTCAAATAACAATGAACATGCATTCAATGCAAGAACAGTATTTAATAACGTAGTAGTCACAAAGTCAACGGAGACTTTTTCTCAATCGTCATCAAAACCATCTCCTAGATAAAAGCTTGTCTTTCAGTTAATGGCAAAGAGAACATAAAGCCAAACCTCTACTCCATATTGCCTCTCAGAACAATGCTTTACATGCCCTTTTTTCTTTTTCCATTCTCTTTCTGTTTATAGCAGGCAACGGAAAGAACAATGTGAGATATTACAGCCTTTGACTCGCAAAAAGATGCACATGGTCTGTGTCCACTTGTGTTTCAATTATAACAGGGAAGCAAAAGACTTGGTGCCAAAGCATTCAATATAAACATTAGAGCAAGGCTATGCTGACTTGATCTCAACTGAGGAGCTGCATTAATAGTCCAAGCTTCTCTACCTCATTTGCATTAGCTATGATGGACAGAGCAAAAAGTGGTGATAAGAAACATCTGTCTGTGTAAAGGAATGAGCATGTCACCATACAACTCAGTAGGATGACTGGGAACTGTGCTTTTCTGGAGAATTTTGGCCATCTACTTCAGAAACGATCAGAGTTAAATAAATAACAGAAGTGATGAGCAATAAAGGCTATGTGCACATAACGTCCATTTCCTTAATGAATTGTTTCAGTCCCACTATCAGTCCTGGAATGTGCTAACTGCATAAGTTGTAATAGAAGCAAGAGAAACTTCTTTTTTTAGTAGCGTGCACAGCTACCAAACTTATTATCACATCACAGACATTCCTCTCAGTTGTGTATATCCTGCATGCTTGTGTTTTCTTATCACTGAACGTTACAGTCTATATTGCACTACATATTGCTCAGCTGCTTCCCTTTCATGGAGGCTCATTTACCATGTGTTTTGGCTTGTGCAAGGACGAGGTTAACGGGCTTCTAGTTGCTGCCTGATTCACTCCTACTTTTCATAACTTCTTGGTATAGTCAGCTGTATTTGTTCTTAACGAGTGTATTAATTATACGTAATCATCCTGCTTAGATGGGAGAAACACAGGATCCCCTGACCATACATCCTGGACCGCTGCTCTCCACAAAAGCCAAACACTATCAGAAAAGGATCCCCACTTCCTTCCTTCAGCGATACTAACCCTTTTTTTCTGTCTCAAAGCTGTATATTCTTAAATTTTCCTGGATGTATTTTCCATATGCATTTGGGCTTTGGTCACTCTGCTTCCTCAGGCACTGTCCTCCCTTCACCTTCATCTCAGCTTCACCTTCTGTGCTCTCCTTGTTTTCCTGATACACCCTATGTAATTTGACTTACAGTTTATTAGACCTGCAGCTGCAAGCTGTGACAATACTGAAATAATATATATATACTGAAATATTCACTCTGTGCACATTTTAAATCCAAGTAGGCAAAATGTAGAGCACTGCTTGTTCTTCTTACATGTTGATGAGGAACAATGAGCTGGGCCACCGGGGGTAAAACTTCTCTGGAAATGTTACTGAGACTTTGTCCTGAGGTTTTCCTTTCCCAACTGCTGTACCACAGTTATGTTGCCACTGAACACAATACTTTGCATGAAAGCTGAAGGAGAAATATTCCAAGGCAGAATCTAAGTTTCTCCTTCCTGTGCATGTATGTTGGCTTATCTATTGATCTGAGAGATCAGTAACAACCATGTATGTTGGTTTATCTATTGATCTGCTCTGAGAGAGCAGGCAGGGAACAAAATGAAGAGCATCTTCCTTCAGTGGTGCAAAAAGCCTATATTTCAGCAATAGAGGTCCATCTCTTGGCATGCATTGCCTAGAGCTTTACTCTTCTGCTGCACTTTGTTTTGTTTTCTATTCTCACAAGCTATCAGGCTCTTTCCTGGAACTAGTGCCTCAAGACCTTCTGGACCCTGCTTTTGGCCTCCCCCACACTAACTGCATGTCAGACTCTGCCAGTTCCTGTTTTAAGAATGCAATGTTCTTGGGAGACGACAGAAACATAATTTGCAGTGGTATTTCATTGATGTACCCAGATTCCCAAGGGTCAGGGTAACAGCCTGCAACAATGTGGTCTGCAAAAAAAGCCAGTAAGTTCCTTTTCAAAATCAGTAATGCACAAATAGCAAGTCACACTCTTCTGCCTTGCTTCTGCTCTGTCTAAAACAGAGAGAGTTCCCATCTCTCAGGATTTTCTCTGGGACACCTTGCATTGCACCTGCCATTTTTTCAGGTTACATTCACCAAAAGTCTCTTTGGCCATTAAGGCAACTCGAGGTCGACAAGATCTCCTCTATTTTATTCTCATTACATGTTCTTTGAAGAAATCTCTGGATGTCTCTTTTGCTAAGGGAAAATGTATGCATCAAACAGCAGGCAGCCGTAAGCCTATTTCAGACATGCATATGTCTTGCCTGGAGGTCAGATAATTAGCTCAATACAGTTCAATATGATTTGAATGCCTAAACCCATTAGTTTTTTTTTCACAATCTAACCTTTGTTTGGGATATATTTTAAACTTTTAGGCTAATTAAGCACTTGGACAAGAGCCTTTAAAAGACATTAATCTGGAAAAGCTAAAGACATTATTGTGTCCATAACTCTGGGATTTGGGCAGTGGTGTAGTGAGCCTTTTAACCCACCCATCCATCTCCATCATCCTCTGAAACACACTGCCTGAACGACACAGGGTTAAAGGAGCAATCCAAACCCAGAGCTGTGCTTCCGTTTCAAAATCTTCAGGGCATATTGTAAGGACTGCAGCTACATGGTAGTGGTGTCCTTGAACTCTCAGCTTCTGGTTCCCAGCCATCAGCTGAGGAGCAGTTCGGGTTGGCTGGGTTACTCCTCCTGGCCCCTTTCCGTGCCAAGGCAGAAAGATTAGTTTAAGCCATATTGGTAATGGTTTAACTTTGTAGTGAAATATATTAAAGAGTTGTCATGCATTCATCTTCTGCTTCTCATCACATCAGAACAGCAGGAATTTACTGTCTGGAGCAGATGTGACATATTTACTTCTTAAACTGCTACAGCTGTTTCCCAAGCAAACTGAGGAGCTTGGCACTGACGCCCCTGTACTTTTCCATTCATACAGCCTTTGAAGAGGAAGGTCAGACTCCCTCAGTAAGTCTCCAGCCCTCTGAGGGCTGAAAGACCTCTGTACCCATTGGAGAAAAGGCATCCCAGCCTAGGCATGTGTGTTTGCTGCGTGGCTGAACAACAGGTGTAGTGAGAGGCTCTGGTCTCAGTCCTGTGTCTTAAAAGACCAATGCACAGTCCTGACATGCTTCTGGCTTAAGTCACCTGACATTAACTCTTCTTGCCCTATCTCTATGACAATGATCAAGCAGCTTCTTTGGTCAAACCAGCTCTGGGAAATGGGCATGGGCTGTGCAAGTACCAGGAAAATTATGACTCTGGCCCCAGAACAGATGCAGCCATTGCCATACCTGACCAATTGCTATTGTAACCTTGCAGAAGTCTGCTCATAAACCATGACTGTCTTTACATCACAAGGATCTGATTTTTATACCAACGATCTGTGCTCAGCACAGTTTGTACAGGAAAGCACAGGGGGTGAGTGGGAAATGGGGCAGCATGACAACAGCCAGACAACAAGGGGCAATGGGTGCAAGCTGGAACATAAGAGGTTCCACTTAAATATAAGGAAAAACT
The DNA here is from genome assembly GCA_013400055.1 of Nycticryphes semicollaris. Taxonomy (NCBI): domain Eukaryota; kingdom Metazoa; phylum Chordata; class Aves; order Charadriiformes; family Rostratulidae; genus Nycticryphes; species Nycticryphes semicollaris. The sequence goes on along the minus strand of VXBJ01004676.1, from coordinate 681,789 downwards.
TCTTCACAGTGAGGGTGACAGAACACTGGAACAGGCTGCCCAGAGAGGTTGTGGAGTCTCCTTCTCTGGAGATAATCAAAACCCACCTGGATGCATTCCTGTGTGACCTGCTCTAGGTGTTCCTGCTCTGGCAGGGGGATTGGACTAGATGATCTTTCAAGGTCCCTTCCAATCCCTGATATTCTGTGATTCTGTGACATGGGCAATGCTGGCACAACGGCCCTGTATGCACTACAGAGGAATACTCTGAGGCTGCTACAGCCTTTTCACATGAATGATTGATTCTCTCTGTCACCCCTTCTATCCCAGGAGAGGCAAAGCAATCCAAAGGAGACTAAAATTACTGAACATTTGTCCATAATTACCCCAACCTCAGTTTAGGAGTAAAATAGCAGTAATCAAATGAGCTGGGGATAGAATTGAGCCCTGTGCCTATAAAGGGACAATATCAGGGGCTTTATACCATCATCATAATCAAGTTAAACGAGTGCACATTAGCTATCACATTGATGTTAATAAGAAGTGAAATCTTTTTTTCTGGGTGTAGATTAACTAACAACTGAATTAGTAATATGCATTAGTAATAGTGGAAATACTTTGTTTAAACCAAAGAAAATCTGAAACTGCAGCTCTCTACCACCCTTCCTCATGAAGAAACTCAGCTGCAAAGATTTTTCAGTCAGCATGGAGCAAGGCTGCATGCAGGGCAGATCCCAGCATCATCCAGCCCTTTAACAGCATTCACAGACTGACACAGCAGCCAGCTGCCCATCCAGCTCTCCCAGGGCTTGGCAAGACTTCTAGGGTCAGTGCAATCAAAAAAAAAAAACCCAGCAAGTTGTTCCGTGCAGACACTTGGGAAGAGTGGCTTACAGTAGCAGGGGATGGCAGAGCTCTGCAAGAGAAGCTACAAGTATTTCAGCCCACAGGGGTGTAAATCTCTCTCTAGTCAGTAGCTGCTCTAACTGCTCTGGGACAGCTGCCAGCTGGATATTGCATAGTTGCACTCCTGTCAGGGCCTGGGTGCTAGGCCTCTTTCCAAAGCCTGGTAATTAAACCAGGAAAACATTCAGTTGGGGAATAATTTAAACCTTTAACTGTAGTGCTAACCAGAACAGGAAATTCCACCATTTAACAAGATTGGTAATGGCTGTTTGCTCTACAATGAAGGGAGAAGCATGGACCAAAATCTGCCTCCCCCCTGGTGAATCAAGATTCACCTTTGTAGATATTTTACTGGGTAATTTCAACCTCATCGTAGAGAAGGAGGACCAAATAAGGCTCTTCTCTGCTCCCCACAGAAGTGGATGCTCATCTGATGGGTGCTTGCCGGGCCTTACTGAACTCTCCTGTGGGATGCTGCCAGCCAGCAGCTGAAGGATGACTGTCCCTGGCTAGTTATCGGACCAAGGAGGTGTGCTTCTTAGAGCAAGGAGAGTGAAAAAGTAAGGATATTCTTGGAAAGGAGTCTCTGTCACAACATGTCAGCTTGCAGATGCAGTTGGGATGGGCTGTGCTTGGTGCAGTGAAGAGCTCCAAAGAGACTGCCAATAGCATTGTTCATCTCCAGGAGGGTTTCAATGCAATCTTTCAGTACATCAGTAAACTTCAGGATGTTAATGAATCTGTCCATTAATTTGTGGTGATTTCTTTTGACTTGTGAAGAAGCATGGAGTGATTGCAAAATGTCTGTATGTCTGTAGGCCAAGAAAGACCTGTTGAACTTTGTCTTGAACATTGCTTTCCTACATGTAAGTACTAGCATCCACACTGGGAGGAGAAACTGAAGCCCAGGTCTTCCAGGATGTGTGCTTACTAAGGCTATTAGACTGTTCTTTTAAGCTCTTTGCCTTAATGAATATTTAAGTGTTTTATTGAGACTATTTCATTCAATCTCCTCTAGGAGCAGGAAGTGGTGATGCTAAATGGCAAGGGAAGACTTTGAGAAGGAAGGAGGTTGTGTTGGTAGTAGCAATGTCAAAATGTAGCTGGAAGCTACTCCTACTTTCTCAGCATAATATTTTTTTTTGGTCTGCTTTTTTGTTGCCTCCTCATTCTATTGTTTGGGCAGAGCTTGATATAAAAAGTGTGTGGTGCAGGGAAGAGGGAGAAGCATGGGAGACCCCTTGCCCTTGCCCAGGCTGCTCCTCCTGCATTGCTGACCGCTTACCTGAGCTCAGCTGGGCTGTGAAGTGCCTTAGGGCCTGCCACACTCTGAGTGTTTTTATGCTCTGTTTTGCAAAGCAGGAGTGATGTGACATGGAGTCTGATGTAACTGTGAATCTTTATGGCAGGCCAGAAAGTGGGAGCGCAGTCCATGAGCACGCATGCACAGGACTTTGTGCTAGTGTTTCTTGCTAGAAAGCTTAGGTTGTTGCCTGGTCTGTCAACCCGTCTGTGAAACCCATTCTCAAGCATCTCTTTCTCTCTATAGAACATGAAACTGTGGTCTTGGGACCAGAACTCACCAGGCAGCAGGATACTTAAAATGTTGAACCTAGTTCACCTTTAGGAATTAAGCCCCTATTTATTTCCTCTATACAGCGCTGTTTGCAATCTGGCAAGTACAATTAACTCATGTCTCAGTCTCTATAGATAAATAATGCTTTTCGTTCACTTAAATCCCTTTACAAGGGCTTGCCTGTTTGAGAACTCGTCAATAAGGCTGGCAGGGTGACTGCTGTATGTTTCTAATCCTTTAACCACTTGTTTACAAACAACAGTTTTGTGGCTATGCTGTGCAAATTAGTCAATAAGAGGAGAATGTAACAAAAGGCAAATGAAAGAGGATTCAGTTTTAACTGTTTATTTTTAAGTTTCTAAGAAAATAAACAGAAATTCCCATTTTTTCAGAAATTGCATCCCTTAGTATTTGTTACCAGTTCCTTGGCATTCCTTTTTAAGAGACTTGCTCTGCGTAGCTGTCAGAGTCCAAGTCAGAGAGATGGGGTGAGACAAAAATATCTCTTCCATATGTGGGGATATCTTGAGTGAAAAAACCTTACAAACTTAATTTAACATCACTAATATGATTTTATCTCTGAAGCACTCAAGTGTATAGATGGCTTTCATTTGTACACTCTCATTCAGGCACCTCAGTGAGCATGCTCAGCTAAACCTAACCCCATGCTGCAAGGGAATTTGAAGAACAGATCTGAGTTCCTTCTGCTGCATAGCACACACCTGCAAATCTATATAAAGTCAGAACCCCTGCCATCTAACACTGATATTGGACTACACTGTTCTATATCAGCAGTGTATATATTATTTTTACACTTGAGTTCAATTGAATTAAAACACCATCCGTCTATGAGCTCTTCTGTTGTATCTTAGAGGTAACTATCAATTAACTATTAAAAGTAGGTTAAATACACAGAAACATACAAATAACCTTATCCTAAGGGAAAATAATACTAGAAGACATTGACTTTCACAAATGGTTTGTTCTTGGTTGATACTAGTTTTTGGTACCAAGCTTTAATAGATATGAGGACTGACTCTATGGAAAGATGCCTCAGCATGTTTCAAAAAGTGCAGGTTTTAAAAAAACTCAAACAGAAAACAATAACCTATAATATTCTGCAGTGGGACTCTGTAAATGCAGTAAGAGTTGCTACATGCTTTTGGGTTATTTTTTCCAGAATGCTGTAGTGTTTTCATAAGATTGTTTAGACAGATGTTCTTCTTTTTTTGTGTGTAAGAACTATTTGCTCTTCTGAGGCTCAGAGATATTCCTTCTGATGTTGAACTGACATCTGGTCTCTCTGTGGCAGGATGTCTGCAGGTAGAATTGCTGTGGAAATACATCTGTTGGATAATTTAAGTGCATGAATTTTTAGAATTGTGGCAGAGAACAAATTTATAAACTCACAAATCCTGACTGGTATTAAATGTACATCCTATTGAGTGTGAGGATTTAGGGACTTTTCAGATCAGATTTTTCTCTTAGATGTTTCTGCTGCATCTTGAAAGTACAAGGAGAGATTAATCTGATTATTAATATGACACTTAGTTCTTGAGCATCTGAACCAGTATACAGTGATCTTTCTCTGAGACTCTAGTCACCGTCAAATAGGAGAACTCCTGAGACAGAGGGAGCAGTATTGGAGTTACAGAGCCTTACAGTTGCCTGGTTGTGGGACTGCTTGCTCCTTGGTTGGTCAGTGAGTGGGGTGGCTGAGCATGGGAGAGGTCACAACAGTGCTTGCCCTCACTGCCCTGTCCCACTAGGATGATGCGATGGGATAATGGGCCAGACTTTCATCAGTTCAGAAAATGCTTTTGTATTTGAATCAGTCAGTATTAACAAATAATGAACTGGTTATCTTTTGTATCTACTGACTATTGAACTGTTTTCACTTTTTCAGCTAATTCAAAGTTTTACACTACTGAACTTGCTCCATTCCAAAATGCAGAGCTCTCGTACTTCTGTCCAGGATTTCCACGAGGAAAATATTTGGGTGCATGCACTGTGCTGTGTGTTCTGGATATGTCAGGCTCACTGTGCATACATTTAGAGTCAACTTGATCACATTTATTTCTTATCTGTGCCACCCAGGACACCAGACATCCAGAAAAATAGCCAAAGTCCACCTCTTACATCCAGACACGTCCAGAGTAACTGAGACACACAGCAGTCGGACAAAGAATTAGACTGTGGCTCATCCTGCGAAAGAAGCAATGGGGTTTCCTTGTGCTTTTTGAACCCCTTTACAAGGACTGCCTGGAGCTACAGATGTCAAATAAGGCCAAGTTTTTTCTGTATAGAACGATGCTGTTATCCTTCCACATCAAACAGGGCTACTGTATCCCACATTTCAGGGAAAGAAGGAATCCCCTTAATTGGTGTGGAAGGGCTGGCTCCCCTGTGCTCTCAGCCCCTGGGTCCTGCAATCCCGTTCCTGCCAGTTGAGGTGTGAAGCTGCCTCAGTCCCTTTCGGATCGTTATTTGCATAAAGCATGAAGTCTGTTACAATCATTCATCCTTCCCTTTGGCAACTATGAGTTTCTGTTCAAGTGGTGTCATTTTAGGAGCAAGTAAAAGAGATGGGAATGAAACTTAGCTGCCAGTAGAAAAGGAGAAAGGAAATACAGCTTTGAGTTATCTGACGTGTAATGACAAATGCTGTCAGAAAAATAAGGTGTGTGTCTGTTGTAACCTAAGAACCTGCCATGGCCTGGTGCAAGAACAGGATGTTTGATAAACAGTTCTCTGTTTATAGTTGTGCTGTCCAAGCCAAATTAAACCTTTTAGCTATGTGTGCTGCTGGGACTACCATCAATGGGATAGCTCCCTGGAGAATTCCTGTCCTTACTGGGTTTACTGGTATTTGTAATTCTGAATTTGAATTTATAACTGGGTAGCTGCCTGTCTCCCCATTTCAAAACTCTGAATGCTGATTAAATATGAAACCACTCGCTAATGAGTTCTGTATTCACTGGATGGTTTTCACTACATTACATCATTATTGCAAGTCATATAATTGTCCTCTAATAGGAATTCTCATACTGAGTCTTATTTCCTTCATGTGAATTTCCATAGGTCTGCCATTTTAAGACACTACTTCAGCCATGAGACACTCCAAAGGAAATAGTGCTATTTAAAGCCAGTGTTTCTCAAGGACAGAAAATCCTTTTTTTGCATCATCCCCAGTCAATCAGCTGAAAGCATCAAATTTGTCCTAATCTGATAGTGGCTCCAAAGAGTTAAATACATTCCTCTGGAGCAATGCCACTGAGACCAATTAGATATTCCAAGCAGAAACAGGTTCATTGTGAAGTTTGCACATGTGAGACAGTATTATTCTTGGAGTTTTTATCAAGAAAAGATACTGAACTGGTCAGAAAATAGTATGTATTGGGCTAAATTGTGCAAATCTCATTCACACTTGTGAACATTTGCGCAAATAGACCCATTGACTTCCCAATGAAAGTGTTTCATTATGATCATTCCTATTACAGTGTTCATTATGTGATTTGAAATAATAAAGCACCACAGCCTCATTGACTTCAGTGACACTACTTGGTCCACCAACATGAGTAAGGGTTGTGCAATGTAGTTAAGAGGATCTTAATAACAAAGCCTCTGTTACCAACTTAGATATAACCCCTGCCACAGCCCTGCCATGGAATAGTCACAAAACTGCATGGGTGCAATCTCTCCCATCTCCAGACACACACAAGCACACACACACACACACATCCCCCTCCAGTTTTTCTTTCGGAACAAAACCAGCTGTAACTAGAGGCTGAGTTTTACTAACTGAAAAGAGCTTGTAGCAAAAAGAACAAAAGTGCTAGTGTGCAGAAGCCACCCTGCAAAGAATGTTGGCAGGAGAGGAAGCCAGATCCTTCCACTGCTGTAACCTTAAACTATCATTTGTTGATGTTGATGTATTTCTAATAAGTGAGGAAATGAGAACACAAGGGAAAGGGAGATGGAGAACTTGAGACCTTTTGGAGACTAAGCTTTTCACATTTGTATGTAGCCTGGCAAGGCAGAAGGATCTCTTTATTGCGTGATAATAGCGTACACTGCACAATTTACCCTTATGCTTATGTGAATGGGAAGTACCATAATCTGCAGGCTTTTCATTTTACAGAAGTGAAACCAGTAAAGAAAAAACGCTTTGTTGCTCAGTCCAAAGTGCAGGCAGATACGGGACGGTGGCTCTGGTTGCAGACAGAGCTGATGCTTCTTCACTGAGTGAACTATTTAGCTATCAGATAAAGTGGTGTGATCCAGAGCACAGTAGTGCTTTACTTCAGTGTTAAAACACTATGAATCTTGGTCTTTCCATGCACACTAGGAAGGAGTCTCAGCTAAAAGAAAAGACCATTTTAGTAGCAGTACTGCTGCCTATGGGGCTGCAGAGCCTGATGTATAGATTAGTCTATAGTCTTGGGCTGAAGGGTTACCTTTATTTGCAAAGGAAAAATTTTTCTTAAGTGTCTTCTAGTGCATGAAGAAAACAAACACGTGTCTGTAACCAGTCAGTTTCTATCTGAGGATCTTTAAGCACCTCAGAAATATGCAGTGCCCTTACGCCCATTTGACAAACAAATTGTGACTGACAGAAGTTGTGGCAAAGCCATGAGCAGCACCCACATTTGCTGGCTTATTCTCTCTTACACAAGAACGTACCAGTTAAAGGAATTTTCTAAGCCAATTTTACAGCAGTTTTCAACTTAGAATGGCTGAGGTGGAAATCACAGCTGCAGTGAAGTCAACAGCAATTTTGTCCATCACTGCAGTGTCCCAGTTAAGTAGTAGATATTGTATTAAAAATATTTCACAGCCATCAAGACTGTATGAATTATCAGCAGCTGTCAGTTTTTATACTGAAAGATAAAAGCCAATAAAAAAACATGGTATCATTTAAAGTTATAATGGAATAGGGATGAAAAATTCAGTCCATTCCAAGGGTTAAACCCAAGCTTCTTCTCCAAAGTTTCTATGGCAACTAGATGCAATCTATAGTGATATTGTAGTTAATGAAATGTTTCTTCCAGACCAACAGGGCAACATGTAGCATTCAGTAATGAGGGATGTCTTTGGGGAAAGAACAGTGGCATCAAAGCTGCCTTCTAGCAAACTATATTGCCTAAAAGCCTGAGGTAAAGTGTGTCCTGAAGTCCAAATTCCCCTCTGTTTATTCATACTGCTTCCTTCATGTCTGCTCTGATTATGAGAAACACTGATAATGAGAACATTACTTGAGAAGGAAGAGCGTAAGGAAAGAAAATATTTTTGATCACTTCCTTAATTGAATCATAAAAAGAAAAAAACCACCATGTAAAGAAGATTTCTTTTGCACTTGAAAGAGGCTTACTTTTCCTTATAAATAGCATAGCTAAATATTGACATTCAATGTCAGCATGCCATATCATACCTACATGCGCATGTGTGTGAATTGTGTAGATACACATTAAGTCTCTCTATCCTCATCTTGACTTCTCAGAAGTTGAAATCTATGTTAGCCTCAATCTGAAACCCAAACCACACATTTTTCAGCCTAGATTCATCCCAGCAGATAAAAGACAAATCGCATAAAGGATGTGAAACCTGGGCATGTGTATGTAAGAGATGGAGGCAGCAAATCGGACACAATGCTCTGCACTTGAGTAGTGACGCAAACTCCCCTGGTGCCCTCTGGTCCCTTGTGGCAGGGGTTGCCTATGCTGCCAATGCCCTCGGCTCCTGGGAAGCAATTCCTTCTCTGTGCACTGGGGCAGAGCTCTTCCCCGATGAAGAGGGAAGAGAAGGGGGTCTGGCCAGGGCTTAGGAGGCATCTGGTGGCCTTCTGCTCTGCATGAGAATTCCTTTTCCTTCCTCTGCTGTGGGGCAAGGCTTTGCAGGCTGCTTAGTCATCTGTTCAAAGCTGTAAAGTTTTGTCCTTGCAGGCCCTTCAAACTTGAAAGAAATCTCAGAAATATGTAAGTAAATATGACCACAGATGCTTGGCTTTGAGTGTCCAGGTTTAAGAGGCTGGCTGTTGAATTTCTATACATGCTTTTCCTACACAGTCCTCGAAGCACTCCCACACTGCCTCCCTTCAGCACCACATGAAGTGTCAGAGGATGGAAAAGGTAAGAATATGGTCTCTCCCTAGTCAAAAGAAAGAGAAACCTAACAAACACACCCAAAAGACAGAGACAATTATATGGGATGAAAATTAGTTGCTCTATATGAATATGCTATGTTTATGTTGTACATGATATTACTACTACGCTGTAGTAGTACTGCTGTTGTAGCTATGATGGCCTAAGGACATAAAGAAAGCAAACAGAGCCTCCAACTCAGATATCCTTCTTCAGGGCCTGGAAAATAGCTAAGATGCTGAAATGCTGATCTGCTTCTTCCAGCACTGTAAATGGATCCAGAACGAATAAGCATACTTTTTCTTTCTGTTCACTTGGCCTTGCTTCAGACATGTGCAGGAAAAGAGAATAAAGCAGCTTACCTGCAACACAAATTATCACCCTGGAAAGAGAAAAGGGTGTCTTCTTTTAAAAGGAGAATTTCAGAAACATACTGAATGAGGTCTTTAAAAGTTGTCTTTAGGGCTGTAAAGTGAGGAGCTGACTCACATGCTGGACGAGGGGCCGCAGGATGTGATACCATGGTTTCTTAGCCATAAAATTGATGCTTCATTAGGCTCCGTTTGTTTCCAAAGCACTGCTGAACAGTGAGACCTGTCAAGTATCTCCAGCTTTGTAGGCATGACTCTATGTGGCATTAGATGATTTCGTTTAGACATCTGCACTTGAAGATCTTTAGCAAATTTAGCTTTAAATGTGTAAGCTATAAAAACCCCCAAACCATTCATGTCTGTACCCCTGCCTATGTACTATTAAAATACAATGGAAAAGTCTAAACTCATCCCTAGTGGTGTGTTGGATAAAAAGCAGTGTTTCCTTAGGCAAAATTACCACAGATTTTTTTTTACTTTCAGGTTCTTGAGGTGGCATTTACAGCCACAGGAAATAAAGAGCAAGGTACCTTAAAATGGTCTTGTAAACTTTATACAGCAACTTAAAATGAAGTAAAGTAGTAATTTAATTCCCAAAGGTGGAACTTTGTAAAAATTTTTGTTACTCAGTGAAGATTTCAGTCTCCTTAACAGATTACATTAAAATACATAATGCCTGTTCTCTGAAAGACCTCATGCCCTCTGTCTCTGCTCCTGTTGCTCTGGCATTCTCTTTTCTCCCCTCATATCAAACACATTCATGATTAAAGGATAGATAGCTAAAGCATTGTTAGGTCCAGAAACTTCATCTTCATGGCCAGGGATGATAGTTGCCATTGTTTTATCAGCTGCATAAAGAAATGTCCTACAGTATTAAACAGAAGCACTCTGTTTTCATCTTTCTCCTTATTTTGGAAACTGTTTGGATCACTAAAATAAAAACAAAACTGTGCAGGCACTAATTTATATGCCTGAGAGAAGGATTTGTTGTTTAAAAATGCATTATGTTAGCAATAATGGTATTCATTTGCAGTGGGAAGACTTGAACACTTCTAAAACCATATTTTTACAGCCTTTGGTTGTGTCAAATACAACATCTCACTACAGATCTTCTGCTATTATCTAGCCGAGGTTCAGAACAGTATTTCAGTTTGAGATTTCACCTCTGTAAAAAGCAGAACAATCAATGCAGTCCGCCAGGATCACAATAAAATCTTGTGTCGTCAAAATTCAATGCAGTTCACAGCAAATCAAAACCAATCAGAGCATTTTAGTAGGACAGATAGTAATTTTGGTGCAAGGGTATTGCACGTGTCAGCATGGCAGCTGCTGTGCTATGAAAAGATCACTGTGTGTAGAGCTGAGGCACAAATAAAGCTGGCCTGGAAGCACATTAAGTTTGCTATGGCCAGAGAAATTAGGTTCTTCTGCAAAAGCAAGTCAAGTTTGAGTCAAGTATGCATTTTGCATTTGTATTGGTTTCATGCAAGCTTCATTAGACAACTAGCCCATAAATACACTTGCTTTTTGAGAACAGTCTCAGAATAATTAATGTGTATGAGCACTGATCAGTTATCTGATGAATTGTGTATTGCAAAAACAGAGAAAATTTTCTTTGAGATGGGTTATGACTTTGCCTCACAAAATGTTAGGGAACTGAATATATTGAATATGTGCATCCAGAATAACTCAGGCTACAGACTGAGGCTGCTGAGACCTGTCATCTCCTCTGGCCCAGTATTGGCCCTGGTGCTCATGTGGCTGCGCAACAAGTTGCCTCAGAGAAGTGATGAAAACATGTTCTATGAGAATAGTAATTCTTGGCTAAATCAATTTTCTGGATGAGCAAGGCAGGGAACGCACAGCCAGGAGCAAGGGGGAAAGGCTTATGTAGACTAAAGTTGATCTGGAGGCTTTTGCAAAATTCCTGACAGTGGGCTTGGAGGACCAAACCTTTTGGGTGTATATTCAGTGAAATTTGTTGCTTTCAAGAAGGGACCTGGAAAGCCATAATATAAGGAGACTTCTTCACCTTTGCCCACTGGGGAGCTCTAGGCAAGCAGATCTGTATGCTTAGCTTTTACTTGGCCTCACTTGCAGTAATTTGACTGGTGTAGAGCTACAAACAATTCCGATGGCGAGTGGAATGAATTCCTTCCTTGATTTCTACATTGTACAGCTAGAAGGTAGAAAACAGAAAATTCATTGCTGGACATCTGCCCTGTCCTGTTCTTCAAGAGTCATTTTTGTACCATACCTAAAGAAAGGGTGGTCTTACACTACAAAACCGGTACAAAACAGTACACACACAATCCTTGCCACTTTATACTATAGCAAAAGTGCTGCATACTGACTGCAGTTTGTGAAGTCCCATTTTGCTGTTAGAAGTGACCTGTCCTTGCTCTTTGGTTATTGATGCGTTTCCTCACTGCTCTGAAAGATTCTTGACTCACAGAGTTTTTCAGCACGTGACTCTCACCACAGTGAATCAAACACTGTAATGTTGCTACAGCTCGGCATTTATCAAACAGGCACAGGACCGAATTCAGATCCGGTGTAAATGGATATATAAAGATTACAGTTCACGTGATTTTTCTGGGTCACTCTGATTGTTTTCTGGCAGTATAACGCTTCATATGAGCTGAGCCAATTGTGTCTGGCACTGCAGCTCTAGGAACATGAGCTATTAGTTTATGCTGTTTTACCACCATACCTACAAACTCAGTGTACAGCAGCTTTGATGAATATGATTGTATAAATCCTGAGATGCTCATAAAAGCACTGCAAGGACTACAATGGGGAAGGATTTTTCCTAAAATACTGGCAGTGAAGTATGTACAGGGAACTAGGCTTGTGTCCTGAGCTTGTTCCCTAAGCCAGAAGAGCTGGTGTGAATTTTACACAGAAAACATGTTTGTCTTTCAGGAAGGACACTGCAGTCTTGCAGCAGAAGGGCACTTAGAGGTGTAGGGCAACAAAACCCAAATATAATGATGCTTCTCAGACACCCGGTAGGTAATCGTGACAAAAGACTAGTCAAGTAAGGAGGGAAAGATGATTAAAAAAGGTACATTGCACTCAGGGAGCAGGCCCCCTCTTCCTCCTTACATACTGCTCAGGAATTGTAGGTATGAGGGTCAAGGCTCTTCAGTATTCTCCTGTCTGGACTCAGTGCCATAGCTAACAGCTTGTTGGTTTACATGATGAATTCCTTGCTTCCCAAAGTAAATAAAACTGTCTATATTAGCTTTGTCTGTCAAAAAGACCAAGCGCAGATTTGTACAGCTCCTCACTCCACAGGATGCTCTAACGCTTTCCCTCCGCACCCCCTCCGCCCCCCGGCTTTTTATCATGCCCATTAAGTAAAAAAAGTAATAAAAGGAATTTAGACAATGCTGTTTTTCATAATTTAAGGGATCTATTGCACTATTACTACTATGAAACTATAGGTGTGTTTTCTATTACTAAGTACTTCTGTTAGACAGACCATAATGTAATGGCGGTCCTAAAACCTGAGGATGAAGAAGAAGCCTCATCTTGTCTTCCAAGATTATTATTTTATAGTAACTCCTTTCTTGATGGACTGGGGTTGTCTTTTTTGTCTAATCTCATTCTAGAGGAGGCCCAAATGGGCAAGTCATGAAGTCATTGACTGCATATATACTGGGTACCCCAGCCATCAGATAAAATAATTCTAGCAGGTGCATGTGCTCTGACAGGCCTGATTCTCAGAAAACAAGGCTGATGGCACACCAAGTCGTGAGCTGGTGTGTACTATCATGCACCAAAATAAAAAACCACATGAGAACCTAGAGGCCTTGTACAGCACTGAACAAACACCGAGCTGGCAAACTAGCTGGGGAGTGAAGTGATGTGGCAGGAGCAACACCGTTGTTACCTCTGTCTCCAACATCTGGTTGTCGTTTGTCTCATTTCTCCCACCAGGTGAAGTGCCTGGAGCATTACAAAGGGGTTTTCATGCTGTAGTGGGGTGCAAATTCCCTGCACAGGCAAGGGCTCCGTACCCCTGTCCTGCCATCAGCAGGGGGGCTGCGTACTGAGCAGCAGAGACCCTCGGGGGCAGCTGGCGGTAAAAACCTGGCTGCAGATGGGGACCACTGCCTTCAGTATGCCGAAAGGCATCACTGCCTCAGGGCAGCAAGTGTGCAGCGCCCACAATAGTGCAGCAGTGCACTGCCTGCTCACAGCAGGGACCGCTGCCACCAGGCATCCTTCCCTTGCTCCAGGACTGGAACCAATTACTGTGGCCATCCTGTCATTTTATTGCATGAAACTATACTACTCGTTGTGCACAGATTTAAACTTTTTTTTCTTGAATATTCTTCTACCACTGGTAATGTCACTAGGTGACCTAATTCCTTCATTCACACACACTTATTTTTAGTGAATGTCAGATAAAATAAGAGCACCATTGTGCAGGAAAGAACAAATCAACTGTATGAACTTCTTTTTTAGAGGTGAACAGTCCGTGGGGAAATTAATGCAAATTTTTAATTACAGCATCACAATAATATTTGACTCCCACCAAAATTTTTGTATTTCAAATGCATGGGAGGAAGTTTAGTCTACTTTTAAGTGCATTAGAGAAATAAATATAAATACATAAAAAGCTGCTCTTGAAATACGGAATCTAAGTGCAAAATAGCTTAAAATGCAGCTGCTATTCAGTGATAGAGGAAAAAGGAGAGACATTAACTAGTATAATTTGGCAGTTAATTGTCATAAATGTTATTTAAAGATTCTAATCATAGTCATGCACATCCAAGTAAATACCTGAAGACTTCTTTATGCTAATGTATTTATATATTCTAATATAATACATACTTATTATGTGTGCATATAAATATACATATATGACTCCATACACACATCACATACATGCTACATCCATTAACAGAGTCCTCTATTGTAGGTTTGCATCTATTGTAGATTGTTCTATAACTAGAAGTCTGCTTTTCTTCCCCCTTCATGTGTACCAGGTGTGGTAGACAATGGCCTCACTGAAAATGAAAGCTAAAACTTCTAACCTTAAATCCAAACCGAAAGCTATATATGAATACAGTATCATAATGGTAGTACGGTAAGGCTGAACAACTTCTTGAATGCTGGAGAAAAGACTCCAGCAATGTGAAAAGTGTAAGCTGGCCTCAGATATTCTCTGTATGCAAACTTTTTGCTGGTAGAATTTAATCAGAGTAAACATTTTTCATTTTGAACAGAACAGGAATAAAAAGTCACTAATAATAGGTAATGGAGTAGAAAGATAAATTACTTGAAATCAAATAATGTACCAGATTAGCTAGTGATTAAAATGGATTTTTTTTTCTATTAGGAATCTAACCATTAGTTCCAGGCAACAGTATTCACCGTGTCAGCTCCAGGTTTCTTATAAGTTCATGTCTGCGGCAATCACTATCTAATCAGTGACACAGCAAAAAGATTTTCTAGATGTTAAAGGCTACGCTTTGATTTATGCAGAGAACATCCTCTGCACTCCAAGTTAATGGCGTGGTCAGGACCCGGCTCTGTGAACCTGCTTCCCCAAGAACGCTGCAGAGTTCACATACAGGCCTGAACTCCACGGTGTTGGTCTGTCAGTCCTGGCAGAGCTCTCACTGTCCAAGTGACAACCCTTGGTTCCCTTCATTGGGTTTGCTACAGATTTTCCACTGAGACTAGACAGGGGACTTGTCAGGGAGAGCAGATTAGCTGCATTGAGGGCGATGTACGTGCAATGTAAGTGGTAAGATCAATTTACAGATGGCTTTTATTTTTGGGGGACTGATATTTCTGTCCATTGGATTAGCAGTAGAAAAATATTCTAATTTACCTAACAGATTTTTGAGGAGCATTATGAAGAATTTCCTGTGTGACACAGCAAGGCTCATGAGGAAAACAAAGTCATGTCTGAAAGAGAGCCATAGGTAAAAACGGTCATAAGAGTACTCATTTCTTAATGCCTTCTTGGACTCAATTAACTACAGTAACTTCTGCTTCATGTCACTTGCCATCTGCTAGTCCTCAATTAGGCCATCCCTTGGGAACTGAGCTCCATGGTTCTGCCCCGCCTGGACCCCACTTATTCCCATGGTTGGTCCTTGAGGCTTGGTGAAAGTGCTCAGTGCCGACAGGGTTACCCATCCCAGCTCTTAGTGGCTCTCCTGAGGGACCAAGTGATGGACTGTGTTCAAAGTGTTTGTCAGGAACCATTCCCTCAGTGAAGGCAGCACCTGTGACAGGGACCCCTGGAGCAGAGAGGGTAGGTGTCCATGCGACGGTACGTCCGATGGGAACTAGGGCAGAATTACACTTCACTGACTTGCCACTCCTAAGGGCTTTATAAAGCAGGTCTTTTGCTACTTTAATGCCAGTGTTTTATCGGCCTAAATCATAGATGTTATCTTAATAGCTTCATCGGCTACTCAGCTGAGTGTAATTTGGACACAGAGAAGAATCAAATCCCTGGATGGAGGGAACACCATCTTAAAGTACTGCTAGAAATGTTGTAAAGAAATATTCCTTTGGAAAACATCTCAGTGCCTGTCCAGTCTCAAGAAATGCCTTGGCAGGTAGAGAGATGCTTCTGGAAATTTTGCCATTTGAGGAGTGCTGTCCTTCTGGAATTTAGTTGACTCTGTTCTTCCAATGTTGCCTTTCAAAACCAAACTAGCACTGCAGCAGCCTGTTAGAGATTCCTCGTACTGGAATAATTTCTTAAGCAACAATTTGCAGCTAAAATAACCAAGAAAGTTTAAAGTTATATGCTGGAATTATAGGAAGAGGCCTAAAGATTTTCTGCTGTTTGGAACAGCAGTATAGTTTATTATTGCCTGTAGCCCCTAAGATTAGGATAACATGAACACGCTCATAGGAGGTAACTGAGGAAGTGACCATTTATGCTGCTGCTGCCCAAGAGTCTAGAGCATATGGTTATTTATTTATCCACTGCAACAATTACTCTGTAAACAGCAGTACATTCTTGGAGACAAACAAACCAGTATCTCTCAGCAGGGAAGAGGGAGCCCACTTGCTAGTCCCACCCAGCGAAGGAGGCCAGCCATTGTTCAGGGCTGTGCTCTCTGTTATCACACAGGGGATCTCAGCCAGTGCTAAACACAGCCCAGAAAGCCACATTCCTGTGTCAAATGTCATCGTCCTCGGAGTCGAGATGAGAAACTTGAACCAAAGCAGGTGAAGTCGTCAACAAGGAAGTGTCCCAATTTCGTGCTGATGTCAATCTTAAATAAAAAGTGTGAAAAATTAAGCAGAGAAGATGCTACTGAAGTAAAATTGGTATTAAAATGATACAAATTCCATTTAGCATCAACAGCACTGATTTCAGTGAACAGAAAGGTCATCTTTCTGTCTCTTCCTCCCTTTCTCCCTCTCTCTCTCCCTCCCTCCCTCCCAACTGCAGCATGACTCAGAAGAATAAACTATTGAATAGGTTTTGTTAGATGCCTGCATACAGATTTGCCTGGGTTTTTTGTTACTTGAAATTTCATTCGGTTCCCTGTTTGTACTACAAACAACAAAATAAATTCTTAAAAAATGCAACCGTAAAAACAATAATTTCTTGCATATGTTTAACAGTCAAGCATCCTGATTTCTGAAATATTTCAGATCATTTTATTACATGTCCCTGCTTCGATGGAACTATAGAAAATTGAAGACAAGAAAGAGAAGGGAGAAGTGAGAGTTAAAAACATAGTAGATTTCTTCACGGATGTAGAGGTTGAAAGTGCATACACAGCAGGTGTGCATGTGCTTTAGAGATAACCACACCAGTAGTAATGGTTGTCGTAGTCTGAAGTGAAGAGGAATAAAAGGAGAGCTGGACAACACTGAAGCTTCACTTAAACCATCAGATTTGGGTTGCCTCTCGCTGCAGGGCAGGCTTCTTTCCAAATGTTTTGTGCCCTCTAAGGCAGGCAAAAAAATCTATTCCTTCTGACCTTTCTAAAAAAAAAAAAAAAAAAAAAAAAAAAAAGGAGTGTAAGTAAAGTTTGCAGTATGATATTTGTATGCAAGGATTAGCTCTTGGTTTCTTTGCTTGGTACCTTAGGGTATATTTTTAAAGCACTACACAGAATTTCGGTCTCACTCGTCAACTTCTATTGACTTTAAACCTCATGAGTCACTTTGACAATATATCCCAGAGGCTTTATATCATACATTGGCTTTTATTTCAATATCCATGCTTATGGGGGTTATTTCTGAATTTGGGGTTAGCTCACATGGGAAGTTGGCTTTCAGGAGAATTTTCTTTGCATGTGGAGGATGGCTTAGAGATGTTCTGCTTTCAGCTTTTCACAAAATTATCCTCTCTTCTGTTTTGCTTTGTGGAAATAAGTAATTTTTGTTAGTATCTGCAATTTCTTTTGCTTATTTGGTTTAATGCATTACCTCAAAGTCACTGTGCATGGTTCCCCTGTGAATGCTATGGTAATTTACATGAAACTGTAAAAGTATGTACTCTGTAAGACCTCAAGTAGTATAATGGCTAAGCACTATAAATAAGAACTAGCAAAGTATTTATAAATTATTTCCTTTGCACAATGGCTATTTTATTCTCTCTTAAGAAAAATATCCCAGCTGATTTTCCATATCAAATCTTTCAGCGAATCATGGTACGTGATAAAGCTTTATGAAAGTGATAACGCTGCTCCATAGCAGCTGAATGCACATCTAATCCTCTGTCTGGCAATCTGTTAAGGTGTCCAGAATGGTGGATTGGCCATTATTTGTGGTTCTCATGCAGAAGTTATGTCAAATAGAGAAACTCATAAGGGTGAGAGGGATGCTCTGTCCCTAGAGGGGTTTATCCCCATTCACGTTGTTACTCCCTCAAAATACTACATAAATAGCGTTAAGAAGGGGAGCTCGGGGAGATAGGTCTGTGTTCTGCTAAATATGGATGGCAGCTAGAGTTACCCTTAGTTCCTCTCATTGACTGGTAGTGCCAGGTGGGCTAAAAGGCATGGCAAAGAGCCAGCTTCCTTGGTGCCAGAGAAATCTCAGTCAGTGTTAGAGCCACACTTGCCAGGCTACGCCATCATGTACATCTGGGTATAGCATCAAACATGTGTGGACAAAAGAGTAAGTATTTCCCCTGAAGCTCTCAGCAGAAAATAAACAGCTGGAGCCACTGTCAGTAAATTCTTATTTCCTCAATAGCATTCTGGTAACAATGGGAAGAGGAAGGAAAAACCAAACAAATAATACTTCTGTTATAATTGACACGATAGGCTAGTTTCTCCTCTCGTGACTTTATGTAGTCGTATACAAGGATAGTGATACAAACTACCATTAGTGAAGGCAACTGTTCTCCATCTGGGTATTCAGGTAGCAAGATGGTGGAAAGTCAGATTGAGCATTATTTTAAAAAATATTTTCTATTTTGCCGTGAAATATTGAGTTAATTTTCCTTTTTCCCTGTGCCTGTTTCTTTTAACTGTCAAACCGTTACTCCAGGATTGGTAAGCATTTTGAAAACACAAAAAAATATCAATGAAATTCTTATTGAAGTTAGGTGGAGAAATTACACTCTCATTCTTTCCTTAGTGCTTGTAAAGGTCTGGGTCATAACTATAGCATACATGGTATTGCTGGACATCATTATCAACAGGGTTATTTTCATTAAAAGAAACACTTTCTCTAGCTTTGCTAACCATTTCTCATTTGATTTTGAACCAAATACTTTACTGGACTCTAGTTAGGGTAGATGTACTACAGTACCTTTGGCTAGAGAACTGGTTATCTTTGTAAAGGAAAATAAGATTCTGTCAGTATTTAACTGTACTAAGTAAGCTTATGTTATGTTCCATTCTCTTTCCATTGTGCTTTCATATCTGATTGTATTCCCCTTGAAAACTTTTTCTAAAGCTTTGCATTTTGTTCAGATCAGTCTAAAGGGCCTGCAGTGCCTCTGGTCACTCTTCTTTCCCCTTCCCTGCTACTTCACATGTAGCTAGTTCATAGGTGATATTCTGGTTACATGGTACCATTCCATTTGATAAATTCATTATTAATACTTGGCATCAGACCTGGAATTTTCCATGCTCCTTCCTTTGAAATTCAGTTGAGGAGACAACGTAGCCCTTCACACATGGAGGTTTGTTCCCAAGACAAGAAAAGTTTCATACTGTTTTTCCAATCTATCTCTGCTTAATTTAGGAACATTTTTATATGTTCCTAATAACTTCCTATAACTCCTAATAACATAAGCTACTAATAAGTTCTTTAATACCTTTTTATATCTTGCATAACGAAGCTAATTTTATCTTTGCCTGCTTTTCAGTTTTATGACTAAAGGGCATTGTTTTCATTTCCTTTGACTATTGAATGTATTGACTTTGTTCTTACACCGCCTGACCAGTAAGATGTTTGTTTCTTGGCTGACTGGTGGGCTTTTTTCCTATTCCCTTATTTTCAGTAAAGTTTTTGAGACATTTCCTACTATCGTCTGCCTTAGTGTATCAGTTCCAGACAGTGTTGACACCTTTAACTTAATGACATTCCTGCCTTCCTGAAGAAAGAGGTTTTTGAGTTTTTTTGCCAGGCTGACTTCACTAGTCCTCTCACTTCCTTAAGGTTTGTCCTTTCAAGTCAGGGACTTTCAGTATTATGTGTTCTGCAACTCATGCAGCAATAAGGGTGTAGTGTAACCATCCACAGCAGCTTTGAATTAGGTTACTCAAGTACTGCTCTAATTGTATCAGTTAGGTTTGCTCTCTTACTCTGATTCTTAGGTGGGTTTTACTTCATCTAAATTAGTGCCCAAGTTTATTACAGGCTGCTGAGGTACAGCCTGTCCTTTTTGTTTGCTCTTCCATTCCATTTAAATGGCATCAGCTTCAGATCATTCAATTCAAAGTTATTTCCTATGACATTTTATAAATGTCCTCACTACTAACAAAACCAAGTTTAAAATAGAATTCTGTCCAGTTGTTTTAACAACTATTTGGTGAAAATATCTGTTGGTTATTGTACCGGGAATAGCTGGCATCTGAATTATTAGTGGCATTTCTCTCAATCCTTTTGCTTGGAAAGCTAATGACACTTACAGTTTGTCTCCTTCCAAAGCCTCAAGTTTCTCTTTATGTATGTGGAATCTCCTCTAAATAGTTCTTGGTTAGAAGGAGACTGGCTTTGGCTGGACCTCATTTTGTCACTTGTTCCTAGGCAATAGCGTCTGTTTTGGCTGCTGCTTTTTCTACCATCTGAATAGCTGGCTGAATTTGCACTTAAATATCTTCATTTCTCCTGTAATGGGAAAGTTACATCATTTGTTCCTGATCCAAAATAAAACAATACATGGCTATTTCTTTGGTGGACTTTCTGCTCCAGTTTGGTACCCTACCATTACCTCTTTGTGTAGCATCAACCCTGACCCTAATGAGCTCATTTCCTTTTGTACTCCTTCTAGCTGGTAAGAAGTCTTTGCAGACTGGCAGAGAGGCTATGGCAGTGTCTGCTGGTAGTTGAGGAGCAATTGTTATTCACTTGTAGATGAGAGGCACTTCAGGGATGTGCTCTTAGGTTTCCCCGACTTGAAGAGTAACGAAGTCAGGGAGAGTTCTCTCAAGCTCACAGAATAAACCCCATCCTTGTGGCTATGTACTGTTTGTCCACTGACATCCCTTCAATGAAAATCAGATGAAAAATCAGTTTTCTTATAGGAGACATGTTTTATTCATGGAATTTGGTTTGCTATTTATTTAATTATTTAGTAGTCTCAAAATTTTTGCTGAAAGGGTGGAAAATTGGTGACTAGAAGCAAAATTGGAAAAAATTCAAAGCACAATTTTAGAAGTTTTCCTTGCATATTCATATAGAATAAATATTCCACATTTTGTCACTGTTCAGGATATTTTCTGCCTGAATTCACAGATAGTCACAGATAGATTTTAGAAAAGGTAGTGGATCACCAGCCACTCTGTTTAAACAGATGTCATAATATTAAAAGCAAACTGAGAATATTAACAGTACGACAGAAGGATTTGTGTTCATATTAATTTTATTTAAATACCTGTGAGGATGACAGTAATTTTTATCACTTTCTGAAACAAGTCAGTGAAAAAGGTGTAGGGCAAGTAAATCCAAGCTTTCTTAGTAGGATCCATTAAGGAAAAGGGAAGGGTTTCTTGTGTATCTTTCACACTCATGATATACTTCAGCTTGAATGCGAGGCCTCAGTTGCTCCACTTAAATTACAGTTCAAACTTCACTCTAATGTATTTTCATTTCAAAATGGAGATTTCATCTTCATTCTGTATCACTACATATACTGATAAAAAATTTCCTCCGTTCAGAATACATGTGAGTCTGGAGGAGGGCCATGAAGATGATCAGAGGACTGGAGCACCTCTCCTATGAAGACAGGCTGAGAGACTTTGGGTTGTTCAGCCCGCAGAAGAGAAGGCTCTGTCGAGACCTCATAGCAGCCTTTCAGTATCTGAAGGAAGCCTACAGGAGAGCTGGAGAGAGACTTTATATCAGGGATTGTAGTGATGGAATGAGTCGTAATGGTTTTGAAGTGAAAGAGTGGAGATTTAGATTAGATTTCAGGAAGAAATTCTTTACTGTGAGGTACTGGAACAGGTTACCCAGAGAAAGTTGTGGATGCCCCATCCCTGGAAGTGTTCAAGACCAGGCTGGATGGAACTTGGGTAACCTGCTCTGGTGAGAGGTGTCCCGGCCCATGGCAGGGGGGTTGGGACTAGATGATCTTTAAGGTCCCTTTCAACTGCAACCATTCCATGATTCTATGAAAATCTAAATCTTCACAAAACTGTTCTTTTTGAGCGGTGTTCTTCAAAGTTAATACAAGCTATCTGAATGCAAGTTGGGGATTATTTATACATCCATGGTTTTTTGATTCCTTTTTTCTCTCTGTGCTTATGTAGGGAAAGGCAAAATGGAGAGAGGGGAGAAGGAGAGACAGAAGTTGAAAAACCTTTGCTTTGATTCCTGATAAAAAGTTTTTTGAAGTCACTGATGTCAAGGAGGCCATAGAGAAGTTTAACCACCACCATCAATTAAATATTTCAATGGTTTATAGTCTCAGAGCGAGAGCCCCTTTCAAATTTGTTGCTTCTTTCTATTACAAAATCTGCAGCTGGCTCTTCAGTGTGCTTTGCCTGTTATATTACGTTAATCAGTTCCCTTATTTTTGCTAGGCAGCAACCACTCCTTCAAAAACCCCACCTAATTGAGTGCACTATTTTGGGGTGTTTTGTCTTGCAGCTGGGAAGCCAGACTTTTTGCCAGTAATTTGTAGTCTCTGCTTATGAATGAAACAACTTTGTAGCTTCCTCAAGCTGGGTTTTTGGAAGCTATTTGTCAAAGCATTTTTCATAGTTCAAGGCAGAAGCCTCCACTGCGGAAGTAATGAAAAACATTTGGTAACTAGTGGAATTTGTTGATACTAGTTTTTCTGTTTTTAATCACAGAGGTGGTCTCCTGCTGGGAGTTTCCCCCTTTATATAAATCTTCTGTAGAGAAGACATTTCATGTCTCTCTCATAAGACATTTTGAATTCTCTAGATTCTTTCTGAAAAGTCTTTTTCTTTCTTCTCCTGTGACTTGCTTTTTTTCTTTTCCCATGAAAACTATGCATATTGAATAATATTTTTAAAAGTTTAAATAACTCTCTCTTTTTTTTTTTGTCACCTTCAAGGCTTTAATTTTCTTGGAATTTTACAATCTCTGTGTTATTAAGGTTTAGCTCAGCTTTTACTGCCCTTTTGCCTTTATAAGATCAGTCTTCTGGTAACTAGAGTTTCATGGTGCTGGAGAGACTGCAAAAATATTGACATGTTCTTTTCTTCCTCTGAAAAACTGCCTGAGACATTTTTCTCAAGCCTGTTCCATTTCCAATTTAGTCAAGTCACTAGGCTGCATCAGTAACTCTTCCTCAGTTAAGATTGTTTGAGGCAAATACTATTTTTTTCCTATTAAACTATCTCCCTATTTCCCTCTAGAGAAGCACTGCTACTATAGATTGTAGGGCTGGTTGCACAGCATTACTGAGGTATCAATTTTTCCCTCAGCAGCTGTGAATGAGCCTGATCATGGCCTTCAATTTGATTATGAATGTTTGGATGAAGGTTGGCTGCGGGTGGAATATATGCATAAAGCATGGCTATTTCTTTTCACAGACACTGGTGATAGTGGGTAGTATAGTCTTCCTCTCAAAAGAATGACCATTTCAAGTCTTTTGTTGGTGCTCTGTGCTGCTTTGGCAGATGCTCAAGACTGAGGGCATAGGGTGGGCAAGCATGGTGCTGCTTGGGGAACAGGGCAAGAGCACCTGGGGGATCACTTCCACTGCAGGAGGAGTCCCACGTGAGAGCTTTGCCAAAAAAGACCAAAGACAGGAAGCAGCATACTAAAGCCAGAGCCAACATAATCACCAAATATAGCAGGACAGGATTTGGTGCAAATTGAATGTTTAGGAGCTCTGAAGGAGAAGAGCTCATAGCAACTACTAAAAATCTAGAGGTGGTAGAGCTCTAACCAGAGGCAGAAAGTCTAATTATTTCGTCTTCCTCATCTCCTTATCTTCTCCTTGTATCTCATCAAAATTTGAAATTTTCGAGGGAAATATTGATTTCTTCCCCCTTTGAGAGCATGGTGCTTGCTACAGTGCAAGGTCACAGAAGGCAAGCAGTTACCTACTGGGTTGCCTTCTATTTTAATCTTTGCTTGCCTCCTACCAGTGAATAATGGTCTAAGAAGTTTCACTTATGGTATTTACAGCCTCTTCTGTAGAAATGAAAGGCATCTTTTCTGTTAAAAGCACAAGTGAATGTAGAGTATTCCCAAAGGCTCTTGACTTTGGTAAAAAGACCCTTTACCCAGGAGACAGTCTAATCTTTTAAGCCTCCTTCCCATGAGCCCGTTTTTAGATAATCCATCTTTGCCTACTAGAATACTACTCTTGATAATGAGCCTGTCGTCACATCAGGTTAAAATGTATCACTACAATTAATTTCTTTAAAATATATTGTTCAGAGGATAATGAGAACTAAGCCTTTTTTTAAAGCTGATCAGGCGGTGCAAGACAGGAATCTAATTCTTTTCATGAAAACCGACACACTTTTACTTCAAAACCAACTACACTTCATTAAAACTGTGATAAAAGTTGGCAAAGTAGATCTGAAATATTGCGGCTGTGAGTTCTCCAAAGTAAGAGAAGAATTCTTGTATTGTTTCAGTATGACACAATGTGTATGTAATGGATTAACTCTATTTCCAGACACATTTGGACCTGAGGTATTGATTTTCTTCCTTCCTGTTCATATAACTAAAGGAATTTGGAACCAGACCCAACAAAGGACTTCCAGGCACCTTGGGTGGAACTTAGGTGGAATTTAGATGCCTACAGCCAATGTTTTAGTGCTGAGAACCTCTGCTTCATTTGTCAGCTGATCTTGAAGGTACCAGAATTCTTATCTGTTGATCTAAAGCTTTTCAGGCATTTTTGAACAAGGTCCAAATGGTCTCAATTCTGTGCTCATATCTAATAAAAATCACAAACTAGAGAGTAGGCGCTTTTATTTTCAGGGACACATGGCTGGAGGTATTTTTGGAATGCATTTAATATTGCTGATTCCTTTATAAATAAATTTTTGATAACCCCCACCTTCTTTTAAGGCACAAGAAGAAGCACGTGTCATTTGTTTTACAGCAGCCTAGGACACTAAGATACCCTAAGAGATCCAGTTTTGGACCCTTCCCTTCTACCACTTGAGGAAATCAAACAGTGTTCTCAATGCATGGCATATTCTGAATGGGGAAAAAGGAAGAGCTGCAAAGGAGCAGAGAAGTGATTAAAGAGTTCACTGAGCTAAAGAAGAACATAGAGGTGGTAGACCTCTGTGACTAGGAAGCTAATGTAAACCTCGTAGGTGGTAGGGACATAAATTCTGCTTCCACATGTCTTTTTCAATGTTTAAGGTAAAAATGTAAATCAGGTTGGTTTTTTTTTCCAAATAAATTGATTCAAGGGAATTTGATTTTTAGTATTATGTAGCATTATTGTGTTCTTTTATTTTGGTGTTGTGTTTGGGTTTTGTTGGGTCTGCTTTTGTGGGTTTTTTTTTTTTGTTTGGTTTTTTAAATAATTTAATGGTAAAAGGTGCAATAAAAATACAAACCAATACAAGAAGGGTAAAACAAACATGGACTGAGGCGGTGCATTTATCATGTGCTTGCAGCTTGCACCAGTATTTTGCCAGTTAAACTCTTTTGGAAAAGTAGTAGTACCAGGAAGGTGATGATCTCATCTCTATGTCATGGAAATACTTTGTGACCCAGGTGACAGCTGAAACCACTATCCTTTCTACAGCTAAGCAGTTCAAACACATTAAATTTCTAAGGATATCATTTTTATGAATAAAATTAGAGTAAGGTTTCTTATTGTTTAAAACATAAAAGCTAGTATTTCTTAGCCTGTAGTAATTTCCCATACATGAGAGCAATCACTTTGGCAGCCTGGCATTGCATGTGGTTAGAAACTCTGGAAGGACACTCAGAGGCACTTGTAGCATGACATGATGGAAAAAGATGGATTACTAGTAGCTGTGTGTGTAATTATGGAGATATTCCTATCAATTTATACAGTGAAACCAACTCTTCAAACACAGAGGAGGTCACTGTAGGGGATGGCATTGCAGCTGGGAAGCGAGATGATGTTATGTAGGTTTTCTTCATCGAAAATGCAGGCAGTGCAGTGATGATGAGGACTTGGCTGCTGGATGCCAAAATGGACTGCTGAGAGACATCTATGGGACAGAACTGCAGTGCCACAGGAAAATATTTTTATAGCGTTTTCTGTGAAAACAACATGACAATGCACAGACAATTTAATTAAATGTAGGTTGCGAGCAAAACAAAAGGTTTATTATAATACTTTGTGGACCTGTAGTATTCCCATATCTTGACTATTGCGTTAAATTCTATGATTTAATCTTTAAATTAGTATACAAGATTTAGAAAAGAAGGACAGAACAGGAAAATAAAAGCAACCTATTTTTTTGCATAACTTCTGTGTGCATCTAGAGTAAGACAACTTCCAGAAGAGAATAGATGTCCATAATGTCATAAATAGTATGGAAAAGGAAAATGGGATATAATTAATGAATAAATCTCATAGTATAAAGAGGAACCTGACGAAATTAGTTTATAAAACAAACCAGAGGAAGTTGTGCAGTTGTGCACATTCCATTGTGGAACTGAAGATGCTGTCTAATCCAAAAAATGCTTGGAAAAATCTATGAAAAATGAGGAATTTTCTTCAGCTGATCATGTAGATCTAACATCTAGCTTAGGAAGTTCTGTCCCTCACATAGAGAAAGTTAATTCAACTTGTAGTTGTGCTGCCCAATATGGATTTCACAGGTAGAGAGAGGAGGCTAGCAACATGAAAACTGTAGCTGCTGAAAGTAAAATGCTATCAGCGTTCCTTACCATAAAACGTTGCACAAAATGGCTTAGAAAAAACTATGAAAATTAAAATAGAAACTCTCTACATTATTTTTCTCCAGCCCAATCAAAGTTTGTGAAAACTTTCTAAGTCCTAAACTTGCAAAAATGCAGGACTATCCATTTGAAGAGATGCTATCAGTAGCTGGTTTAAAGTTACTTATGATTGCCAAGCCTGCTGCAATGCTTTAGGAGTGCTGTGAGACAGCCTGCAAATTAAGTAGCTATGAACCTTTTGTAGAAACAGAATGAAGAAGTTGGGGGCAGAGGAGCTTCCTTACTGGTCCAGAGTGAGAATTTTGATAACATCTTTTCCACCTAGTCTTAAAGCCAGAAACATTTTTGTACAACATTGAGAATAAAAGTTCTTTTACAGAAATAAAAGTACTGAAAAAATATCACTCCCAATGCTAGAAAGTGTCTGGTTCCCCTGAATACAAGCATTTTCATACAGGTCTAATCAGGATTAGGCCACCCTCTGAGGCTATGAATTTAGTGATTGGTTTGTGAAAGCATATTAAAAATCACTGAAAATATCACTGAATTCATTGCCTGGTCTGCCAGTAGGCAGCCTCTGAACAAAAGCATTATTTCCGTTTGTGAGTCATGGGTACTATTGATTGTCTTACCAATAAATGTGTAAAGCTATAGAAAGAATAACATAACTTGTCCCTGTAAGTCATATTCTGAGTGAACAAGCTTTTAGAAGTGGAAGTCTTGGAGATTTATATTTACAGCAACCCAGTTTGAATTTCAGGATGATGTTTGTTAAAATTCAACCATGACAGAGTCTGTATGGCTTATGCAGTGCTCAAGGAGTCACAGGATGTAAAACTATTATGATTACTACTAATAATGAACAGAGCTCCTCTACCTCTCTTTCAGATCCTTCCTTGAGGCTGAAAACATGCAAATTCCCTACCTTGAAACAAGTAAGAGTTTAGAATTTTAGAGCCATGTGAGAAGAAATAAGTATGTATATTAAGTATGTATCCATTTGTACTGGTAAGAAATTTTCTTAGTTCAGGAGAGTCCAGTGCTGCAAGCTGCTGAGCATTCTTCATGTATGTTTAAGGGGAGCTGTTCATAATTTTCTATTAGTTGGTAGGCATATTTGAGCCCTTTATGATCTTGGGAACTTTTGGTAATCCCAAGGTGGTGTACACTTTAACGTGTCAATGCATGAAACTTACCTGCTTTTCACGATATGTTATCAGTTAAGGAATTCTTGGAAATTATGCTGAATCACTGACCTGGCAAGTAACATATATCTAGGTTCCACTGCATCCAGTAGGAAATTACCTCTTGAATTCAGTAAAATGGGGAATTTTTTCAGATGAAACACAAGTCCTATCACTATAAAATTCACCTTAATTACTCCGCCCTAACTTTGGAATTGCCTGTTTGGAATGACCATTGCTCAAATTCATCATCTAGATCAGCTGGGGTTTTTCAACTTACTTATGTCTATGTATATAATAATATAAAGCAGAAAATCAGCAAAATATTATCCCCAGAAACATTCAAGGATAGGCTGGCTGGGGCTCTGAGTAAGCTGAAGATTCCCTCCCGTGGCAGGGGGCCTGGACTACATGACCTTTAAAGATCTCTTCCAACCCAAACCATTCTATGATTCAATGATTCTCATGAAGCTGTATTACTGCTCTATCAATGACAGGGGAAAGCACAGCTGTGTATTCGGTAGGTGTAAGAAAGAGGATGGACTAATATATCTGATAGGTCACAGCTACAGACACTTAAAAACTGAGAGGCATGATAACAATGCTGCTTTTACAAATATTCACGCTGAATTATTCATTGCATTTTAATAGAGAATAATCACATGCAACAGGTGTTTTACTTCTGGCTTGTTGAATTGCAGTATAACTAGCCTCCAGTTATTGGCCTGAGGGAAAGAAGCAGTAGAACAAATCAGCCTTATTTTAAAATAATTACTGCAATCCTGCAGTGCCTGTCAGTTGTTATTTTCCCGTTTTATTTCAATGTACAGTACATGTACAAATAGGACTCTGGAACTGGGAGAAAAAAATGCAGCCTATTAAGTAAAATTTGAGGAAATAAATTTTGGATTTAGTAAATATGATTCCAGAAGTGAAGGGCCCATTCCATACATTGTATTAAAAACCTTTTGAGCAGAGCAATAATGAATTGCTAGCACAAAGATAAAAGGAATAAGGATAATTCTAATTCTGCTCCAAACAATTGCTATGATATAAGGATGTATTTGGGGGCCTCATATTGTGGTTTTTTTACATCAGCATTTAAACAAGATTAATTTAATTTAAGCAGGATTAAGTAAAATTTCAATAGAAATTGGAAATATGCTTTACCACTCTGATTCTTTTACATTTCTAAAATACAGTAGCAGTTAATAAGGCATTAGTGCTATATTTAAGTGATAACTGCTTGCCTATTTAGACTGATGCAGCACAAGCTTCTGATGGGTTATGGATATTAACAAAGGGGAAATCCAGCTCGTGCCTCCATCCCACACTTGTGCACTTACAACACTGCACAAATTCTTCAGGTCAAGGGAAAGCTTGGAGAAGAATCTCTCTGAATCCAGGCCCCTCTAAAATCTGCAGAAGACTCATTTACATGCCCTCCATTGAATGAGCAGTTTTGGAAACGGCCTAGTGGTCAAAGATGTGCATGTGAATGCTTAGCTCTTGAACTGATGGTTCCCATTAGACCCCTTCTCCCACCCACTGCTCAGACTCCAAGTCTCAATCTCTGCCTGATGCCTGCTCAGGAAGATGCTTCTTGCTATGATGGAGACTGCTACTATCACTGTTTTTGCACCACACACAGATGCATTTAGAGATGTTGCTCTCCAGTGCCCACGTATGACCCTCCTGAAGGAGTGTCACCCACACCTATTGGCAACCACCTGTGACAATCTCTGAACAATACAGCGCAGCTATAGGTCAGTTTAATACTGTGCAGAACTGCTATAGTGCAGTTTAGGTCAGGGAGTTAAGAGGCATGGTCTTTTCAGAGGTGATAAATTGCTCATAGGAGGCCTAGGACACACACTGCTGGAAAGATGCTATTTTTTCAGTCTCTCCCAGGCTAACATATTAGCAGGACTGAGAGCTGTGGACTTCTGATCAGCTGCAACGCACTGCAGCAAGACGTTGCTCAGGCATACAGCTTTCCTTGAGCTGGTGCAGCGTGAGGTAGAGATGTTCCCTGTAGTGGACTCAGAATATGAAAAATTTATTCCACTGTCCTCAGATCTACCCAGTGGAATGTGAAGACAAATGAAGAAATATCTTAAGATTTGGAGTTATTAAACTTAGTCAAATGTGTAGACTGTTAAGAGGACTTTCCCAACCATAAAAACAATATACATGTTTATGTTATGGTTTATTCTTGCAACCCCCAGCTGATAATTTTTTAATAATCTATATCTCTGCAGTGTGAGAAACCCAAGGCAAATTTACTTGTGCTTCTGCTTAAGGCTGGCAAGATTTTGTTTCTCCTTTAACAGTTAAAGATGCTCTCACAGCACAGATATGGACATAAATTGTTTATAATTTGCACATGGTCCCCTCTCAGTGAAAGATGAGATAAAAGGGTATTTTCAGATTTGGATAGTAATATGAATAAGAGAAGATTTGTTGGACAATACACTAAAAGAAATGCAGCTTTGTACCACAAATGTTGGGTAGGAATAGCACTCATCATAGCTCTTTTCATAATCTGCAGAATTTTCAGTACCTTTTCATAATGTGAAGACTAGACGATACACCAGCACATAAGGAAATGATAGCCAGTATAACATACTTGTTCTACTTGGTTTTAATGAATACATTTTGTTATTTGGTACAGTCTGAGTGTTAATTTTTTAAAAGAATAAAAGTATTCCAGTTAGCTTTTTTTACACACAGAGCATTAAACAAGGAAAGAATGTATTTATTCAGAAATAATAAAAATTATGCATATAAAATGTTAATGAAAGCTGTTGACTAATTAAATGTAATAATTTTGTACATTTATTCTTCAAATTATTCACTAGTCTTGTATTAGTGAAATACATAGATAATGAAAAGTGGAAAATAGACTTCACAATTCAATTAAAGATAAAACAGAAGACATTTTAAGGGTTTTCCTTTCTATTCTATTTCTGTCCTATATCTATCCCTCTCTGTTTCAGAGGGAGGCAGGAAGTCAAGGAGTTTCTGCTGTAAGAAAAAGGCACTTCCAACAAGTGCATTCCCATTTTCCCCTCTTAGCTCCACATAAGCTCCCTTTCCTTCAGCCAGCACAGAGACACATTGTGGTTCTGATTCTCAATCCAGGGCAACTCTGTGTCATCAGTTAAGTTATTGTGCATTTACTTTGAAGAAACTGAATCATCGCTAAAATCAGAATCCGGCTCCACATCTCTGACAGGAGATGTAACAGCTAAACAGGAGTAAGCATGCAGGAAAATCCTAAAACTCTTCCATTTTCTTCCTATTTTCCTCCTTTGACATCCTCACATTTCCTCCTGAAAGTTGGTGCCATGGGATGTAGGAATCTTGCATTTACTCCAAACTGAAGATTCAACTGAGGAAAACAACTACTTTGCAACAAATTTAAGACATGAGCAACTTAGATCTTGATGGCTTCTTTCTTATGAATTGCATTAAGAAAGTCACACTTTTTTCCCCTGTCAAGTAAAATCTGGAGCAATGTTATTGAAGAATTACAGAAGATATTTGAATTATTGTAATGTTGTTTTCTCTTGAACCAGATGGCAAGTATGAAACTTTTATTACCATTTAGGTCTTTTTCCTTATGTCTCTTATTGCTCTAATGGTGAATGATGAAAAGTCACTTAGATGAAATCTCTGCGTACACTAATCTGAAGTTAGTTATGGTGAATCTCCCAGTTGCAGTTTGATAGATTTCATTACATGCTTTAAAGGACCTGTATCAGTTCCAGGATTCCTTATCTAAGAATGCATATGGGTACAGACTAACATAAGGAGAGATGGTCTCCAACATACAGGGCTTTGCCTCTGTTAGAAACAATACAATTGAGGTCCTTTTGGAAATCTGGACCCTAGTAGGATACAGAAAAATGCTCAACAGGTGCAGATATTTCAAAGCTCCATACTAAGTGCCTATGTGCATCTTCAGTTATATAAACATTTTTTAAAGACCCGAGAGCTGAAAATTCAGCTCTGAGTCAACTTTCAGAATGAAATTTAGGCTCCAAAAGTAATTTGTATGTCTTCATAAGTTTCACTCCATAGCCATTTTTCATGGTTTGTATGCATTGAATCTATCAGTTAGCAATTAATTTAATGAATATATCAGTATAGAAATTCTTCCAAACTCAAAAAATAAGCCCCATGATACTGTCCCACAAATACTGGTTCTTATCTCATCTGCACATGGTTTTTATTCTCCTCTTTTACATGGTGCATCTGTAGAAGGAACAAGTAAAACGTACCCTTATTCAGCCCGTATCTAGTTGTGATGGTACCTTCTAATGTTCTAACAATATTAATTAACCGACAGGGTCCAAACCCTTATCTTCTCCTTGGATTTTTACCATTTTCTTTTTCTTTTGGATGCTTGGAGCAGCTAGTGACACTGTATGTCAGTTGTGAGCTTCACTAGAGAGGAAGAGGCTTTGGAGTGTGTCTATCAATACTATCGCTTGCTGTAATAAACAGCACGCTAAGAGCTGTAAGAAACCCGGGAATCTTGATTGTATCATGCATCAAGGAAAGGACAGCTCGAGAATTTGTGAGTCTTTTTAAATAAAAAGAAACACCCCATGACCAAACAAAGAAATAACAGTCCTGGGTTCTGTGTGTTTGATCAAAAATTCTAAATTAAATCAAAAAGTAAGTAATGAAGGTGATTTGACAAGGAATGTCATTATAAGAGATAAATTAAATAAAATAAATTAAGTCAATCACTGATAAGATTAATTTACACATATTTAAACCGTGGTTTGATTTGATCATGCTCAGTGTTTCTGGTTCATTATGATTATAGGGTCTGATTTCCCAGCTCTTTACTCCTGATTTATGCTAAAGAATGAGGTATACTGACGGCTTCGGACTTTCTGTTTTAACTTAATGCAAAATTAACCTTAAGCTATGTGTTGGCTCTCATTGCATCTCTGATTCCCAAATTAAAAGTGTGTTTGAGAAGCAGAGAAGGAGGTGAGGGAGGAGAGAGAGTGCAAGGGAGAGAGAAAGCAAGAGTGCGATGTACTGCCCAGATGTCTCTAGTAAGAACTGTCTCAAATGCTGGGAAGCAATACATTACAGCGCTGTCCCTACTTCTCTTTTTTATTTGTGAATGTTTGCCAGAGATTATTATCACACAATTTCTCATCAGAGCTGGAGTTCTAGTTTATCAAAGTGTCAGCATAAGGACTAACACTAGGGCAAATTTGCTGCAATATGGCTAGACTGTGAGCTCCGGTCTGCCAGCAAACTTGCTAGAAAAACCTATGTCTGTAGCTAAAAAGGCTTTGTAAAAATTATAGGGCAGTAAGGACAGATTTTACAGGTAGTTAAGCCTTGAATAGTTTGGCGCGTTGTCTACTATTACAGTTTTCAAAAGCATCTGCACGTCTGGCACTGTTACTTTACTGGGAAGCAGGTATATAGGCATTTTGAAAAATCATAGTGATTTTTGTTTCTTGTGTTACTGCGTGCCTGACACTGCAAAGTGTATGTGATTTCTCAGCTGCACGGGCTTCACAGGACAGGAGGTGGCACACCTCTTGGGAGCCTCCAAAGCTCTTCCTTAGAACCTGTGCTCACAGCCACAAGGAGAGCTCCATCTTGATTTAGTCCCCCTCATTCTGTTTTCAATTGTTCTAATCATCAAGGAATTAATCACAATCACAAATATTAGAGATTTTCAAATTGTGATGCATACAGCAAATATAAGCATGCATAGGCACTCTTTTTAGAGATTTAACTTATTTAACAGTAATCGAAAAGCCATTCCTCTCAATAGTAAATCTGCACCTATAAACTTCATCTATTCCTTACCCCAAATCTTAATTACATTTGAGCTCTAAAAAGTTTTCAGACTATTTGCAATCTTTTATATTATTAGTATATTTATGAACACAGAAACACAATGTTCATGGCTCAAACAGATTAGGGGACAAAAATGAATCAGTAAGATGAGGGGCTGAAAATACAAAAATACTGGCGTTCATGATTAGATGAGGGGCTGAAAATACAAAAGGACTGGCGTTCATGATTAATCAATGATAGCACACAGCTGTATGGACACCTGCAGTGAACTGTTTGGCAGTCTAACCCCAAATGAGCCCAACAGAAGGTCATCACAGAAAGAGAATGCAATGCTTTTTTTACAGCTCATTTTGCAGCTCTGATCACTCACACTTACATCACCTGGCCTTGCAGAATAAGGCTAAACAGTTTGGGATCATAATTTCCAACAGCACCATTAATGAAAGTAATCTCATGGACTTCTCCTGTGACCACATTCTCCCCAAAGTCATGAATCCTTGCCATGTGCTCTGGTGATCAAGCAAAACTTTATTTATGCCTTTGAATTAATATTTTTTATGACAGCAAAGTTTTTACTGTACAATTTTTTTCCTCAAGACACATGTTTGGTTGGTGGAACTAGAGTAAATGTTTCATAGGATGATCATAGCAAAGACAAATGGCAAACAAACATCTTTAATGATCTTGGACTTGCTGCCTGGACATCATAGTGGAAAACACCCTGCAGACTGGTGAATGGATGACTAGTCACTGTCTATGAAACACTATGTTTGTACTCAAGTCCTGGGCCTGAAGTGCTTACACAGATCAAACACTGCTCATGGGGAGTCTGTGGGAGTTTTGCCCAGGTAAAAGTTGATGGAATGGTCTCAAAGCACAGTCATCTACAGGGAACCTCCTGAGTCAAGGTCACTGCCAGCTTTCTATGGGAGAGAGATCAAGGACCTTCTGCCAGGAGTGTTTTCCCAGGTCTAGTGACTCAGACTCGGGTACTGCTGACAATCATTGTGGGCAGCCACTGCAATGAAAAATTACAAACACATCTTTCAAGGGGTGTAGTTTTGAGATCTAAAGTTTTTTTTTGTTTAGAAATAAAAGGCAAACCACACATTTAAGAAAGTTCCTTTTTCCTGCCACTGAAGGGATGTAAACATGAATTTAAGTAATTTTTTTTTGTTTATTTTTCTGTGGCTCTGGAGCCGCTATCAAATCACTACTGCTACTTATTCTTCTTTTGTTTTAGAAGTATCTTAAAACATTCAGTGCTCACTGAATATTTTCTTCAGAACAAAGACTGTTCTGAAGGAGAACATCAAATGCTAAAACGCTGCATGATCCAAAATTGTTAGTTTTAAAAGAAAAGCATTTCCTCCTTTTTGAAAGTTTCTGAATTATTATGAGCTCCTTTCTGTATCAGCTCTTTGCTACTACAAGAACTATATTGAATAACTAAAATTAGAAAAATAAAAAAGCTACTTATAGGACAAAACTCCCTGAGGAAATAAAAAGATAATGCAAAATAACAACTAATATACTGTCTTCTACCTGTTCTGTTTTTAAAATTGAATTTTACTTTCTTCGCTAGGGCTGTGAACAGACTTTTATTGAAAAACTGAGGTGCTTCATCCAAGACTTGAATAACATGTTAGTATACATTAAACCCAGAAATGTACATTGGCGAGTGAATGCTTGCCTACTTAATCAAGGCCCTCAAGACAGTTGCATCCTGCACTACGAGCATTATGTGTAGGTGATGTCGTCTTGGAAGAGGCTGTACTTGTACACGCCATTTATTGCTATTCGTTGTCATTCCCTTCTAAGATGATTCACAGGACTTAGAATGAGGCAGAAATAGGATTTGTGTAAATATATGTCACTATGCAAATTCACTGCTTTATTCTTCAGGTTGCAATGGACTGTGAAAACTTCAGCTTAGTTGGAAAATGCCCTTTATCAGCCTATTTCTTAGGGTTTGTCTGTGAAAGGCAGGTCTATTTGAGCATTGTCCAAGGGTTAGAATTTGGCTTTAAATATCCTTCATTTATTTAAAATAAACTTCTGTTGAATAATTCTGACACAGATTTTACAGCTGTGTGAATATGTTTCTGTTATTTTTCAACTTAATAGCTTTCTTAAAAGTCATCGTGCCTCTGTACTCGGCACTGGTGAGGCCTCACCTCGAGTACTGTGTTCAGTTCTGGGCCCCTCACTACAGGAAGGAGATTGAAGTGCTGGAGCGTGTCCAGAGGAGAGCCACCAAGCTGGTGAGGGGTCTGGAGAACAAGTCGTACGAGGAGAGGCTGAGGGAACTGGGCATGTTTAGTTTGGAGAAGAGGAGGCTGNTTTTTCATGTGGTTGGACTCGATGATCTCAAAGGTCCCTTCCAACCACTAAGATTCTGTGATTAAAACTCTGCTATTTCACTCCTGGACATTTTGAACTGACATGATTTCATTTTGGGGGGATGAGATTTTGTACAACTGTGCTTCGAAAACATTCTGTAAATCTGCCATGTAGTTCACCTAATTGTCCCCTTCATCCCAGGGTGCAGCTTCATGTTATACACTGCAGGTTTGCCTGCAGTCAGGTTGCTAAAAATGACAGTTCTGTTTTCTTTCTC
Organism: Nycticryphes semicollaris; assembly: GCA_013400055.1. Lineage (NCBI taxonomy): Eukaryota > Metazoa > Chordata > Aves > Charadriiformes > Rostratulidae > Nycticryphes > Nycticryphes semicollaris. Next base: position 645,661 of record VXBJ01004676.1, on the reverse strand, counting down.
ACTCTGTCCCATGTATTTGCACTCCATCCTATATATAAAATCAAGGCTGAAAAATGACTTTATTCAATTCATTGGTTGGACAATTTTTTAGTTATTTTGCATCTTTTTTTTTTTTTTTTTTGGTCTTCCTTTGGAAGAGTCAGATTTCTGCTCAGTTGGGAAGATGGTCCAACTCACCCTACTGCCACTGAGTTAGCAGGCTGAATGTAAGAAAAATGAGGGGTGGACCATACAGATTATGTATGACCATACAGACACAAAATAGCCGTCTCAATGACTGTTCTTTACTCTTGATATTAGCAATGTCTGGGCCAAAGTCCACTGCTCTGTGATGCTTGAGACAGCTGCCTCTACTTTGCCTGTGGCAGCAAGTTTTGAGCTGCACTGGTTTTGATCTCTGAATTTTCTCCACCTGTGCCTGAGCCACCCCTCTTGACCAAGCCAGCAGAGCACTGATAAGGCAGTTTTGGCTCAAGCCTGCATGAGATATTGCCATACTAATCTGAATACCAAAATTAATATATGTTATTGTGAGACTGGATTGTAAAGTTGTAGCATCATGCTACAACTGGCCAACACAGGCAGCAGAGTACAGTGCTCTCTGCATGACTGCAGTGGGTCACCCTCAGCAGCAAGGGTATGAGTGCCCTTATCACCTGAGATCCAAGCTCCTGGTGTCTGTCCTATTTACAATGGAAGTGATAAGAGAAAAAAAGACTGTACTAGTTTGTATTTTCTTTCTGTGGAAGAAAATGTGTAATATAGGACTGACTACATACCATATTTCACAGACCTCTATTTTAACTGAGGAATTTAATCCTATGTAAATATATTGCATTTAAGTAAAATAATGCAAATTATATACATTCATGTAATTAGAAGACATTTCTAAGGCCTCAAGGACTTTTTTATTATTTTATTGTTAGACTTTTTCCCTAGAATGAAGAAAAATTTATGTGAACAGAATAATCTGAAGTGTCTGGGATATGTATTGTATAGATCTTCTGCATATAAATTTGCTATATTTTAGAATGTAAATACAGTTACAGCCTACTTTATATGGTGGGGGGGCATTAGAATCTAATAAGAAGTACAATAGCAAGAAGTATTGAGACGAACAATATATACTTGGTGTATATGCAGTATAGAGAATAAGAATTTATATTAAATTATGTAACTAAGAAATATGCATAATTTTTATCATCACTAGAAAAATACTTGATGAAAGTCAGTGATGGTAGTTGGAGACCATTGACATTTTTCTGAGTGTTACTGAAAGAGACAGTTGACTAGAAATAAAATACAGCAAATATTTGTAAAAGAAAAGAGCAAATAGCTGTGCAGTTTCTTTATCATTCATAACATGGGATGCCTATTAGTCATCATAAATGCTGTGCTGGGGGAGTAGATGCTTTAAAAGCTTTCTTCCTCCTCTGGAAACATCTTGGATGAGGAGAGCAGAAGGAAATCCCTAGAGAAGAATAAACGATCATGTTTATAAGAACATCCTATTGACTGACTAATTGGAAGGATACTAAAAAACTCCCAAGGGAAATGATCCACAGCTCTATAACTTCTACAGTCAATACTCAGAGAATTTTTTTTTTTATATAAAATCAGATAAATACATTTAAATTGAAAATGCTGTCTTAAACTTCCTAATCTGACCATAGATTCAAAATCAACCAGTGACAGTGAAGAAAACATAAAATTAAGCATGTGGTACAGCATAAATTCTTGTATTGATTGTGTGGCTCTAAGCTCAAAGCTGTGCTACTTCTTACATTTGTGAGAGTTTATTTCAGTAGGAAAAGAATCAAATACTGTATTTGACAAACAACGACTGTCTTAGAAGAAAGAATATTAATGCCTCATTCTGTAGTGCCCTGTCCATAGGCTTGGTCACTCCTCTGCGTTTCATTTCCATGCCACCTTCTATTACAACAAAAGTACTGCAAATGCAATCAGAGCGATGTCACTAAGGAAGAGCCTGGAAGAAGAAGCTGTGGGGGTTTCTCTCTTCACCGTAAAAAACATGCAAAAACTCATGAGCCTTTCATGGAAGGGATAAGGAACAAGCAGAGGAGCAGGTCAGTGAATCCAGCATTTTACTTTTCTGGAGGATTCCTGCACCAACCATTGCCCATCTTTCATTAAATTTCTGATCTCTCACCTTTCCTCTTTCCCCTCTCCCTCTCTCTGTCAAATTTCTTTTCCTCTGATAGAACCAATTTCAAGGAAATTTCGAGATCATCTTCAAAAATGTACTGTGTCAATTGCCAGCTATTTAGAGCTATCCTACTAAAAGTACTTCTTAGGCTTTGTTATAAAAAGTTTACCTGATTATAGCAATATCTGCAGGACAAAACCCCTATAACTATTACTAACTGGAATGTGATACAGCTAAGCCATATCAGTTTATTTGAATGTCCAGAAAACTATTCGTATCCTTTTTTTTTTTTTTTTAAATGATGAACTGCAATTTTGGTGAAAATTAATAATGATGAATTTGGAAAAGATAAAATTTTAACCCATATTTTTCTAAATATGAAAGTCATCTTTGTAAGACAAGTTACAAGTTTGTTTTCAGTATCTTTACAGGGAAAATATACATATTATGAATTCATAAACCTGAAAAGCAAAATTCAGTTTATAAATTCAGTATGCTGTACCTGTCTGCTAGTAAATAAATATAAAAGAATATTCAGTTCAGCAATACATTAGACATACCACATATCCTTTGCACTCTTCCCAGGGAGTATATATACAATATGAAAGATTTATATGTATTGGTTTCACATAATATCATGCTTTTCTTGGCGTTATGTTTTTTTGATAGCTTGTGTATATAACATCAGCATAGCCTAGAAGTTTGTTTTCATCTGGAGCTCTGATACAACTCTGTCTATCATATAAACAAGGAATTAGCATGGCTCTCTTCAAACACAATACACTTACCACTTACTCTGAAGGTCTTTCTAGCTCCAATTGTAATTGAACAGCATTCTGCTATAAGTTCCTGTGTTATTTCACTTCTTCCTAACATTTCATTCCCTTTGTCAGTTCTTTTTGGCAAATGCAAATGATTCACATGGTGAGGAATGAGAGGGGAAACGCACAATAAGCTGTCCTTTTTCAGTGTCAGGCTTGCTCGCTTCCTACTTCCCAGCTCACATCCAGAACCTAAAGCGTGGTTTACAGAGTAGTCAGCAGGCAGACGGCAAGAGACAAGCAAGTCTGACCTGAAGTTTGTGGTCAGGCTTATTTTTTTTCCAGTGATGATGTGCTACAGTTTTAGCAGCACATTTTTTTTCAGAGTTCATCTGCTCTGCCAGACTGGAGCATTGTGGGTTTTATTTGGGAGTCCTAAACCACCGATAATCGGCATTGCCCAGGTGCTGAGTGTGGTGGATTGCACCCTGGGCTCCCTTTCTAAGGCAACCTGTGCAGGTAGAGGTGCTTCAATCATGCCCGGTTGCATTCCAGTGTTCCCTACAAACTGAGCAATGCAACCGGGTGCAGCTCACTTACAAGTCTGCCAAGTCTTGATAGCTCCTTGAATCCCACCGTGTCCTCCCTCCTTACGCACATCCACCGTTCTCAGGTACACATTGTAAACAGCCGCCCAGTCCCAGCTACTTGGCACCACAGAAGTAGCAAAACACCTGGGAGCAACCAAGCTCAGAAAAGATACAGACACTCACCAGTACAAACAGAGATGAGGATTCTTCACTGCTCTGGCAAGGAGGCTGCCTGACAGGACTGTATTCTGAGCATGGCAGAGCTGCCCTAGGCTGTCTGCTCACGCAGTAAGGAAGAGTTACGCTTTAAGTCCAAAGAAGCACCCACATCTGTGACACTAACCTTTCCAGCTGACTCTAGTATTTGCAGACAGGGTCCAGAATCCAGGAGACCTGCTTTGTCCTCCTCTCCCCTTCATAAGGAGCTGAAACCAGGACATGTGGATCAGCTAAACCTCTGGAGAGGAGCTGAGTTGTGGTGAGTATGCATACTGTTTTGGCAGTGGGGAGCAAAGGCTGTGTAGGTGATGGGATACCACTCTGCTTAGATTTGGGTCATCTGACAATGATGGACAAGTTCTACCCAGACAAAGACAAAGGCAAAATTAGGACATAGTGTTCTTGGGAAGAAAGGGAGTCTTTCAGAAACAACTTGCCCCTTCCCCATCCATCTGCTCTTCCCTTCTCCTGGATGAAGGGGAGTTCTGGACTGCTTGTGGATGGAGTCATTGTCTGCGCTAGGGAGAAGCAGTGGTAGGTGTAGCAGGTGGGCTGGGAACTCCACCTGGTAACAAGCTGTGCCATGGTCAGGTTACTGCTGTGGCTGACTCCAGTGCTAGAAGGCATTTCTTTCTGAGGGATGCAGACCTTCTCAGGCGCCTGCACATGACTTGTGCGCACTACCTTTTTTCCCCTTTCTATGCCAGCCTGGAGTAGCTGCCATGGCAGCATGTTCAGGTTGTTCTATGCAACTTCTGAATGCAAACACGCCATTCAGATTGGTAAACAATTACCTGGCAGGACTCTGTTATAATTACACAGTATGATCTGGTCATGATCAGGCACCCTAGCTAGGCTCCCCACTCTAGCTAGACATCGTCTCAGGCATCTCCCCCTTCTTCTGGCCTCGGCTTGAGACATGGACTTTTTGAGGCACAAGTTAGCATCTTTCCCCCTGGGGAAAGGTAGAAAATACCCATGGTTGTGGTCACATTCTGGTTGCTTCACCTCCTCATTGCTAGCTCACTAGCAAAACAGAGTATGGCTCTGCACAGTATCAAATAACTCTAGGAAGGAGAAAGGGGTTTGCTGGCCACCCACAAGGACAGTGGGACAAGTTGATCACCACAACTTTCTTTCTGTGGAAGCGATCCCAGGCAAGATGACAACAGCAGGGTTATGTGCCAGGTTTCAATAAGGGCCATGTCCCACCCTTTTTTCTAGCTGCCCATGTCATCAGCTCTCTGGTGAAGGACTCTATTAGTACGGCTCCCAAATGTGTATCTTCTCAGAATAAGGAAATTTGGGAAGGGAGAGTGGTTGGTAACTCCCTAGGTGGACCCTGACAGACCAGTCATAGGATCCATAGCCCAAGGATTATACCATCTGCAGGGCAGGTAGGTAACTCAACATCACAAATGCCTCTGCTGTGAGGAAGGGAGTGCCACTCTATGCACGTTGAAAAAGAGCAGAATACCTGGACAGGAGAAGGGGAACTTGGTTAGTATAACAGGTCATGGCACCAAGTCACTTGAAAGTGAGAAGACACAGAAGGATGTGTCTTTTAGGATGCAGGCATTCTAATATAGGTGTGTTAAATTGTCTATAGGTGTGCATTTAAGGTGGTAAAATGTAAAAGTGTTTTCTGCAGAGAGGAATGTTTAACACTAGATTGGCATTGTGCACAGGTATCCTTCATCCTTGGCCAGGTGCTGTGATAGCTAACAAAGACACCTGGCCATGGCAGGTCTGGAGTGCTGTGTGGTTGGTGTTGTCTTCTCTTGTCCACGTCTGGCACTCAAAAAATGTGAGATTGTTTTGGACTATAGCTGAAGCCTGGGGTACAGAGAGAGGCAGCCCTGCTCTTCTCCTGTGCATGGGTATGGGCCGGATGAGGCATGCTAGACCTTCCCCCAGTTTGTCTAGCTATTTGATGGAGATGGATGGTGGCCCTAAAGTGGGATGTCTGCCCCTCAGTTCCAGGATGGAGCCTGAAGGACAGCAAAAATTGAGGTCTAGATTATTTAGAACACACTGGAGTTATCACAGGAGATATCCAAGATGGGGGAGTTTACTGAAGTTTGCATAGCAGAAAAGCTTCGGGTTGTAGATTGCAAAGACCTGTGGGACAGCTCAGGGAGCTCCTTCCAAAGGATAGGCTGGACATCCTGATGGGCTTTGCCAAGGCCAGGGCACCAAACTGTGTCTGGCAAATGATATATGCATATGTGTGCTGTTAACAGAGATACAATGGGCACAGCCAGAGTAATCCATTTAATTAAATGCTTTTTATCTATAATTTGTCTGATTCTAGAGCATATTAAATTGAAATTAAGCTTCCAATATATTATTACAGGAACATATTCTGTTTCCTTTATGTCCCATTACAGCTGTGATTAATATATTCAAAAGTATACATTACACTGCCACAGTAATGAACAGAGCTAAACGAATATAAATATCTGCAGTAAAATACAATGAAGTCCTGTGGTGCAATGATAATGTTAGTAATTTTTGTATGAATAAATGAAGGTAGAGTGTGAAATTCCATAACTGTGCTATGAACCAAAGTCTCCAGCTGGCATGGAGCGTCAAGTCTTTGCAGGACTAGTCTGCTGAAAATGTCTATTGCTATTAATTCAATGCTTAGTCACAAAATAAACCTTTTTATTCTTCTAGGTGATTTCCTGTCTCCACTGTGTTCCATTTTAATTCTTTTCTGGAAATGGAAGTTTGAGATTGGATTCTGACAGGGTCAATTGTAGATGTAAAAATCAACAGAGGAATCAACAGAGAAGCACTTGCTCTAGTCTCCTACAGTTAGTGATTCAGCTCTTGTGGCTGATTGCTGAGAATCCTCTGATGCTGAATATTATTGGTCAGATTCATTGATTTTTCTCAGACCAGAGGAGAACAGTATCATTTGGTCTCAGCTACTTCATAGCAGAGACCATAACTGTAACTGAATTATAGCATGTTTCAAAGAACAAGAAAATCTTGTTTGCACAGAAAATTACATATGCTTTGGTAAGCTACTCTAAATATTAAATATGATTATATTTAAATATCTGCACCTTGATTCTTTGATAATTTCCATTCATTGTATCTCTTACTTAAGCTGGGCAAGTGGTAGAGTTCTTTTTCCAATAGATACAGGACAATACTCCATCCAGAACCCCCTGAATGTGCCAATGAGTCTGCATAAAACATGGGTGGAAGTTCATGTTGGGAAAATATAGATTGGTTTTTATATTCAAAGAGACAAAAAAAATAAGGATAGTTTGGTTAATTCATGATATCTTTTCTATAAAGAAAATTAATTTATTTCTTCAATTGGTTAAATAAACTCTTTTAAGCTTTCTTCTTTTGAAATATTTTTCAGTTTCTCTGCTACAGAAAAGGCTTACACCTTCATTTTAAAAGTACCTTAATGAAAAAATTTGAAGCAGTTTTGAAGAACATTTAGCAAATGTTGAAATGAAATATTCTTGTAGCTTAAAAAAACTCGCATTCCTTTGATTTTTTTTTCTTTTTAGGTACACTTGTACTGAAATTTTTATTCTATTGATTCTTCTGAAATACTACTTTTTATCAAATGAATGGATTACAGAAATAAAAAAGTCAGCAACCTATAATCATTATTCTCTTGACTACTAGACTAAGGAATCCTTTACTATCCAGATCTTCTCTGCTGCAAATACATAGAGAGCATAAACAAGTCAGTACTTACTTTCTTTCTGAAGTACACTGGAGAAATAAAAAGCACAGTGTAAGACAGACTTTCCAAATTTCTGCCCAAGCTTGCAACTCTTTTCCAAAGTCTTTCTGATTTAAAATGCACATTCTGAAGGGGTGTGTAGATTTTCTAGTGCTTTCATTACCAAACATGGGTTCAGAGGTCCTAGCAATGTTATTACACTGGTTGATACTCGTAGAATTGGAGAATCGTGTAGTTTGGAAGGGGTCTCTGGACCTTGTCAGGAACAATGTCCTGCTCAAAGAAGGGCCAGCTACAGTGGATAACTGAGGGTAATCCCCTGCTTGCACAGAGATTACCTTAAACTGCACTGAAAGGTGTATTCAGATGTTATCTGCCATGAACCTTGATTCTTTTTCTGAGTCACCTCTTGCCAGGGAAGGGAGTGACAGCTAAAAAAAGAATGGTTTATGTCTGTTGACTTCCTGGATGCGATCTCCACATCATCTTGACAGATTTTCAGTGCATCTTAAAATGGCATAAAGTAGCCCTGGTGCACTTATAAATTTGCTATTAAAGGTATCTTTGGCATGAAGGAATCCTGAAGTGCCCCAAAGGCAGCTTTGTGCCCCTCCTTGCTGTCCCTGCCACAGGGACTTGTCAAGATTAGTTTGGGGATGGAAGAGCCAGGAGTATCATTCAATCCTTGATCAGTGGCTGGTTGCAAGATCTATAGTTTTTCTGCTTTTATGGAAGAATTCTAGCTTGTGTTGGGGCTTGCTTTGACCTCAGGTAGCTTCTGGAAGAAAGGGAAGTCACTGCTTGCTGCCTTCCAGGGGATGCCTGGAACAAGGCCAGAGAGTCTCCTTAGCCTAGGCATTTGCAAACCTTTAGACTCCCTTTAATCTGGGTTTAGTAGACTGAAGGATCCAACCTGACAAATACTGCTGTGATTGTAGGTCACGGAAAGAGCCCTACTGCCAGGCTGTGGGGGCTGCAAGAAAAAAATTGTTTGAACTTAAAAGTACACAGTTGCCTGCATCCCAGGTGAAGTGCTCTCATAAGCGGTTACTAAGCATTTTGTACTGCCTGCAGGTTTTAAACGTTCTTGGATTAAAAACCGTAAGTAGGAGCAAAAAAGCTCACATTTCTACATCATGGCTGAAAAGTCCTCATACAAAAGGAATATACACATTCTTCTAGGAATCTGAAGGCAGTAGAAAATGTGCCTTACTATTTATCTTGCTGATTATCAGGTGGAGATAGCAAGTTCTTTGGCTAACCACTTTTTTGACAAATAAAAGGACACTGTCCTATTTAGAGTTCAAAAAAGATTTTAGTTCAGTGTTTTGCTCTTTTCTGTTAGTGTACTTCTGTGCTGCTGTCTTCAGCAGATTATGCTTGAGACAGTTTTTTTTTTTCCTTTTTTGAGACATTCACCATTTCTATTTTTGAAAATAAAGTTGTAAAAACTATGTCAATGTCAAATACTGGGTAAAAACTGCTAGAGGTGACGGTATCAGAATACGGTTTTATGGGCTTGTATAATTTTTGAAAGTGATTAAAAAATAAGAATAGAAATTCCTTTCCTGATATGTTAATTTTTTAAAAAAAGTAGGTTTCCTTTGTTCAGCATAGATCCTTGAAGGTCTTAAGCAATCCCACAAGAAACTTGATTTTATTAACATTTTAAAAGAAATACTGGTGGAAAAAAAAACAAAACTTCACCATTTGTTTGGAGAACTTTGGAACACAGGTTTACTTTATACATTCACAGTATTGTCTGATCTTTTAAAATGAGAGGAGAATTTTGCCAAAGTTGCAATGTTACATTTTGCCAAAATGTTTGCATTTTGTAACATTTGCCAAATGTTACAATAGCGATGGTTTCATGTGATGAGTTGGAAACTGGTGGCTGATGGTACTGCTAAAATACTTAAAATGTAGCATTAAGCCATTAGTTCTCCGTAATATATGGATCTATCTACGAGTTCCTTAATACTACTTGTCCAGAAACCTGGATTTGGCAATTAGAGGCTTTTGGTCTATGTTATGACCAGTGAATTTACTGCTTTTGTTTTCAGGAAAAGGAGGTCCCTTCACGTTACTTCACTTGTGCTGACTTTTCCTGGTACCACTTCTGCACTTTCTGCTGACTCTGCCGACATATTAAAGGACACGATTAGCCAGAGGCCACAGAATCCTCAGTGTATGTGGAGGGACTGAGGAGATCTTTATGTTCAAGTAGCTCTTCAGGATTGTATTTCTACACCTGGTCCATTATTTTCAAAATGTACCATATGAAAAAAGCCTTACTATTTTCAAAGTATATTGAAAGTGATATCGACTCACTCAAAAATCTTAATTATGGGGAGAAGTAAGAGATTTTGAACACCTGAACTACCTCACCTTAAAATCCCCGTGATTACAACTTCAGCAATAGAAAATATTCCTGTAAATGAATGCTTTGCCTTATCTTTGAGTGGTTTTCAATGCTACTTGTGTCACATATCAGAATGGCTTACTCAGCAGACTTAAGGACCACTTTGAGTACTGGGGAAGTGCTAGTGAGTTTTTGCAGCACTTCGCAGGCAGGCCGTGTCTAGGTCTGGGTTTACTCCTTTTAATGCCAGGCCTGGACCTCATTCTTCAGCTTCGGGAAGTATGTATTGGAGGACTTTAATTAGAAAACAGAGAAGAGATTTAAAGAGCTTGCATTTCAAAGAAACAAATTGAAAATTGAGTATCCATATCAAGGTAGCACTCTATTGTAGTACCAACAGTCAAGGAATCTGAAAGAGAGGAAGTGGTACAGACCGCATTTATTTAACTGATAGGTAAATTAGAATATTACTGACAGCTTCTCAAGTTACTGTTGACTCTTGTAACTTTGGAAATGAAAATAATTGGTGGGGATTTTCTTATTGATTTACTCAGAAGTATGAATGCTATATTAATCACATGATTTTTCTAAGATTTATGAAAACTACAGTAGAGCAACTTGTTTTCAGGGTATTCTCACTTCACCTGTAAGAGCAAATGAAAGAGAATATGGTAATCACATAGTGAAAAAACAAACAAAGCAAAACAAACTGCAAAAAGATCACTAAACAATGGTAAACCTTTATGCAAAGGAATCAGTTTTCCTAGAATCTCACAAGGGCATGCATTTATAGATTTATAGAATTGTAGAATACCTTGGGTTGGAAGGGACCTTTAAAAGCCATCTAGTCGACCTTCCCTTGCAATGAGCAGGGACATCTTCAACTACGTCAGGTTGCTCAGAGCCCCATCCAACCTGATCTACAATGTTTCCAGGGATGAGCCATCTACCACATCTCTTAGCAACCTGTGCCAGTGTTTCACCACTGGCATTGTGAAACATTGCTTCCTTATATCTAGTCTAAATCTACTCTCCTTTAAATAAAAGCCATTACCCTTGTCCTATCACAAGAAGCCCTACAAGAAAGTCTGTCCTCATTTTTTTGGTAAATTATTTGCAAATCTTTGCAAATTATTTTAAAGCAAATGAATTACTAGCTTTTCTTTGTTCAGGTTGTCCAGTCAGGATTGTTAAAGAAATTCACAACACAATCTGTAGTTTACTACTACAAAATTGAAATTAAATCAGCTAAGATATGCATCTTCCTTTTAGAAAATGGAACCAGAAAGTACAACTTTTTGTATTTTAGGGGTTGCTATGCATTGTTCACTATATACTTAATGTACAAATGGAAACTGTAATCATCCTGCTAGATACGGCATATCTTAGTAAAGCCACTTTATCTACCTATCTAGTCATTAAGTGCCTCCCTGGAATTTAAGTACATGACAGAAAAATAAAAGCATGGAAAAATAATGATGGATATTATTTCTTTCAATGTCATTTCCTCTTATCCATTACACAGGGAGAAGATATGACCCTCTAATCACTGAAATATATGCTTAACTTTACAAACTTCACATGTCGAACTTGGCTCAAAAGAATAACCAACATGTAGAAAGGTAAGATATACAGGGACATTTAGGCCTATTACCTTAAGGAAAAATAATGATAGCAAGAGTACTACTCTGCATTTTTCTGATGGTTTCTAGGCTCTTTACAGATCTGAAATTAATGAAGCCTAACAATAACCTGAGAGATGACACTGCAATTTGTTTGTGGAGTTGAGCTGAAAATCTGAGCTGTAAGAATGAAGACTTAGTTACAGTAAAAGGCAAAAGCACCTATAAATTAGGTGCCACAGCTTGTAAGTTTAAAACACCTGGTGCTAAGAATGGGATCCAAAACAGACTAGATGTTCAGGCTTGCCTTAGGAATTCTTGCAGATCCTTGCTATTCAAAGGATGATCTGGTGAATGAAGAGTGGTGTAAAGATGCCCAAAGGAAGTTAGGGAAGCCACCTTAGAGATCATGCAACTCCACCTCTCTGTTCAAAGAGTTGGTCACAGCGGAAAGTCATCTAGGGAAACAGGCAAGTGTATGGGTTCAATGTCGTCTTCACCCTTTCTCTTCAGATGGAGAGTATCCAAACTTCTATTTTGATTTCCATGGAAAGATCCAAACCACAGACAAGAGGCAAGCATCTCTATTGGAGTCTTCCCCCCGGGCAGAAAGGAAGGAAAGACTCACATGGCTACTAAAACAGCAAAGAAGAGCCTGGCACCATGATTAGGACACTACTGTAAGGGAGGATGCTGAAATGCTGGTTTACCTATCCATCCTAAATTACACAATTGCTAAAGAAAAATAGAAGAGGTGAAAGAGTTTATAGCGCTGGAACCAGAGTCCAAGATCTCTTACTCTTAAGGCAATACAAGTGACCTGACAGTCGGCTGATAGAGATTTTTCTGGATATGTTTGTGTCCTGTTTTATATATGTATTGCTATTTTTTAAATCTGGCCCTAAGCAATTTCTTGATTCCACATAGCATTTTAACAGCAAAAATAAAACATGCTTCTGTACCGTGACCAGCAACTATAACTCCTGCAGAGCGCTCTTGAAAGAAATTTTAAAAGCCTGAGGCAGATGTCAGCAATTCATGTGATGTGCAAAGGGCGGAAAAGGCCAGAGAATTTGGTTACCCCTCCCAAGGGAAAAAGGGTTTTTTGGCAGCTGACAGAGGACCTGATTTTTTTTCATTGTTTGGCCACGATGGGTTGTATATCCCAATGTAAGGTGGGGAAACTGTGTAAGTATCTGGGTAAGAGTTCTTCCAATACCTGTATTCTTGACATAGGTTTGGCTCAGCTCCGCTGGAGAATATTTGCCACTTAAGGCTTGCATCTTACTGTATTAAAGAATCATATACACGCATGATGGGAGAAAGGTGGATCCTAGTGCTGTTATTGGCAAATGTCCCGCTGATTAAACAGGAGGCTTAGTTGAACCCAGCAAAGACTAAAGACATGGATAGATACCTGTGGGGTGTTCCTCAGCAAAAATGGCCTGCCATGCAGCTGGCAAGCCTCTGGAACAAGGCAACCATTAGCTGTCCCACCAACTCTTCAAGTACTCCAGGTAACATACATCATTGGAAAAAGAAATGAACAGTTACTTTTATTTTTTAGGCAATTCTAAAATGACATTTTTAGAAAAGTGAAAATAAATGTTCTCTTTTTAAAGTAAAGAGCAAAATCAACTAGTCAGCTTTCTAAATGCAATCTGTGTGATTAATGTGTCTTGAAATGCAGACATTTCTATAAAATATTAATTACTTCACTTCTGGACTGTATTACATTACATTTAGCAGTTTTGAAATTCCGTCCATATATTTTTATGAGTAAATAATGTTTATTACATTTTTTGATCATGGAAACCACTTCCTGTGTAATTTTACTCTTTTTGTTAAAAAATCTGACTTGTTTGCCAGGCACAATAGAGGTTCCAAGGAGCTTCCTAGGAGCAGAGATGACTTTTGCAAGCAGGAATCTGAGGAATGTGCTCATTTTTGCTTATAGCTATAGTGTCCAAAATTTCAGACACATGTTGAAGAGTGACTGATTGTTTAAAAATATTTTGCATTTTAACAAGGTAGAATCATTGTAGCATCTCTAATTTAAATGATTTTTACATGCAAATTGATAGGAAAGTTATGAATACGGCTCCAGTGCTTGATTTACCTCAAAATACCTATAATGACTGAAATTTGTTTAATTTTCTGTCTGCCATATTAGGTGTTTGATGTAATAAGGTTTACAGTTCATAAATACATCTATCACTTAACAAGATTATTTTCTGTTTTCCTTTCAGTCTTATTAAGATGAAACTTTGTAAAGAAGGATTAGATTATACGATAACAAAATGGTAATAATGATAGCTACTGTTTAATAAACACCGTATTTTCTCTTATTCATGTGTTCAAAGACAGAGAGGAGTGCCCCACCTCTTTCATGTGCACAACAGATTCACTGTCAGAAGGGGAAGAAGTTGCCAGGCTCATGAATAATGCTAAAGGAAGAGAGCAGCTGTTTAGTAACAAAACCTTCTTAGCAGAGCCTTTCAGCCAGTTGCTGTACCATTTGACGTGGTACTTGTGACAGTGTGTGCGCACGCGTATGTAACTGGAAAGGCAGGCATGTAGAAAAACAGATCACAGGGGAAGCACTGCCTGACATTTTAACTAGGCAAATGTGTCATTTTTATAAGAGAAAAGTATTTAAAGACTTCAATATGAAAGAACCACCTGAAAGGAACCTCTTCTCTGACTCTTTTTGAACCTCCTTTTGTCAAAGTAAGTGTACTTACACAAGGTTCTCTGCCACTACTTCTGTTTCTGCAACACCCAGTTTAGTAAATCATGGGTTTTGGATGGCCAACAGAAATTTTGATATTCATACCAACTAGGTCGAAATTTTACCCTGTGACTTTTCTCAAATTTGACAATATAAAAATCCAAAAAAAACCCAAACCATGCAATTGGAAAAGACACTGTAAAAAATTCAAAGGAAGAAATATTGGGAACTAAGGAAATCACCAATAAAAAAATGCACCTGCAATTAAAGGCAATGAATGACTTTCAGATAGTAAATGAGAAAAATGTCTATGTGGTTCTTTATTAGGACAATTCCCATAAATGTATATGTACGTAAGTTGCTCCTACTCAGTAGAGTAGTTCTCTTAACTGCAGTCTGTAAAGTCTATATATAGAGAATGGGAAGAATAGGCCTGTTATCCTGAATTCATACCACTGGGCAAAAGGAGAGAATTGCATATGTATTCAAGGCAATTATCATCTATTATGAAAACACGGCTGTGCTGCATTCTTCACACAGGCTAAAGAGCCACATACACTTTTGGTGAAAAAATAGAACACATGTGCAGGAACAATATGTTTCCAGACGATATGTTCCATAGTTGTATTTGTTTGCTCTTGTCCAGGACTCCGAAACACATTCTTCGCACCAAGGATTTAAAGATTCTGAGTTTTTTTTTCTTCCAATTTTGGGCTGTTATATCTTATGTCCTTAAAAAAGAGAGGTGTACAACATAATGTCAAAAATTCCATTATATTAATAAATTTAGATTTGCATTTAAATGTGCTCATATGAATTCATTAACTCATTTTACAATGACATGAAAAGATCTTTTTCCTGTTTATTGTAGTTGATAATAACTTGGGCTTTTATTTGGCAACACTTTTGAAGGCATGTTTGCTCAACTGCCTATTTTAATGCATATGTGTTTTAATCTGTGATTTAGATGTAAAGTATTTGGCATAGGCATATTGAACCCATTTCAGAGTCACAACTCAGAATCCAAATTTTAGGAGTAAATGTTCTCAATATTTTGTTAACTTACTGTGAGCTCAAATGGTCTGAATTCTCCCAATGTAGTCTCATCTGACTACATATTGGATTCATACCACCAGGCAAAAGAACAGAACTGCTTATCTATTGAAGGCAATTAACACCTTTTAGGAAAATAATGGCTGTTCTGTGCTCTTCATACTTAAAAAAGAGCCATGTAAACTTTTGGTGAAAACACAGCACACACATGCACAAACAGTAGATTTACAGAGGACATATTTCATAGCTGTATTTGTTTGCCTTTGCCCAGGATTCTGATAGGTATACAAAACAAAAGCCAATTCAGCCTCTCCAAGCTTTAACGCAAGACCTGGCAATCCTTTCCAGCATATTTCTTTCCCAGCTCTCCCTTTACAGCCAGGGAGGGAAGAGGAGATAAAGCCCTCGAATTCAGCTTGAAAGTATTGCAACCTACAATCATCTCCTTGGTGGTTGGTGAACATTCTTTGTTTCTATTAAATTTGCTCTTCAAGACAATTTCTAAATAAGCAAAATATCTTTACATGGATAATTTCAGTAGCAGAAGTCAATATAATCAATGTGATCACTTTCTATTTGTAATGTGTTGGTAAAATGAATGTCCCCTCTGCTCCTTCCCACAGAACTTGTTGTCTTTAAATCCCCTCAGATGTTTGTAATTTGGAGGGAACCACTCTTCTTGTGATATTAAAAAAAAAAGGCAGTCTCTGACAGCTTTATATTAGAGAAGGAAAGGTGCTTGCCCTATAGGGAAGACCCCTTCGAAACACAATGCTTAGTAGTCTTTAGAAACATAGCATCTTAGCATATATTTCTTGAAACATCTAAACTGTTAGTATCTAATGCCACAACAATTTGGTTATTGAAATCACCTTGTTATGTTTGGAATTTGACCAGTAATATTGTAGTCAAATGAAGTGATGTATTATTCATGCTTAGCTAGGTCAGCTGAACACGTTTCAGCCTTACCGTGTTTGCAATCATCTTGACTAGTGTCATAATATTTTCCATCACCTCTCCCAAGGCACATTTAGCACCTTTTTTTTACCCCTTTTAGAAAAAGAAATTCTCAATTATAGCTGTAAAGCAAACAGACAACTGAAATCCACACATTTCCTAAAGCTCTATTATCCCTGAGGCCTCTGAAACAAAAATATATCCACACTAATTACTTAGCAGAAAGCAAGCACAAAAGTCTTCTTACTCCCAACTCTCTCTTCTCCCCTTACTTCTACAACCAATGTGCCTCTAAACATAAAAGCCTGAGTTGTCTGAGAGCGCACAGGGAGACAGGATGATAGCAAATGCAAGCCTCCTTTATGACCTTGTCCCCAGGAGTCTGTTCTGGTATCTTCTCCTCGCAGCCCTCTTCTTGTTCACCTGTGATAAGTGTAATCTCTTCTCAGCAGCTCCCAACGCTTCACTCACTGATTTCAACAAGCAGGCAAGCAACAGAAGAGGTGTTGTTCATAAAAATCCATCCTCCTTTTGCTTCATCAGGCAGACAACTGTACTGAAATGAGTTATCGTCAGCAAGTCCATAGGAACCGGTATCCAAAGCCGCGTGGGTTAGAGCACTGGCCTCTGTTGGCTGGAGAGGATGCTGTGGGCACACCTGCTGCAAAGGTGGCCCAGTGCTTTGCAGAAGCCAAAGCTTCTCTGAGGCTGGGCTAGAGCAGCCAGGGGCTTGGAGCAGGAGTTAAAACTGCCTCATTGTAAGTAAAATACCAAACTGGAACAACTGGTTCTTTCCTCCTCTATGTTGAGAAGTGCAATAGCTCTCTCCTGAGTGTTTAGCTTTCACTAGTATATTCGGAAGTGCTAAACTTACCCCAAAAGGACTTTTTTTCCTTTCTTTCTTTTTCTAAATTAAACCCTCTAAGATGTCTGGCTAATTTTCTTTTCTGCTTAATTTTTAGAAGTTGAACTGGATTCTGTGTCTTTGTATATTGTCTCTGTCCCGTGCTCTATTGGATATTTCTGTACTCCTCTGGGATTTTCCACTCTTTAGGAGTTGTGG
Source organism: Nycticryphes semicollaris (assembly GCA_013400055.1). Taxonomy (NCBI): domain Eukaryota; kingdom Metazoa; phylum Chordata; class Aves; order Charadriiformes; family Rostratulidae; genus Nycticryphes; species Nycticryphes semicollaris. The sequence goes on along the minus strand of VXBJ01004676.1, from coordinate 628,415 downwards.
ACTCTGTATTTGCAGAGTGGAACATAGTATGGCTTAGAAAAGGGCAGGGAGTTATGTCAGAAAGAGGTGATCATGTGAATGTTGAAGATTCTATTCCTGTATTGGAGTGTGATATGGATGTTTTGATCACTAGTCCAATTTAAATCATGGGATGACTTCTTTTGTATGGCAGATTCCAATTTATTCTTCCAGGAGCACAACTTTTTTTGTGTTGCTCAGGAGTATAGAGGAACAAGAAACATGCTCCACTCAAAGTCCCCCTCAAATCTACTTTTTTATACCCCTACGAAGTGAGTATTTTTCCAGTAATACATAGACATATAGTTGTGTACTGCCATGCTGGTCGATGGGAGTGATCAGGATGACAAGAATGGGATGTGTTGGCATCTGTAGGATAATGACCAAAAAGCCTGTTAAGTAGTAGCAGAGGTATTGACCATGCTCAGTTTGCTTTCCTATGGTTTGTCTACGCTAGTAGGCAATATCATCTAAAATAATGGATTTTGTGGTAAGAAAAAATAAATAAACATAAACCAACAAAAAATCCTATGGATGCTACCTCATTTCCTTACAGATGAATGATGAAGAATGATAGTTCTGTCACTCACACTTAACCAAACCATAGTGGAGCCCTGGAATGAAAAGAAAGTACATCATTTTCTGAGTATACATAATAATAATTTTGACATAACAATCATTAAACAAAATTATGATTTTAGGAAACATACAGCCACTTTGTATAAAGCAGTAGGTCGACATATTCAAATATTTATTTACATTTCAGTTTTCAATAGCTAAAATGGCATTCTGCTGCACAAACAGTCAATAAAAATTTATGGGAAGAAAATAGTCCATAATTCATTTCCAAAATAATTGACTTCTAGAAACCCAAACAGTGATCTATAGCTAATTGATTGTTTATTAATAGCTTTTTGCATTTATGTGAAGAATCCTCAAGAGAAAGAATACTGCAGGGAAAAATGCTTGATTTTGTGTAAGCCAGGATCAGTGTAATCACTGATCATATACCTGACATTGTTTTTGAAATGTTAGATTATCCAAATTAATAAAAGATGGTGATCAATGTAGTATTAAACTAAAAAATGAATAAGAGATTTGTTTAAAAAATCCACAACCCCAAACTTCCAAACAAGAACAAGGGTGGAGATTAGGAGGAAGGTAAAGAGAGGGGATTATTCTCCCTGCTATTTGTTTTGTCAGGTGAGCTTTCCCCTTAACACCATGGAATTGTGCAGTGATGAACACATTTATCTAAATCTTTCCTATTAGAAACAAAACAGGTTTTCCTTAATAGTTAGAGATGATGGTTTAAGTATTTATGCTTCTATTTTGCCCCCTCTCCCTGCATACAAATGCTTTTACGTGCAATGCAATGAATTAACATGAGCACAAATAGTAGAACAATTTCAAAGCGTATGCAGGTTTTCTCACAGAGAAGGTGCTGTAACATTGATTCTTAAACTTTATGCAAAACAGTGCTTTTTCCTTGAAGTGAGACAGACCCAGCAGTTCTGCTGTTTAATGAGGGGTGCTGGTGAAGAAGTCTGAAAATCAGCTTGTGGTAAAATAGTATGTGCAGATTTCATGTTCTACAACCAACAACAGCACATTGATTTTTGGTTCAGTACTCTGGTAAGATTGCTTGCTTTGCACTTCCAAGTGGTGTAAAGAAAGCAATGATGGAAGAGTGAAGGCAATTAAGGAAATGCTGTACCTTGAGAAGGCTGTGCACTGCTGATCTGATTTGTGGTTTGAAATCCCCTAATTCTAAAAGCCTGAGGAAAATGAGATGTGAACTTTTCTCCCATTTGGCCCTGTTAATGACAGAGACAGAAAGAGGCTGGGAAGTGGCGTATTGCTGCTGTTTTCTATTCCTAGGGTCCTGTGTCCAAAAGGAAAGATGGAGGCAAACTGTCCGTTCTTTGCTCACCTCACATAGGCTTCCAGATATCTAGAAGGTGCTTACTTTATTTGTGTTTATAATCTGCCCTTGCAGCACTGAGGTGTTTCTAAGGGGAAATCTCCTACAGAAAAACGCTCAAGTAACAATATTAATTATAAATAACACAAGTTGCACATCATTAACTATTTTCTTCTGAGTTTCTCAAGGTTTACTAAAACACTTCTTTCTGTATATCCTTCTGTGTAACTAACAAAACACTAACCTAGTTAAATTATTAATCAGATTTTGTTATTGCACTATCTTTTTTACACCTTTTCTAAGTTATAATGCTCTCTGTATTCTTCTCAGTCACAGATTTTTTTAAAGACTTCTGACAAATATTTGGAAATATTTCTGAACTATATTCATAAATTTTTCTATTAAAAACCCACTTTAAGTTGTTCTCATTTATCTTATTTCTTCATTAGTGACATGAAATTTAAGTAGCCTTATAGCTCTAGTTATTGGCCTCTCATAAGGGCATAAAACTACCCATACATCTACTGTTTTCTCATGGGTTTGCAATTTTCCTAGTGCTTTCCCTGTGAGACCTTGCCTGCCTTCTTAACACCCATCTGAAATAGGCTATGTCTATATCTCTGCCCAATAGTTAACATTAAACTGCAAAGTTTATACATTTCATAGGGGCTAGGAAAAACACTGGGTCATAAATCTGCTTATAACCCTGCTTGCTGGTTCACTGGCCATAATTCTTGACTTTTTGCAGCTTTCTCCAAAATCAAAAGGTTTAATAAGATCTGCAAAATCATAGCAAGCTGCCTACTGCAGCCTGCCAGAACTTTGCATGCTTCCCGGAAGGCAACAAGCAAATGGAGTTTCTGCACATCAGTTTCCTCTTATTACAGTGATCTGAAGTAAGGAAATCTATATGAAAATCAATTGCTGGCTTTACAGTCTTCTTCTATTATATTAATTTTTTGGGTAATGTTTAGGGTCAGAGGAAGAATTAGCTGATCTAATTCTGCCTGGAAACCTGTTTCTTTCTTGCTTTCACCGAGGACTGCTTTTGGAGCCAATGGTGTGTCTACTGGGGACTAACATCACAGGAAACTACTCGTGCCTTTTTTGTCTGCTTTGTGCATCTTTGTGAAGACAGTACCTACACCCTCCCTGTAACTAATGCTGTTGCCATCTGCTTCTGACTGAAGCACTCCTCGCTGTCCTCACATGCTTTGGGTTTGAGCTTGCTGGGAAAGGCTTCCTACTATTCCCAAGCTCACGTCCTGCTTCATCAAACTAACTGCTTAAGGTAATTAATACCTATGTAGAGTTTCAGAAGGATACTGATCTCACTGTTTTAATTTTTTATTTAATTAAGCTAAGAAATCTCAGGGTTTTTTTTCATGTGAACATGAGGTTTTAATTCTGGTAACGTGAAGTGGGGTTTAATATCTCAAGGTATGTATTTTGAACAAAAAAGAAAACCATGAGAAACTCAAAACTAGGCAATTCAAAGGAATGTTAAGTTGTGATTTTAGGCTTGTTTACCTTGCCTTTTTTGTTTCTGAGAAATAGGATGTGGCTGCAAAAATTCTTGAGCAGACACTATCATTACAGTGTCAAATAAATTTACATCTCTTTAGTGAGGACCTACCTGAGTATTTCTAGAAGTACTCTTCTGTAAGGCAGTGTTTGCACTGGGCTGTTTGCTCAAATTTAACACAAAAAGGTTTAGCTACATAGAATTTTCTCAAAAATTTTAATTCGAAGGCAATGTGTCTTGAGAAAGGATCTGAATTGCAAATCTTTTAATTCTCTAATTTTCAGATGTAAAACTTCTAAAATGTCCATGCAATACATAAAATTGCACAGAACGAACCATATTGTTATTAAATATTATGGTTAAAGCACTCAAAACTTGCAATTTGCCAAGAATAAGGTTGCTAGTAAAATACTCATTTGTTATTTTGTATGTATACACCAAAAAGATCTTTAGTAATAAACGATACCTAGGCTATGGATTTCTGTGGACGCAGCAGTAAGGCATACATGCATGCTCTGCTTCCTGCAGTGGACAGAACAGATCAGCACCTACATGCTCGCTTTTTTCGCCGTGTTCCATGCCCTACCTACTGCTGCCTGTGGACACCCAGCTCCGAAGGCAGAAGCACAAGCACCCACGTCGGCCACTTGGCAACACCATCACTGGTGCAAACACTTCAGGGGCCTTGGTTACATCCCAGGAGGCCTCAGGGAGTGGGAGAGGGACTTCACCTGCTGATCGCCACCAGCTAAATGGTGGTGGCGTGTGGGGATAACGCTGAAAAGCATGTGCGGGAGGCAGCTCTGCCCAACTCCCTAATCGTCAAGGTGCCTGGTACCATTTGTGAAGCCATGTCCCTCACGGGTGACGTGCAGGTGACATCCGTAGGCAGCGGAGCAGGCTCTGCTGCCAGGCCTCACCTTTTTAATGGTTAAAGAAAGAAGTGCCGTTTTACACTGGAAAACATTGTGAAAAGTTAAAAACAAGTGAGAAATGGGCAAACAGGGCTGAACAACGCAGCATTTTGGTCTTTTAATCCTGTCCCGGCCAATTGCCATTTTCTTCTTTTGGCGGCACCACTGCTGGGAGGGAGCCCGGGGTGGCCTCCAGGCTCTCCGTCCCCTCCGTGGAGGAAGCCGAAGACGCTGGGGAGCCAGCCCAGTCCGGGAAGGCCGCAACTCGGAGCCGCTCTCACACAGTGGGACGAGGCGGGACGCGAACTCTCAGCCCGCCGTCTCCCGGAGCTCTACCCATGCGGGCACCGGGGCCGGGCCGGGAGGCGGGGCGGGGCGCGCGCACGGCCGGACGGCGGCGCGCGCTCTCCCAGCCTTCCCAGGAATCCAGCAGCAGCAGGAAGAGGCGCACCCNGGAGGGGGGAGGGGAGGGAAGCTGCTGAGGTAAAGTTAGGGGGAGAGAGAGACTCCGTCAGCCAAGCGAGAGCCGGGGAAGCTCGGCGGCCGCCATTACTGAGCCGAGAGCGCCGGGGAGGGAAGGGAGAGGTGGGACGGGGCTGCGGCGGCCGGGAGCCCCTCGGGAGCTGCGGGCCGGAGGGCGGAGAGAGCCCCGCGGGGAAGGAAAAGCCGCCGGGGGCGCCGGCGTGGAGAGAGCGTCCCGGGAATGCCGCCGCTCCCGCCGCCGCCGAGGAGCTGGATCCCGACGGTGCGAGGTGAGGGAAGGAATCCGGTCCCGTGGGCGTGGGGCTGGCCCGGCGGCCCGC